>JAYKAV010002995.1:201783-243115 GCA_035582835.1 Phoebastria nigripes
GGCGGGGCACAGACCGTACAGTGAAAACTGCCTTTGAAATTTCACAATTTCCAAGATTTTGAGGGGTAGAGTTACTCAGGCAGAACAGCCATTCTATCCACCTAGATGGTAATTTAGGGATGTGAAACAATCTCTCTCTAAAACTAAGGCAGTGTCAAGGATATGGATTCAGATGTTCATATAATAAGCTTAATCTGGAACACAGAGGCCACACTCTACAATGGACATTGCTCGTCACAGTGTCTTTTGAACCAAAGTCTTCTCCGGTTTAGCTACAGTATCAGACTAAGAAATTCTTGTGGCAGGAGCAATCCTGTGCTGAAATCCTTCACAGCAGACTTCTTTACCTATGTGACTTGGCTATTGATGCTCTCAATATAATAGCTTGATACATGGCATTTCTTATAAATCATTATTTTCTAAGATTGTATTTCTGTCTGAAGTCAGTATCACTTCTTGAAGGGAGCAGTTTAGTTATGCATCAGAAGATAAACACTGAAAATCTTTGAAAGGCGGGTTCTTTGCTATACCAGAATAATGCAGTGCTTTTCCATAACTCTTCACATGCCACTCAAAACCTTCCTTCTGAAGTAGCCCAGCTGCAGCCTGTTCTCTAGCTAGTGTGACTGCAGGCATTTGCACTTACAGTTTTCAGAAGGTGTTGTCATAGACAATTTTATTTTCTACAAGATTATAAGACCAGACATTATTCTTATCATTGTGAACCTAAAATATTTCCCACAGAAAATTATTTACTGACAAAGTCCAGAGAATTATTTTCTTTCTCTCAAGTAGATTTTTTTTGTTCAAGTAAGTAGTGAGTATTCTGGACTTTCAGTTATTTTTTGCATTATCATGGGAGGTTTTTAAAGACAGAAAGATGAATTAAGCCCCTGTCTCTCTCTGGTTTTCACTGAGTTGATGTTTCCAGTGAATAGGCTCCTAAGTCTCCTCTAGTTCTTTGAAAATCTTCCACATGATTCTTTTCATTCTTTGTGCGTCCATTTGCCTGGCACTGCTGCTTTTCAAACCTCTATAGAAACACTCATGTGAACCTGGAGGAATTATGTGCTCTATAGTCCACTCCTAATTGCCCTACTGGGCCCATCTCATTAAATGTAATGTCTTATTATCCATCTATATCTTAGCCTTCAAACATAAAATGTGACCTTGGGCTGTGAACCTGCTACTAACTGTACAAGATCAGATTTCACTACAGCTTGCACAAGAGATCTCCAAGGGGAAACTAAAGTATCTAAAAAAGTTTTTCAATGATTGACTAGGTGACCCTGATCTCAGTGAGCCACAGGATCAAAGCACCTGACATGTACTATCTCACCATTTTGTGAAACAAATAGCTGCATTTTATACCGGTTCTTACCATTAAAAGCTTGATGGGATTTTTCCCAAGAATCAGTGAACAAAGAACCTAAGCTTTCTCTTTGCACGTCAAAGCACTCGGATTCAAGTGCAATTAACCCAGTTGTCATTCTGCCCCTTCAGGATAAGTAAAGCCAGTGACTGGGTCCCATACATGCTATGATCTTGGCAATCATAAACCAGTGAAAAATATGAAGCATTTTCTGGTGGAAGAAAGTCCCTCCACAGGATAAACAGTAGCCTCAAAAGCCTTTGTGGACAGCGACAGAAACCATTTCTCCTTGGGCTTGGCCATATAAAATGCTCACTACATGCAGTTGTACAAATACCATACTTTCATTAAATGGTGTTCTAATGAGTCTGTGTTTGGCTTCTGGAGTTTTAAAATATGTAAAATTATGACTTAGGAAAAAGTCTGACTGTTTTTATCAAATACCTACTAATAAATAGCAAATCCCTCCTCCAAGTGACATATTAAAGACAATACCATCTCTTTACACAAGTGACAAGACTAATAGAGCTAGAAAAATGCCACCATTGTGACTAAGATTTCTATTCAAGAACAAAATTTTAAACATTTGAAATACCATGCTATTTAAAAAATCATATGTTGATAATCTGGTAATCTAGGCTAACAACACAGGTATTAACTACAGTATTTATTTTTATATATAAATRCATACACAAACGCACACACACATACATACACAGACTTATATAAACACAAAAGCTGTCAAAATGAAAACAAAATGAAGCAGTCAGATATAAAATTGACAAGTAGACACAGGGAGTTAGGGAAAAAAATCACAAACCTGACTCATTATGGTTGAARAATAATGATTCAAGATACAATATTAAAAACTGAAACCTTTTATTTTCTTCTTGAATCAATTAGCCAAAACATACCGTTAAACCACAAACACACCACTCATTAAAAATAATGCTCCAGGAAGGAAATATTTCCCTTGCCTCTCAGCATAGCATGTAATAACATCAGAGGACAAAAGGATGGTAGATGAAGTCTTACAGTAAATGATTCATCAATTCCTCCTGTGGTACTTGCGAAGCTGGAGACTTATAGTCATACAGAAGAGAACCGTGTGAAGCTGGACTAGATTAACTGGATTTGGCCATGCATTTCCCATGGGCTACTTCTTCCTCTATGGCAGCTAGGTCGGGCACTAGCAGAAATCCTCAACACTTTATTATACACTGTTATCCTCATGGATGACACAGTACAATTGCTTCTTTCTGTGCCTCTCAGATCTTTCTTCGCTCAGTTACCTATAAAGGTAAGAATTGACTCTGTCAAAAGTCATGTATTATAGGGAGAAGTGCAAAATATGTTAGTGAAGGAATGGTGGGAAGGGTCTGCCTGAAAGGTGAATGAAGCGTTCTCTACAGTGGATACTTTACAGCAGGCTGCTTGAACTCAGCAAAGTAGGGGATGTTCCCAAAATAGCATATAGAGCTTAACAGATACAATTGGTCCAATTCAGATGTGACATAAATGGGAGCAGAGAGAGGGCGTAAGCAACACCCTCTTGTGTTTGTGCTAGAGAGTCTAAGGTGGTATCACTTGCGTAGCAAAGCAATTGGAGAACAGAGCTGAAACAGGAAAATTGACTTGCAAGAAGGGAAATGCAGAGCATAGTGCAGGACTCTTACTGTTTTTAGAAGACAGGCAGATAGGAAAGAAAATATGCACTATGTAGGCCAGAGGCTGAGCCTTGAAATATATGGCTGTTCGATGAGTGTCTCCATAGGTTCTCCCGAGTTCGGCTTTGTATAAGCAGTGATCTAAGTCAATGGCACTGTCTCATGGACAAAGTTTGGCTCGTGGACTACCATGTGAAGAAGCCTGGCACAAGGACATGAAAATGGGCCTGTGTGCTACCTATATGGAGATGCCTGTGGCGCCAATCAGTGCCGCAGATAGTTGCAACCTACTTACTGAAATCACCTTCCACTTCTACTGAGGAAGAAAGCCAGCTTTGCTCTACTGTTCTCTGGAGCTGGGATCTACAACTGTTTCCAAACTTATTTATGCACAACACAGGTCACAAGTGGTATCCCCTGCTAAGTTAGGAACTAATAAATCATCTAGATGTAAAAATAAAAAAATCTGAATGCTTCTTCAAAGATAGGAAAGATATTTGTTCAAGTATTAGTTTAATTAATGTTATGCAATTAATTCTGTCTGGAAGAATGAAAAATAGAGTAGAAAGAATGAAAGAAAATATTACAGGTGAGCATGCTAGCCTTGGAAAAGCATGTCCGATGTAAATGGGAGACTTACCAAGGGGAAATAGATAAATCATGGGTTCAAGGGAAGTTCTGTAAATCTTTTTCCTCAATGTATTGTTTACTTTCCCAGTCAGTTTTCTGTATGGCAATGGAAACATTAGTAAATGTTCCCATTATTAAATGTAAAGTGAATTATTCGTATTGTAAGTTAAGTCCTTAAAACCTAGAGTATTTCTTACAAAAATTAAAAGAACTGATTGAAGAAGTGTTACGTAGAGAGCTTGTTCTTAATCTCAGCTGCATAGCATTCATTAACATGCTTCAAAAATGCGTGGAGGGATCTTTCATTTGGTGCAGTATTGCTTCTGACAGCACAAATTAAATCTACCTACAGTGGATGTTGCCTGTTACTGGATGGAAACATTTATTATGTCTAGTATGTGCTGCTGAAACAGACAATGAAAAAGATAAACAATTGATTGCAATCAAAAGACAAAACAAAAACATTACAATAATGTTACTTATTTGCATAGTTAACAGTAATCCATGGAGGATATAAAAAATCACTTTTAATGCAGATACAGCTGTACAAGTGTCTATGCATTTTGAAATTAATATAAAGGCCTGTGTATGTAATCAATAACACATCTCACATCAAAATTGTCCAACTACATTTCTCCCAATATATTTGTAGCATCAGAAGTCACATTCCTAAATAGTATCATGTGTTAATTTCTTTACAAATAACATTTATGGAATAGTTTGTGAAAAAAGTTTACTGTATAGTTACTTATAAATCACTTCTGGCATTTAGATCAAAAGAGCACTGCAGGATGTCCTTGATTAGCCCTGCCCTATGTATCAGAGGTGTGGGCTGGGCTGAGCCACGTGTTTTGAAGAATTCCAAATCGGTGTTTCTACTTGTTTGCAGCTATACGATACTAGGAGGCAAAATCTAGTTCCTTCTCCTTGCATCTATGAAAGGCCTCAGAGAAGCAGCAGCCAAAGAGAGAAGCACTTGTCCTCTTGCTGTTGTGGTTCAGAAATGCTAGCAGTACAGCTGATGAGCCCTCCTGGAGCTATTCAGCAAGCACATACTTGCACCGAAATATAAGGCAGAGAGTTTTGTTGCCCTTTATATATGAGGAGTTAAAGACAGTACGTGAAGTAATGAGTCTCAAACGAAAAAATAAAATGGTAGCACTAGCGCTTGGAGAGATGGATTCCCAGGCCATGCTTTTTTAACTGTCCTTGACATAGTGAATGAATTTAAGCAAGGGGCCTGGGGGACAAATACCAAACACTATTAGACTGTGCGGCGACTGTTGGCCTGTATTGCACGGTATATGAAAGTCGTCCAGAGCCTGGCAAAAGAGAAAGAGGAATCTTGATTTCAAGCTTGATGTTGAATGGGAAACTAGACTGCCTACTTGTGGGTAAAAATAACAGTTTGTTTTCAGATGAAGGTTTTGGTGGGGTTTCTATATGAAATTCTGCCTCTCTAAGAAGGATAAGTGTTTCTTTCCCCAATATAAGTGATTGGCACTAACAATCCAAGACAAAGCCTTCATGGCAGTTATTCCTCTCTAGAACTCTTCAGAAATTGTAATTTCCATTTCACCAGAAACTGTGGTTCCAATATTTTCCTTTCCAAAACAGAATACAACACCAAGTGACACTTTGTCACTTTGTCTCTGAAAGAAAGCTGATGGGAGAAAAGAGTGTACAGAGATATTAATACAAATGAATATTTAATCTTCTTCTGTTCATGACAAGCTCTGATTTTAGTATGTACATGTAATTGTATGTTGTTGTGCAATGGAAGTGCTCTGAGGAGCTGACCTCTTTCTACCTGTATTCATTAGGAGTAAAGAATCTAAGTCTGGAAATCTGAACCTGTCCCATCTCAATCATATATAATTAGTTTTTTCTCCTACCAGAGTCTCCCAATGACTTCAGTGGAAGCAGCACTGAGACTTGAATTCCTTAAAATGTTAAAATTTAATGACACTCTAAGAGCAATACTACTCCTCCTCCTGTTCCCAAAATGGACTAATACCTTGATTTTGAATTCATGGTTTGGAGAATCAATCACAGATTAAGTGTTTTTTTCAGGCAGGAATTAGAAGTATAGCAGTGGGAGAATTCTTTAAATGAATTGTTTATATTGTCTGCCAACGATTACTTGTTTTTGTAATTCAGCATTACTGATGTTGATAAATTAGAATTATATATTGCAAAATGGCATGACATCTGTTCTATGGGGGCAGAGGAATGCTGATGTGAAAGCCCCTCTTAATGAAGAGCAGTTGATACATGTGCGAACACTTCTATAGTTTTGTCAAACAACATAACAGTGTTATTCTGGATTTACTAGCAGGAAATAAAATCCAAATTGAAATAAGATTTTAAAATGGCACAAAATTCCAACACTTTTAATGTCACCAGTAAAAACCCACACATCCAGCTAATTATGAAGCCTTAAAGTTGCAGTACTATCTTGTGTGCAAAATCAAGAATATATTTACTCAAGCAGACCTCCTGTCTGTGTTACTGCCACTGGAAAATGAGTAAGTATTATTCTCTATATTGTCTTTGTTATATCTTAATTGCAATTATTGATAGAAACACTGACTTCACCATAACCTTTTAAATATGCCTGTAGGGGCTCAATCCTGACATCTTTTTATTGCCATCCTTCCATCCTGAAACCTCAGTGAGGTTTTGGCTCAGTAACAATTCACATGCAGTTTGAAGCAGTTTCAGGACACTCAGATTTTTAGTGTTCAGGTCTTAGAAGCATAAGCCTGAATATTCTGTTGAGTCAAGTTACGGTTATTGACTTTTGAAATACAGATGATAAGTGTTGTTCCTTTTTTTCCATTTTGGAATGGAATGTTTATGGCCAAACTCTACTTCTCCTTCTTATTTGGTCCATCTCATCAACTTTAATGGAGAGCAACAGAMAGGGTTTGGCCAGTGGGCACATAATGTTGAAAAACAGACAATTCCACCTTTATCATCTTTCATATTTTTGCATGAATGTCTGCAGGGCAGTCATTTGTTTTCAGTCAATTTTTGTGGTCCACTATTGCTTTTAGCTTCATACAGTCCATTTTTTGTTCCTTTGAAAGACTAATTCATCTCTCTCAGTGCTGGTACTGGCTCTTGCTTCAGCTAGTTTTAGGACAGAAGAAGGTGGTGCAGGCAGTAATCTTTTCAGAAGCAGATCTCCTTGTTCAGTGTGTTGCTTGTTTCCCTCGCTGTGGAAAAGTAAATCTGCTTACAAACGCCTTCAAAGAAGACAAAGCCCTCTCTTCCTCCTCCTCCTTAATATAAAAGAGAACCTCTCAGGAGAGGGCAAGGTGCTTGGGACAAGGTAAATGATGTTTTTAATAAAATTAGCYAACCAAACTATTTTCTATAGATTGGATTGTATTAAAACATATTTTTCTTTCTAAAAGGCAAGTGTGATGACTGCCTAATCTAGAATTAAAATAATTCTAAGTATTATTGACAAATTGTCGACAGACAAAGAAGAGAGCTTGTTAGCCAACTTGTGAACTGAATCTGCAAGTGAGAAGGTGGGACCTGGTGGTCTCTGTCTGGCAAGCAGGAGCTCACTGACTTTAGCATGTAAATCAGCATGGTATAGTTGTTAACACTGATGAGGATCACCTCTTCTCTTGGAAGAAGAGCTCAGGATTACTGCAAAATGGGGTTACAGCACAGTATTTAAAGTCGCCTATCTAAATCACGTTGATAGGTATTCTTCTACCCTGGAGCAGCAAAACATATTTAGAGGGAAGGGAAGGAAAGCAGAAGGCTGTGTTTAGCCTAACACCGCTCTGCTGTGATTTCCCACATCCTGGGACCAGAGGGTAGCCTGTATCCTGCTCTCCTTTCTGTCCCTTAATGCAGAAAAGGAAGAAAAGGAACATTTCTCTGGTGTTTCTTTTCCTCACTTCCCCTGAGGGAATAACCTCAGCCCATGGAACAAGGGTAGAACTGAATTTGAGGCAAAAGTCAGGTGTTGGCTTAGAGAGCATGAAATGATGTGATTTGGAGTCAGGAAGGGGGTTACACTCCAGGGCACTGCCTTATCTGATATAAGGGTTGGTAACCAAAAATGTATTTTTAACTGGAATATAGCAATACTGTGTGGTATGAAAACACAGTAAGGTCTGGCAGGCAGGAAAATCTGACCAGAAATATTTATTAATATCTCAGGCATTAGTCTAAATCCAGTCATGACATTTGATAGCTGTGACCAGGTTAGCCTGTTGTCTTATTTGAACCTCAGCTTGCCAGAGAAGGGAAGTGCTGAAGAAAAAGCACAGTCAAACAGCTAATGGTTTCTGGCCTGGGAGATCTGGGGAACTGAGCTATTTTCTCTTCCAGGTTTGGAGAAATGTTGCATTCCCGGCCAGTGTGCCATCACTTTACTTCGTATGGTCATTTCTTGCTGTGCAGCAAGGCTGGATTAAATTGTGCTAGAAACCGCAAAGAACTAGCTCAGGAATCAGGGAAGCTGAGAGTGCTCCCACTCAGGCTATTTACTTCATCTGTTCCTCTGATTTATGGATGTAATGGGGGATTGACCTTATCATGTTTGAAAACCTGTAGAGTAACCTGAAATCCCATAAGAAATGTCAGGATACTGAGTTACAAACAGGCCAGTTTGAAGTCGAAGTTTAGGTACTGTAGATTTCTGCGCATGTGCAGGTAGGACCTGTCCTGAAAAGAGATTAGCTCCTCCAATTACATTGGATAAAGGAGTAGACCTAATGTATGTGTCAGGGCTTTTAACTTACACAGATCAGAATTTGATTGACTTGATATTTCAACTGTGAATATAGAAATCTTTCAGAATTCACAATATAGTGTCCTAGGTGATTTGTGGAAGTAAAATACCTAGAAATCTTGCATATTAACCATGCATACATTTTTATATGCTTTCATATATTTCAGGTCTGATAAACTGATTTGTGTATGATCTGAATGCACTTGTTGTTTTAGAGTAATCAAGCCTAATTATAATTTTCCCTTTTTAGTCTCCTTAAAAACAACCCCAAACCCAAACAAAAATAACAATTTTCTCATCTTCTGGGGTAACATGCAAATGAACTGCTGACTCATAAGTGCTTGTGTTTTGCACAGATTGCTAGCCTGGAAGAAAATGATGAGAGACTGTAACATTCTGTAGCTTTTTAATTTTGTGGATGCCACTTGCTAATACGTATGTGGGGTTTATGTCAGTGAAGGAGTCAGTATTTTATCCTCTAGGCCTTCCATTTAAAAAATTAACTTGTGATTAATTGCTGCATGCTTCCATTACTGCAATGTAGTTGGATTTTAAAAGCCTTTTGACAAAAAGATGTACCTTGGGGTATTTTAAATGCAGTAGCTGTAGAGCACTCTGTAGTTTTATTTTATATTCTTTATATTCATAGTGATTGAAAAATCAACTTCAGTTAGGGTCACAGGATAATAACATCAGTTCTGTTCTTCTCCAAAGTTTGATTTTCTGTTCGTGTTTAAGAAGCTGACAACCATATCTGAAACTCATTGATTATCTGCTTATAATAGCTCATCGTCTCGATGGAACAGATCAACAAATCTTTTCCACTTTTTCGAATGCATTCCAAATAGCAACAAAATGGGGCCAAAGATATTTGAAATTCAATTAGAATAATGATAATCTGGTTTATTTATTCTGAAAAAAAAGAAGTATTTAAAGAGTAACTTGTGATCTGTTTAAATGGATCCTGATTTTAGATGAAATGCATTGTTCTCTTCACTGGCCTAAAGAGTATATTTATCCGGGGGTTCTAGCATTGCCTTGTAGTTTTATCTGCTTTTTCTCATAAATGAGAGGAACATCTTAAAACAGTGCATGCATTCAATTAACGTTATTTAATCTACTGAGTCTAAGGTTTTCTCTCCTAGATTTTTTTTGAAATCTTGTAAAATCCATTGCCCCACACCAATCTGTCACGGTCATCCACGTAACTTGAAATTTGCTACTTCCTCATTAAGTCTCACCAGATTAACATCATTATTCAAGTGGGTGGTGTTGGATAGCTTTCTTTTTTCCTTTGTATTTAAAATCCAAATAATCTGCTGGGTATTCTTGTTCCAGTTCCTTGGCCTTCTAATCTGTCCAAACATACCAGAAAACAGAAATGTATCCTTTCTATGGTGAAACCAAGGCAACCCAGAGAATGCCTCTGCTGAAGAACACATCTGAGTGTCACAAATCAAAACAAATTGATAAACTACAGTTTGCAAATCACTGCAATAGGAAATTAATGTAGTGGCTTGGAATAAAGCAGATTTCAGCACTTTTGGACAATTGCTTACTACTATGTACAAAAGAAAATTTTGTTTCTTTGTCATTGAATATAGAGAGATTTTTATATAAACAGAATTGAATCCTTTCAAGAACCTGCATTTGGTCACAAAAGATGAAATGATACTTCACAATGTATCTGATAAATGAGTTCTTTATATATGAACAGGCCCACTGATTTACCTCTGATTTTTGAAGAACTTTCGAAAAGCAAAGTAGAAAGAAATTTAATGCTCTGCTGTTTATTTTGGGAAGTGAGTGTTTGAGCCATGTGCTGTAAGTGACTCAAATCTGGATGTTTGAATTTCTTATCAATATTTTGATAGAATGGATGTAACACACAGCCTTAAAATCAGTTAAAATTGTGGGCCAGGATGCCTGTGAATATAGCTCAAAGATATGTACCATCCTAGGACACTGCCATTTGGTTTTGGTACTTGATCACAGCAAAAAGCAGCAGTGAAATTTGGATCTATCAGAAAAAGATTTTGTTTGAAGAAGTAACAATTTTAATGCTCAGTCCTCTAATGTTAGTAACGTGTAAAAACCGAGAGAAATTTTGATATCAGTATGTTTACCSTGTATTAGTCCATATAAACACTTGGAATAGGAAATTATGGCTGAAATGAAACCAGTCGGCATTCTGACATTGATCCCAATGGAGATACATGTTATGGCTATTCCTGTCCAGTACCTCTCTTGGTGTGGCTGGGCAACTTAGCTGCCCTTAACTACCTCTGAGTTTGTGTGACAGGGAAAATGACCTAAGCAGAGCTCCGCTGTGATGGCAGCATTGCAGCATCATGCTCTGAGAATGCTACCAAGAAACTGTATGCAAGCTCATCTTTCACTTTTAAATGAGTCAGGTTTCCCTTGGRGCCTTTCGGTTAGAAGAAAGAAATAAATACTTACCAAAGGCTACTGATAAAATCTACACTTTTTCTTCTTCTTTTTTTTTTTTTTTAATAGAAGAATGTGCAACCTCCCTTCTGGCAAAAAGATGTAAATTGTGAATTTTAAGAAACAAATCCTGCTGCACAGCAGGTTTAGACAGGCTGCTACAGTTGGGGCTTTAAGGCGTTCTGTGGCTTCCCTGTGGTAAGCCATGGTTCTCATTTGTAAAGCCAGGAGAATTCCCACTGTTGCTATAATCATATGCATGATCCTTCTTCCATCTCAGTGCTCCCAGCATCAGTTAAAAAAGAAAAATAGGCCAAATGTTGGTTGTTATGTAGTCAGCTATCCAAAAGCTCAGGAATTTGGTATATTTTGCAGGATTTAATTTTGTCCTCAGGAAAAGAATTAAGCTTTTTAGTGGAAATCTTAAAAACAAAAAAAAAGAAAAGAAAAAAACTAAAAAAAAAGTAGTGATGAGCCACTGAGCTGGTGAATGTTTTCTTGATTCAGACATGGCAGTAAGGGCATCAGAATTTATTTTTGTTGAGATTTTTTTAGGTAAAACATTCTCATTCTCCCATGAACTCTGGTTTTCCAAATATGGAAAATCCTTTCAGAAAAGGCATGAGTACATACCATGATCCTTGCTGTGGCATATTTTTCCATGTTCGGTCAGCTCGGTGCTTGGTGACTTCCTGTCCAGAGTTTGATTCTGCATCTCTTCTATTAACAGCCCTAGATGGACTCATTTCAGCATGTCCTTTTGATTCCCTTTATTCTTTTGATACCCAGAAAATATAAGTCAGTAAGTTTCACAGGTCAGTTAGTTATATTTTATTGGTAAAAGTACTTTGGTTTCTTTCAAGTCTTCCAGTTGAAAATTTCATTTTACATCCCCTCCTTCCTGTATTGTGAAAAAGATGGAATATCTGTTCCGTACTTAGCTTCTCTGGGTCTTTCATGATGCTGTAAACCTCTGTCTTCCCCCTTTCTGTTCTCTGTCATTTCTTTTCATTGTTAAAGAGTGCTAGTCTGCTGCTTCTTGCCCACTGTGGAAGCTGTTTCAGAAATTTCATTGTGCCTGCTGCCCTCCCGTGTAGAAGCAGGGAAAAACCTAGATTGGAAGGGACCTCTGGAGATCATCTGAGCCCACCTACAGTCGACAGCAGGGGTTTGGATTAGGTTACCCATTGGCCCAACAAGACAAGTCCTGAATTACTTCCAGCAAGGGAGATTCTACCACTTCTCTAGACAACCTGTTCCAATATTTGGTTGTTCTCACAGTGAAGAATTTTTTCATATAGACTGATGATATTTCCTTTTGAAGCAACTGATGTCCGTTGCTTCTTGTCCTGTCACTGTGTCCTTGTGAAAAGAGTACCTCCATCTTCTCTATAACTACCTTTTAGGTATTGAGAGAACGTGATTAGACTCCCCTCTGCCCCTTCTCTTCTTTACATTGAGCAAACAATTCCTTCGACCTTTCAACATGCATCAAGGTCTCCAACCCTCTAATCAACTTGGTGGCCCTTCACTGGACCATCTCCAATATTTCAATGTCTCTTTTGAAGTGGGGGTCCAAAACTGGACACATTATTCCAAGTGTGACCTAACAAATGCCAAATGAAACAGTGACAATCTTTCATCTGTTGGTTTCATTGCTGCAAGGATGCACACCCGATCCAGTCAGTCCCCAGCCTGCATTGCTGCTTGGGATTATTCCATCCCAGATGCAGGATGTTACAATTATCTTTGTTAAACGTCATTCAATTCATGTTGGTCCAGTCTTCCAGCCTGTTGAGATCTCTGTATGGTGTAGTGTATAATATATACCTTGTTGTGTTTTACTCTGTTCTTTCTCACAGAGAGTGGTGCAGAACTGTGTGCATCGGTGAAGGTATTGACCCATGCTAGTTTTGCACAATAGCATAATAATAGCAAATAATAAGAAATAATAATAATAGTGATAGTAATAATAATAATGTTCAATCATGCTAATACTAATTATTATTATTAGTTGTTATTATTTGTTTACTATTATTTGTTGTTACTTGTTTTCTGTTTTGTTTTCTGTTCCTTTACTGATTATCAATAATGTTATATTTGCCTTTTTGACCACCTCTGCAGCTGACTGGATGTTTTCACAAAACTGTCCACGGTGATTCTGAGATCTGTTTCCTCAACAGCAATAGCTAATTCAGACCCAGCAGTGTATCTGAATAGTAAGAGGGCATTTTCTTCTCCATATATATTCCTTCGAATTTATCAACACTGAATATCATCTATTATTTTATTGCCTAATTTTTCAGCTTTGAAAAGAGACAACTGAGATGGGATATGGTCAAATATGAAATGGTAATGTTAAACAAAAACAAGTGTTCAGTGTTTCTCACAATGCAAGAAACAGAAGTCATCAAAAGAATTTGCAGAATTTTTAAAACATAAGGAAATACTTTTCTTTGTACACTATTTTAGATGCTGAAAGTATGTATGATTTCAATATAAATTTGAAAAATATATTTAAAAGTGATCTCTCAAGACTAATTAGGGACATAATAGTCCAGGCTCAGAAAGTCCCGTTTGGGGACAATGATTACTAAAATTTCTTTACTTTACTGATTCTTAATGTTTTTTTTCACCATGAGTATCTGTTGTTAGCTATTGTCAAAGGTAGAGTACTGGACTATATGTTGTGATCTAGTACAGCCATTTCATGTTACACTTCTGAAGAAAACTTGCATCAACTGCTCAGTCCATCTTAGACTGAAATTCCCTGAATAATTCTTTAACGTCTACTTCCTTTTGTTTCTAAAGGCCCTCAGGGAACCAAATGTTGTTCTTAACTGTAAAACATAGCCCTAGAAAACTGATGAATAGCATGTAACCTATTTTGAAGGAAATCATGGTGAGAAAGTTCATTGCAAATAGTCAAATGAATGCGCACAACACTATGTTGGAAAGATTCATGAGAAGCTGCTCCTATACAAATGCTTCTAAGTAAGTGTAGTAGTGATCAGTATACGTATAAGGAGCAAGCTCTTCCAAACTCAGTGAAGTTTGAGATGAAGACTAGATATTGACATAATTTTTTAAACAAACACTGGGGAGGGTCCACAGACTGTATTCCCAGCTAATTCTGGGATGTAGAGTGAAAAGCCCTTCTGGTTTGGGGTTGAGATATTCTCTCCCTCCTGCGTCCTTTTCTGCTTTTAGGAAAGAGGGTGGAGATGAGATCAAGCACTTTGAACTTGTAGTGCCACTGAAGGAAGAGATCCTGTCCTCCTTCCACCCCACTGCTTTATTCCCTTGCCTGTGTTCTCCCTGATGTTGCCACAAGCGTTTCTGGGAGGAACTGGCCTGGGTTAAACCCACAAAGGCAGCAACATTAATAGAGATATCTAGGACCACATTTGGTAGCAGCGTCTGTTCATGCCAGCTTAAAGTGTTAACACTGTAGCTTAAACAGGCTTTATTTGCTAATATTTGCAACTTCATTGAGCAGCTCTTACACTTCCAAATGGCTATATAACATGGTAATCACACATATCTACACCAGAACTAGTCCCTTGAATTGGTACTGAACGTCTAAGCCTGTTAATTTTTGGTTTTCTTTTCCAACCTTTGATAGAGAAATAAAAAAATGTGGCTTTAACAGTAGAGCCTGTAAGACCTCAAAAAGTAGTATATAAGAGGTTAATTTCTGATTTTTCCCCCATGAAGTTGCTTGAATCTTCCCCATTGAGCTACTTGTTAGTGTAGAAGTCAGCTTCTTACTAAAAAAAATGGTATCAGTAAGTGCTTGTTAGCTGAAGAGATGGCCTGTAACTGCACATTTAAGTTAATTTTAGCAACTATTCAGACAAATTCTCACCTCCTCCCCTTCACAGATATGTTCTAATTCCCTAGGAAAAAGGCAGAAAAAAGCCTGAAAAGGATGTTTCCAATTAGTGTGGCTTTCACATATTTAAATTCTGTCTCTCTCTGCCAGATAATTGAATAAAATGTGATACATTCTTTTGATCTTTGTTGAGATAATGCAGGCTGTAGATACTGTTCGTTATACAGTTCATGTTGACATAGATAGTATTATGCCACTTATAGCTTCTTTGGTACAGCTCTGGAATCAAGTGTTCAGCAGTGATTAATGACCAAGAATACACAGACCTACTGTTGAGTCTAGGATCTCTCTAATCTCTGCTCCTGTTCTTTCTCTCAATTCCAACATTAGTTAATGCGGCTTCTGTGAACACAGCGTTTCTGGTGACTTGTCATACAGCTTGTACTGCCAGCAGTTAGCATAGTGGTAGCATASAGCTAATGATCATTAAAATCTCAGTTGTCTTAATTCTTGCTTATTATTGTATCTTTGATGCCCTTTCTTTGTCTTGCAATTT
This sequence comes from Phoebastria nigripes, assembly GCA_035582835.1. NCBI lineage: Eukaryota > Metazoa > Chordata > Aves > Procellariiformes > Diomedeidae > Phoebastria > Phoebastria nigripes. Next base: position 217,054 of record JAYKAV010002995.1, read on the forward strand.
TTTATTCAGTGTTTAATACAGAAAAGACTTTTAAACCTGTGCTAGACTTTTTTTTTCAGTCCTTACACACTGTGCAATCAATTAATACCCTTTGATATGTTATGCCAATTAAGTGATATGTGTGTTAACATAAATATTTAATTGTTAAAGGAGAGATCACTTTGTCCTAAAGCTTTAATTAAATYAGATGCTTTTCAGATGATTGCCAAAATGAAACAGTGCATTATGAACATTTGCCACTGCAGGAGATTTCTGCTTATTGAAAGACAAAAGGGTAATTTCATCTAGGATTGTTGCGAACTGTACGAGTCCTTCATACTGATAAGGGAATTTAACCTTGATATGTACTGTAGTAATGAATTTATGAATCTTTAAAGTCAGTCACATCATTAAAGTGGGGATATGATTCTAGCACTGTCAAGTAAATGATAAGGATGAAAATCTACCTACATAACAGTTAAAGAGATCAGAGTCAATACCAATTCATCAATAATTACCATTGCTTTAAAAAGCAAAACTAACATGATGAAAGTAGGCAGCTATGGGTCTTTATTGTATACCAACAGGAGTTTGAATATTTCTGATAACATAGTCTTCACATGGCAAACTGGAGTTTTAGGAAAACTAAATATCCTTGACACTGGGMTGCTGAGGCACCTAAACTGTAACTCCAATGAGATACCTCCATGGTAATATGGAATCCAAGTGGTTCATTATCAATCCAAAATATTTCTGATTTAGGGCAAAATGTTCCTGTATTGCAGTTTTGCCTAATTATCTGAACATCTTCCAGAGATCAGAATCCTGTTTTTTGATATGCTGTAGACTCTCTAGTCATGCATGTATCTCCCACTGAAAACACGTCACAGCAGTTTCCTTCAAAATATAGTACAGGTATGCATAATGTATGATAAGACTAGGGCAATGTGCTATGTGAATCAAAGTTTTAATGTCCTAGTTTTCCAGATATTACTACCTATTCACTGTGTTTTTAAAGGAGCTCTGATTAAGAATCATGTCAGCTGTGACAAGCCATAAAGCCAAGCAAGACTTTCAGTGAGAACCTGAAAAAGACTCTCTCTCAACATGTTTTAATATTAAAATCAGTATTGGGGAACCTGATTCTTATTTTGCCAGGGGGAAGAGGATTGCATCAATAGAATCCTACTTGCTGACAATGTGTTGTCACCGAAGATCTTAGGGCAAGGAAATTCAAAGCACAATAGGTTTTCTCTTTGTGTCTGACATGGCAGTTCTTACTCAAATGGTTGGTCTGTATTTGCTTTGTATTTGTTGACCAGRTCTCCAAAAGAAAGGATGCAAAAATTCAACCCTCCTTGTCACCTTGGGACATTCTGCTAAGTAGCTGAATGCCTGGCTTGACTTGAAGTCTTATCTGCTTCCTTGCTCTGCAGAGCATACAAATGTCAGCAAGGCTGCTTAATATAAAATAAACAGCTCAGCTTCACATGTGAGTGCAAACCCTCTCAGGTTACCTGAAATATTTCCCTTCCCCGATATCAGACTACTGGAGTCTACTTGAAATTTTAGGCTGCATGCAGTTCTTACATAGGCTGCAGCCTTGTGGACATTTCAGCCATCTCCTTAGTTGCTTACTGTCCGGGGTAGACACCTTGAAATAGTCAACAGTGTGTCTGATGCTAAGGTTATGCCTACACAGTGAGGAAAGTCGTATCTAGATTAAAATAGAAGTGAAAATCAAACACCTTGCTATTTCTGCAGGAATATTGGGAAGGGTTCTCGCAATAATGTGAGATGCTCTTCTGTTTTGCTGTAGGGCAAGATGTGACTGCTTAAGCAGCGATGAGGGATTTCTATTGTTCCTGGGGTCATGTCCAAGGAGATAGTGAAGGAACAGATTTGCAGAAGTGCTTTTAGGGTCCCAGGCATGGAACAAGTCTGAAATGAATTATTTTAGGTACTTGGATAATTCTGTCGTCATGTTGTTTTCTTTAATGAAAACGATTTACTGAGCAGTATATTATTGAGTGTATTTATTGAGAAATAAACAAAATTTATTTGATAATTTCTATGTTTTTATAGTTGATGGTAACCACAAAAAAAAGAGAGCAGTGCAAAACTGGTTTACACACTTTGAATGATTGAGAATTGATTCTGTTTTATTTAAGAATTTTGAGTATCATTAAAGCAGTAAGCTAGAGAAGGTGCTGTTTGGCTGAGTGCTTTAGTATCCACTAGCAAGGCAGTGGATAAATCTCTATTGAAAAATCATTTTAAAACCTAATACATGGGATGAGTGCTTACTGGGTTATGGATGTTCATTGTTCACTTTTCTAGATGTATTTTTTTTTTTTCTCTACTGGGGACAGTAAAAAGAGAAAAGGACTGGTGGGAGTGCAGAAGCATGATCGTCAGCATGAGGGTCAGGTTGAGAAAGTGGAAAGAAATCAGACCAGTGAGGGGAAATCATAGGTTTTCTTATAGATGTGAGCAGAGAGTCAGCATGGTGTCTGCATAAACAGCAAAAGAAATGTGCTTACTTTAAATGCATTGAAGGCTGACTTTTCAGTCTGAAGTTATTGCAGCTTTGCATACGCTAGCTGAAGGGAGGGAAGTTAACAAGTCACAAGACAGGCTACAATAATATGAATGGGTTTTTCTTCTGGAAAATCATCCTGATTTTGAATGGGATTGACTTTATGCTTTTGGATCTACTGAAGTTGAGATTACTGTGTATCTAAGTCCTTTGTCCAGCCCCGAGAGGATGAATGGGCAGACTCTGGCTGCACTGGATCTCAGTGGCTGCCACGACCCATCTACAGCCTGGGCAGAAGGGGTTGGCAACCAGAGGGCTGGGAGCTGCTCTGAGGGCACTCCTGTTCGGGCAAGGGGAAGGGAGCCCTCGGGGGAGATAGGAGAGAGAGTGCTGGAGGACACTGAAGTGGGAGGTGCCTACAAAATAAAAGAGCAGACCCATGCAGTGGGGAGGGATCAGGAAAAGCAGGCACTGCTTAATGCCCAGTTTCTCATTGGAAAGGGTGGGCCTTGCTGCCCCATCGCCACCCTTGCCAAGTGGCAGTGCTGGAGCTGAGGCAGAGTTGACAAGAGCAAGACAGTCAAGGAAAATCTGCCCTTCATCTCCTGCCATCTTCCCTTCCTCCTGCTGCCCTTGCCCATGCCTGCCCTCACTAACAGGAGTGAGGCTGGAGGGCAAGGCATGTCCATTTACTCAAGGAAGTGAACCTCACAATATCAACAGCACTGTGCGGCTGTTTTTGTCAGGGAAATTGTGTGCAATGGGACCTGGGCTGGCCAAGGGCATCCTAGAGTAGTCTCTGAATCTGAGTGTAGACAGAACCACGCGTGACAGTCTGCAGAGAAGATTCTCCAAGGCCACTAAAAATGCCATTAGCTTGGACATCTGCTTGACAGCTGACTTCAGCTGTTAACTGAGATACCCACCTTTAAAGAGCTTGCCTGCCCATAGCATGTGAACGGTTGCATGGGAGCTGCAGTGGGGTTGCTTTTGATGCCTTCTGCCAATGGAGGGGAAGGTACAGTGCACTCTCTGTTGCGTGTCACTTTGCCTTCCCTCTGCCCGTGTCCTCATTCCTCTCCTTGCTGATGATGGTCAGCAAAGCATCATCAGGGTTAGACAAAGTTGGTGCAGATTCAGTGAGCTGTCCTTACTGGCTCCAGACTGACTGAAAATGCTGCTACCCAGGGAAAATTCTGCAGAGGAATGGCTCATGTCCTTCTTACTCATGCCACGTTGTCCTGGGGCTGCACAAAACAGCACGAGCACGCCTACACTGCATTTAGCTGGTTGCAGAATCTAATGCCAACCATCCTGCACTGTATAGTTGTGAAATGTGGGAAAAGCATAGTGTTTGCTGTGTTTTAAGAAAAACACCCTTTACATTAGAACCTGCTGAAACAAGTGACTTCTGTGAGAATGGGCTTGTGATCCTAAAGCAGTCATGAATACGACGCTGAGGGGAGAGGATATTCAATTTGTATAAACATTATTCTTGCACATGCAGATTGGTGCCAACTTACCACACTGATAGGGTTTTGTGCATATGGTCTTAGCTTGAGAATAACTGCACGTGCAAACTCTTTGTTTGAAAATTTGGAATTCAGCTGAAAATTGAGCCTTAAGCAATTTTCTTCATAGCTATGTGCTAAAAAATGTCTCATGCCCTGTATAATGCAACGAAGAAGCTCAGGCAGAACATTGATCTGCACTGACAGCATTTGTATTTTTTTATAGTTACCTCTATGSTGGCCTTGTGATTCAGTATGATGTGGGTGAGATGTTTGTACTAGTACACAGGAAACCCTTGAACATGGAAAATAGTACTTACTAAAATAGATCACGTTCCCAAGGGGGAAACAGCAAAATGACATGAGATTCGTAAAATAAGGAATAACTAAAATTGCCCAATTATTTAAACTGAGGTATTTTTCTATCAATATAAGATCTTGCTGAGCTTCCGGAGCATAATTTACAACAGGCATTTTGCCTGCAGTTCAMGATATAAATATTTTATATGATCTCCCACACTATTAGAATAATAGAGGTAGTGTTATTTAATCCACTCCTGGCAAAGCAGATGCTTGCCAGAATGCATAAAGCACTCAAGGAACTGTTTTTGTTGTAGTTGAAACTAGTTGCTAGAGTGATTTATCTGGTTAGATTCCTCATTGTGGAAGTGGATTTGATGATGCTTGTGAAACACAATTTAAGGTTGTGTTGAAGGCTCATAAAAAAAAAAATCCAACTAGTTGATGGAAATGTTAACAATAAAAGAATGAAAAAAGCCTCCCTAAAAGGTAAGCAGGTAAAGCAAGAGTCTTGGCTGGGTAGGAGGGCAGGGAGGAGGCTGGGAGAGATTCCATGTCTGTGAATTCTTTGAGATGGACTTAGTAGAAATTGTGACCATAGATAAGTGGAGTTGAGTACGCCTTTTGAAAAGTGGTTGCAAGCATAGGAACTACAAGCCTTAGCAGACAGCATACAAGTGCTGTGATTTCTGCATAGTGGCCTCAGAAAGTGTGTTGCAACCCAGCAGGGATGGAGAAGTTCAAAGTTTAATAAAGCTCTTCCTAAAAATAAAACCTTTGGAGTGTATTTTAATGCCTSTCATGTGACAGTCATAGTCCCTCTTAAACTTTACCTGCAGCACACGTTTCAGTTACCTATAGCTGATACACTCCGACTAGAGTGCTTGGGTCTGAAGTGGGTATTTGGGTATCACAGGAATTAGGGTAGGTGGTCCAAATACTCCTTCTCTAGCTTCTATTTCTACAATGTGGAGGGAACATGAATATTGATTGCTAAGCACCATAATTTTGCACGCTTGAGCCAGGGTTTAGTAATCAGAATGGCATTGTTGCTAAAATCCTATGGAAAACATTTGATGCTATGCCCTTTTCCCCTGAGGTGATTGTGCCTAAAGCTGTTACGCATAGGGAATGATAAAGAGAYGACCATTTGTTGTGTGCATTTGTTATGTGATATACTGTGTCATTCAGCACTCTTCTGTTTATTTACACTTTATTTTTTGTGCTTATTGTAGCTTTTATTAATGTGTTTGATAATATGGCATCAGCTGCAAGGCAGAAATGTTTACTCTGTTGGGGTTTTGTTAAACTTTTCAGTATAGATTAAAAAAACTTCAGCAGCCCCTGGATGGATAGGCTTGAGTTGGAAATCTACGTGTGAGTAACAAATATTATAATGCAGATGAGCCAGACAGGAGAAAAGGAAATTTATAATAAGGGACTGCTCTGGCAGTATTAATCTGCCTCGTGTAGACTGCGTGATGAATCATCCCACATCGCCACAAGGACTGCTGCTGCTGCTGAGCTCTGTCAGCGAGTGGGACAATAAAAAGTGTTCATGGAAGGGTGGAGGGGAGGGCACATGCGAGGGATTAGGAAAGGGACAAAGAAAGAACAACTATTTAAAACTGGACATCTCAGGCCTGGCCAGTAGTTCGTGTTATATATAATTCAGGCAATTCATTGGGTAAATCATTTCATATGCTCCATGAAATGCAATTTGCTTCCATGGCCAAGCATGACAAAGGTTTCACAGAATTGCAGTTGGCAAAGAGCTCTTCTAGGATAGTTAATTCAGGGCCTGTGAGATTGCTGAGGCGTCTTGTCAGAACATTAAATAATCACACAATGTCATGAGGGAATATCTAATTAAGAGTCCAATTTCTCAAGGGTCTGAGTACCTGTTACAATGTGCTGAGAACCCTTAATTCCCACCGACAAGAGCGGCAGCTTAGGGTGTTCCCAGCAGGCATCTAATAGGATTGTGCCCTTACTTCATTTGGCTGGGGTAAGTCCAGGCCAGTCAGGTGAAGCAACAGTAATCAAACAAGACAAGATAATGACAAATAGGGTTACATCCCAGCAGGAATGTTATTACTTGCAGGTGATGGAACATACCCCGGTGTGAAGCCTCTGTAAAAATTAGGGCCAGATTTAAGGCTGYACTCTTAGGGGTTAAATTTGTGCCTTTGAGAAAGATCCACCTGCACTCACCCCATGCAAAAGATCTGTAAAAGGCAACATGAATCCTTTATCAGCCCAGACTGTCATCCTATGGGAACAAGTAACAGAGTTCCCATCCACGATTTGGTCCCAAGGACTTCAGTGATTTAGRTGACCTCATGAGGGTTGTCTGCCTTGCCTTACAAAGGCAGATGCCATTTCACCCAGTGTTTGGGAAGCATAAAGCTTGAGTAGAGTCATTTCAGCGAAATTTGGGCGCTGAAGTTCCCTGAGCAGCATTCTTGGTGTGACTCAGGCAATAGAACAAAATTTGAGGTGGACACATGGAGACTTATCAGTAAGAGTTTTTTCCCTTCTTATACACCTGCAGCTATATAAAGGAGAAGAATGTTAGATGCAATCAGAAGAGAATAGACATTGTATTTTGGCTTATGATACTTCTCTTAGGCAGAGATGAAGGTAGAAATGGTGTTCTTTTTTTGGTATGAAGAAGCATTATAAAAGGAGTAAACGAGAAAGGAGCATGGCGACGTTAAGCACTTTTGGGAGAGCGAAAAGTTAAAATCAATCTCTGTGTTGTCAGGCTCTTAAGTGAGGAATGATGCATTAGACTACCTGATTTTATTTGATTTGTTGGGAAACCAGAGCTGCTGTGCTGTTTCTTGAACAGAATTACAGGCTTCATTTAAAGAGAGGTGCAAAGCTCACACATCATTCTGGAAGAGATCAACATAAGCATTTTCTATATCATGAGTAATGTTTACTGGAAGAAATCAGATTACTGTTACACAGGCCATCTGTTTTCTTTGCATGCAATCATGTAAGTGTTTTAGGACAAGCAATCCTATTTAATCAATTATAAATCTCTTATGGGAAGGCACTGTTTTTTGTAATAAAATCTATTTTTATGATAAATGTAAGAGTTTTAAATACTGGTTTCTTCTGCATAAATAYAGTGTACATATTGTTCATAACATAAAGAGTAGGGGTGTACAGCATTAGTTATTATCTGCCAAGAACTTAATTTTAGGGCTTTTTGGGTAGCCATTTTTGAATATTTGTTGGATCTGCAAATCATTGGTGTTCAGCTATTACAGCAAATAACATAATGAGTAATATGGTCCATTTATAGCCTGGGAAGTTGCTTCCTACCTACATTTAATAAATGTGGTATATAGGGTCTCTATTTTGTAGCATGCCTGCTGTGACAAAAGTGAATACTGGGGAAGATGATTGTCCATTGTCTAAATGCTTACACTTGGAAAGACTAAAGAAAAAAAGGCATGGCTTGTTGGAAGATGACCCTGTTGAATGACATTAGAAAAACTTGAATTTATGGTTTAAGAAGACGACAATGATGGAGTGTGAGATTTACTTCATGTTTAAGGGTAGCACATTCATAGATGTATATAGTCCCGTTCATTTTAGTGGATGCTTAATTGAGCCTGCCATTTTATTTTTTTATTATTTCTGTCAGCTTCCCTGATTTTTATATTGTTTTCGGGTGCATCTTAAGCAAAGTCTCCTCTGATTTCAAAAGAAGCTGTGTGCGTGCAATACCAGAAGTTGTGCTGTATTGTATCAAATGCCCCTGAAATAAAAGAAAGGAACAAGAAATGTAAGTAACACAATTGGAAATTCCCTGAGAAGGTTGGCTGTCCTTCTCAATGAGGTCGGCAAGCCTGAATTTCATTTGTTCAGACACTTTTAAATCAATGGTATTTTGTCTGAATAATTAAGCTGCTTACTCAGGCTTGAAGAGTGTGTGGTGCTAAATTCTTGTTTTTTCTTCGGTAAACATGAAGAGGCAAAGAGGGAGAAACAGATGGAGCATGCACCTGGAAAAATGATAGTGCCTACACTTTGGTGCCATCCAATGGTACAGAGGAAGCTTTCTGCCCAGGGAAACACCTGGTGAAATGAAAGGCCCCTGTAAGTCCTTTTTTGAGGGCTAGACTCAAGATCTCCATGTCCCATCTATTCCCACTTATTATAGTGTCACTTGTGAACTGCCAGTATGTGGCACAGGGGAAGCTGCCTACCAAACTGAGCTAATCAATCCTAGCCCCTACCTAGACTTGAAGCTTACCTATATCAGTCAAGAATCTGATGAGAACTAGCTCGTCAGTTAATCTTCTTTTATTGGTCTGCATTGATTCAGTAAAAGGAAAAAAGCTGAACAAGGTGAATGGCTTACAAAATTATATAGGCAATAGAGATCGAAAGATAAAATAAAAAATAAAAATGCAATTAGTAGTGGTCTAAAAGTTTTACCCCGTTCACAGTATTTTCTATTCAAATTCAGCATCTCTTCTTTCAGAAAAGTATTAAATATGAGATAGATGGTTACTTTTTTTTTTTCCCCAGTTTTTCTTTTTACTTCCATCCTTCTTTTATTCAGAAGGAAGAAAACTGCAGGCAAATTAAGTATTTCACAGAATCACAGAATCGTGTTGGTTAGAACAGACTTCTGGAGGGCATCAACAATGTCCAAGTGAGACAAACTGAGATAACGTTGCTCAGAGCCTTGTTCACTTGAGTTTGGAGTATCTACAAGGGGATTCATCAGCCTCTCCCCAGCTACCTGTTCCTCAGTCTTCCTTTTGCTATCAATGCTCCCCTAGAAGCTTGTCTGGTTGCTCCTCACGTCCCTTACCAGTTTCAGGTCCAGCTGAGCCCTGGCTTCCCTAGTTTCATCCAAGCAGGCCAGAACAAGGAAGTTCTGCACTGCTCACAAGTAACCCTCCCAGCCTCTTCAWGCTCTGTCTGTCCACGCTGCCCTTGTCCTGTGCCTGCGTGACTTTCCACATGGCAAGCTGGGAAGTCCCTGTGCACCTGGGAAGGCTGTCCTCAGCAAGCAGCTCGCTCTTCTGGGCCCCTTTGCTGTCTTGGTTTTCAGGAGACACATTTCAGTTTGAGCTGTCAAAAAAATCGATGCAAATGTTGGGTTTAGATTTTTCAGGTCATCCTTCTTACTTCCCACCCTTCCATCTTCACATCCCCAAATCTTTTTCAGCAAGATATAGCAGTGTAATCTGAAGGATATCAAGCATTGTATTTCCACAAGGTTTTCTTTTTTAGCATGTTTTTTCATTTGTATGTGAGTAAATTTACTACAGATTTTTTTTTAAAGTGTTTGTTTGGAAGTTGTCAAGTATTTTGACTTTTTTTCTGGAGATTTTTTTTTTTTTTTTAGCCAGAACTTTGCAACAGTCAGCATGAGTTCTCTAACAGCTTCAGTAGAATAGGCATTACATTTTCCAGTTGTATGGTCTGTTTTTATCCAAGAAAGATGTATTGATGTATTTACAATTGCCATAGAAGATATTGGACTAGTTCTAAGAACAGTAAATGCTAACACTGCTGCTTGGAAATTATCATATTTTTATTATTAAGAAATAATTCAGCAAAATGACTTAATTTGCTTAGTGGTAAAGAGAGTGGTAAACTATGAGTTACTGTTGTCATAGTTACACTGTATTTTGATATAGTAGTTGTGTTCATCTAAACAGTAGTAAAATAATGTGTTCAATGAGCAATTACAATGAATATCTTAAAATAAAAGTACAGAACTCCTGACCATTTTAAGTGCAGTAAGAGAATACTGCTGTTTATTTTAAGAATTTCCTGTGTCTGCAGTGCTGATTACATTGAAGTGGGAATCAATGACAAGGTGCCATATAGAAGACTTTATTTATAGTAGCTTTATAACTGATTTGAAGTGAGACAATAGATTTTGATACCCATGACCTTTAATAGAAAAATCTCTGAAGAAAAGTTTGCAATTTCACCTCCAAAGCTACCCCTAGTGAAAGTCCTTTGTATTTTAGGCTTTGTGAGGCCTAATTACCCATTCTTGGTTGGTTTCTTTTTTTCTGAATTATTCCAGTCTCCTGGCTATTCAGTTGACAATTCAGAAAAATTCTTCGGGGGAGTTCTGAAACCCTCAAAGCTAGACATTTGCCCATTTCTGCTTTTAATAATGTTCTTAAGTGCAGTATGTTTGGGGGTTTGCATGTTTGCTTTTCTCCAGTTGATCCACGGCAGCACAGTGGCCGTAGAGGATGTGATTCATGTGTACGTTCCAAATTCTCCTCTTCCGCTTCTTTACCAGATGCACCGATTTTCTGAAGGAAATGGAGCAGAAAAGTGCCATAGATGATTATCATGCTTGACTTTGAACTGGTCTCCCATAGCTCCCTTCGTGGTACAGGGAGGAAAAGGGAGAAACAGAAGTGCTCAGTCACCATTCTGAAATATATTTAGGTCTGACCAGCTCATCCCTGAAGAGGAGAAGTCTATAGGTGTTCAAAAAAATCACAAAATCAATGAATAATCTTTATGGAAGACATTCTGGAGTGAAAAGCAAGTAGAAAAGATAGTTTAGAGAAGGTACAGCGAAGAGAACGTGTAGAATGATGGGATTGAATGAATATTTCAGAAAGGATCATGGTCATTGCTGTAGTAGCTGAATAGTGGGATAGAAACTTTAAAAATACATGCATTTAACACTGATGAAAGAAAAACATATTTGAAATGTGCAGAATTAACTAGTAGAATTGATTGCTATAAGATACTATTGAGTAAAACACTGGAAACTCTCCTCACACGTATTCTCTCTCCGCAACTAAATAGGGCAGCATAAAAGATTCTGGCACTTACTAAGCAATGATCCCCCCAGACTGCTTATTTGGAAACCGTCTCTTGGGGTTTTTATTCCTCAATATTGGCTACTGTTGAAGGCAGGAGGTAGGAACTACTTGAATTACAGTATGATTGGAAATGATTGTTCCAGTGCCTTCATATGCCACATTTGGTCTCTGTGTCCTCTCTGTCACAGGAAACCATCTCACACCCAGAGCAAGAAACGTAAATTCCTTTGGCTTTCCCTTATCTCTAAGGGATCTGATTCATGAGTGGACTAGAGAAAGGAAAGACAGAAAAACTCCAAAGACCTACAGATCATCTTGCTGGCAGGGTGAGTAAATGTCCCGGCATCTCAGTCTTGTGTTGTCAGGTACACAACAAGTGATCCTGCTTTAAGCGTTGCCTCAGGAATTTCCTCTCCAGTAATTTTTCAGAAAAAGATGATAAAAATGTCTCCTGTTTCCAGGTCTCTGACACTGGTGCCCTACACGTGTTCAGAAATACCAAGACAGATACCTCCTATATTTTCAGTTTAAGCCTTGAACATGCATTTAATAAAATGGACAGTTCTGTGTCATGGGGGTTTTTTATATATGTGGTGCTGTTAAGACCCTTTTCAGATTGAGTGGGTGAAAAAGAAATATCTAGCTATTACTGAATCAGTCCAAACTCCTCATGATTCAAAAAGAGATCCAAAAGAGGAAAGAAAGGAAGAAAACTCATTTTCCCAGTGCTGACTGTACTTAGTCTCCTAGAGATCTGGGCCTGTGTTCTCGGCTTTCCCTAGGCAATTTTTTCTTGCTTACAAAACGCAATGGAAAAAATTCCCTAGCTGAGAAGCAAATGTGTAGTCGACTTATGTGATAGTGAGAACCTAATTACATGATCCCCTTTTCTTTCTGGGTTTGCCTGTTCCAAAAAGTGGTAGAGGCAGAGACCGCAGCAGAGTCTGGAGCATTTCCTCCAGTTCATAGCAGTGAGCCAGAAGGTCTGTCAAGTACCAACAAGCCAATCCAACAGATTCAAGGGTCCCATGTACAGAGGATAACTTATTTTTCAAAAAGATGATCTAAATCGAAACAGATGACTAACATGGCAGAAAATCCAAAGCAAGCCTGAAGATGACCTTGGAGTCCTCTGTCTGGTGTCTCTACAAAAGACATGATGAAAATGTTGCCCTCCTCCATTGGGATGGCTGAAAGTCCCTCTGAGTGTGTGCTTCCCCACTGTATTTGGTCCTGCCCGTTTCTGCACCCTAAACATTGGCAAGGGCCCGTCTGCTTCTGTCTTCTGTGCCGGGGCAAAAAGCATGAGCTGCATGAGTAGAGCAAACCCATCTTCCCTGCAACCCAGGCCCAGTGGACACTTTTTTTTTAAAGAAAATGTAGAGCAGCTGAGTTATGGTTTTAGCTGTGTGATAGCCCACCCCAGCTGGGAACCTTAAGGCAATTTGCCAGAGCCTGCAACACGATAGAACAAAATGAAGGGTGCACCAGAGGACAGGTACTTTCCTGCCAACAGCTCTCTGATATGCAATGCAATATCTAGCAGTGTAATAGTGCCTTTACAATTGCTACTAGATGATGTGTTTAGTATAATATTAGGCTGTTTTTCTTAGCATACAAGCAATGTTTCGACTTTGATGAAAGTCTGCTTTTTCCTACTGCACGTTCTTTGAGGGGATCTGTGTAAACACAAAGGCCGTCTGGACTTTGCCTTACTCTCCAGTTAGAAGAAGGGGAATTTTACTATTTTTGCTTTTTGTTTTAGTTTTTTTGTTTGTTTGTTTTCAGTAAGTGTGCTGAAGTGTGCTGAAGGATTATGCTGGTGCACAGAATTTTTACAGCAATCAGGTTATTCCCTTGCCCACTCTGAACCCGACGGCAACAGCAGCAACAGCCCTGCTCTCTGTTGCTGGACTCTGGGATCCATACGAAAAGGTGCTCAGGGGCTGGGGAGTCACTTTCCTGCTCTAGCAGCTGCTTCTTGCCTCCTTGTTGAAAAGGCAGTGGAGCAGATACAGCCTGTGGGCACAGGTTTGTCCATACTTCATGAATAACACAGCGTCTTCTTCAACAACGTAATTACACTCTCGTTTTAATACAGTAGTGTACTTTCTGAACCACCACTTGTTTCCCCCTTAGTTCTACTTTATTTTATGTAATATCTGTGCAACGGAGATGGGCTTGATGCGCATTGACATAGTGATGCCATTAAGTGAGGGCCAGTATGACTGAGAACAATAAAGGTGTTCAGTAAAGGTGTCAACGTAGTTGAAGATTAAAGTTAATATTATTTTTTTTCTTAAAACCATTTCTATGTGTATTGCTTTTGCAATTCACATATAAAATAAAATCATCCTCAAACTCAAATCTTATTGAAGCTTCATGAATGTTACTATAGGGAAAATAAGTTGGTAAATGATTAAACATATAATTAAAGGTTTCACATTTAATCCTGTCACTGCAGTGATTTATGGTTTCCATTATTTTGTCTAAGTAATGCACTTCTTTTTTTCTAGTGTTTTTTCTTTCCTTCATTGTTATTAGTGTCTGTAATCTTATGGTAAGGAAATTTATCACAAGGACAACATTTTTGTCCTCAGCTGCAAGGTACAGAGGAGAGTTAAATCAAAATACAGAAGATGCAATACATTTCCCACTGCAGTTGGTGGGAGAATTGTGAAGTGTTTATAATGTTGGGCCAGAAATACTTTACTTGTGAGAACAAAGGGCAGGATGTAGTCTCTGTGCTTCTCTGCTGTCATATTTAGGGCTGAAACAGGTGTCTTCAGTAGCCAGTCCCAGRGAGGCTCAATAAAGACATAGGGCTGGGACACACAATATCCCTCTGTAGTGCATGCCAGGATTGGGTGTAAACCTGCAAACGCAGCAGAAACTGCCTTGAAATAGCCCATAGCAAAGGCTGAGCAGAGCCTGGTGCCTACAGGCTGCAGAGTCTGGGCTCTTCTCCAGAGGTAGGTCCCCATAGCAGGATTTTTTAAAAGGATTCATCAGGCTTTGTGGTCATCCTTGCAGCCTGACAGATATGTGGGAACTCATTGCTTGTGTGATACCGAGGGCTCTTCCCTTCCTCACCAAGTTGCCCAGCCACTGGGCTGTGCTATCCTCTCATGAGGCTTTCTGCCAGCTGCATGAAATTTGCGACTTACTTCATTCTGGCAGGGCTGTAGTGGGACCAGCTTGTAGTTCTGCTGGAAAGTGGGTGTCCATGCCACCTCAGGGTGGGGAGAGCCTGGAAACAATATCCCTCACACCCAAGTGAGTGCTCCAGCTGTATGCTTGTGTAATACAGGATACAGCTTTTCCAGCTGCACCCTAGAAAACAAGGGTCTTTTCCAAGAAGTGCAAATATGCCTGTGTCTGTTAGGTGTATGCTGAGCAGATATGAGATTTTGGGGCTTAGGTGTTGTTTTCAGGGTCACAGGGGCTCCTGAACTTGAGATGAGCACCTTGTTGCTGAGGTGGAGATGTCTGTGGGACTTGAGTAAGACTGAGTGAGAAATGAGCTTTAGCAGCCACTGAACGAGCATTTTCTGGTGGCAGTTTTCATATTCAGACATGTAAATTTGTATATGGTCCAAACTTCCCTTGACCAAGAACCCACCTAAAGAAATAAGATTTCTCCTACCAACATATGGTACTAAGATTATCCTCTTAGAGTCATTTCACACGAGAATTGCTGTTCTTTTCCAGACTATTGCAGGATGAAATAGCTTGGATTTTATTTCTGGTTGGGAGTTTGAATTCACATCCATGTTAACTTCACCTAGAGCTGTTAAACTGAGAAGAAAAACTATGTTGTCTTGTCTTCACTGTTTTAACCTAAACATAGCTTATAGATGCACTTATTGACAGTTCACAGCAATGTTCAATACAGTTTAATTATGCTCTGTTGAAGGTATTGTAATTACATTCTCCATACTATTGTATAATGTTATGGTGTTTCTTCTTATTCTTTGTCTCACTGAAAATATTGGGGCTATTTTGTTTTAATCCTCTGCAAAAATTACAATAGAARCTTCTGAGAAGAGATCTTTACAGAATTGTAGCAGAATAAAAGAGCATAAAAGTGAGTTTTCTTAAGAAATGTTTATGTAGAAAAGGACTTCTGTTTTGTCTTTCTGTAGTATGTCTCTTTGTCTTTTGGGCAAGTTTTTCATTGCCCTAATATTTTTCAGCTATTGTTTCTTTTTTGTTGTTGTTTCTTTCTTTCTTTGTTGTTTTTTTGTTTGTTTGTTTGGGGGTTTTTTKTTTTTGTTGTTGTTGTTGTTTTTTTTTCCCGGCACAGTGTTTTAAGATAGGTAACCAACAAGAACATGCTGTTCCAGGAAGTTATAAGAAGTTATAACTCCAGTACTGCCTTTCTTTATATTTTGGGGGGATGATATTGCTGCTTTTTGAGCAAATGTGTGTTTGTTTTAGGGAAGGACTTGTTCACATAACACTTTGTGATTTTTCCTTGAGTGATAATAGCTAGTTTAAAATCTAGCAATCTGCATGAGAAGTTCCTATTACTCTACTCGATCACCAGACCTTTAATGGGCAGCCTGGCATTTTCCCTGCCATCGCAGTCCCCATTTGGATCAGAAGTCCCTCAAAATTTCCTAACAGCTTTCTTCAGGTCTGACTAACCTAAGTAATGGTTGGTCATTACCACTCCAGAATAATGATTAAATATGCGTAACAAATCCAGGCCTACAGCAGTATTGTGTTGTATGCTTTTATTCACCTCTTGCTATTGTTGAAAGTCTCTTGGTGTAACTCATTTTACAGGTACAAAAAATAAGCGTAGTATCAGCTACCCTTTAGGATGGGTTGGGGTTGGCTGTATTTCTAGTCTTGCGTTGAGAAGTGCAGGGGTAAGTCACTACCCAGTGACCTATGGTCCCAGTGATTTCAGCGGCATTCCTTGTGTGAGTTGGAGTTTAAAGAGTGCAGCATTTGCCTTCCTCATGAGAAGCTTCCAGAAGAGCATTGCTGTGTCCTGCCATCCATAATATTTAGCCTTGTCTGTGCTTAGGAGTGAGTAATTTGTATTTTGGAACTGTCATATACATGCTTATTTTGACAACACTCTGGTTGGGGTTTTTTTCATTTATCAGACAAATGCCTTCTTTTCACAGTAAACTGAACAGCTTTTGCTTCTTCTGAGCCATAGAAACCTAGCGTGTTAATTCATTTGAGCTTGGGGATTACTGCCTTTTTAGTGTTTATGATCAAAAGTGTTAGCAAGACCCTTGGGGCAAACTCTTTGCTGGAATGAAATGGCACAGGTTATTTGAAGTCGACTGGTTGAGCCTTTCCAATATGCAGGACAGAGGGATTTGGCCCCTGGTCCACAATTTGATGGACTATCCTGGAGTTTTCACCTACACTACTGGCATATAAAAGAGTACAAGTTTGCAGGCAGAGTATTTTTTCTGTCATCTGTCTGAGTATTGGTTGGACTCTCTAGATGCTACAGTGTTACATATGCCATATTTAAATTTAAGAGATAGAATAGACATTTTCATGGACTGGGAAATCATGTGCAAAGTTTGAGGCCTGTAGTGTAGGATACAAAAATTACAGTCGAGATCCCTGAGAATGCAAGTTCAAAACAGAAGCTTTGCTGCTCAGATGGGAGTCCTGTTGAGATAGAAAAGGACCTTTTTTTATACCTCATAGTACATCTTTTTGCCTTTTTAGCATGCAGTTCTTATGTGACATTACAGCTGTTTCTTCAGAGAGCATGGGCAAAACCTGCTTTTGGTAGATCACACGGAAGAACAGACACAAGGGAAATAGTGCTTATTTTCTAAAATGCATATATTCTGTTATGCATTGCTGAATAGCAGGGGTAAGCAGCTATGAAGAGTTGGTTCAATGAGAAGTTTATGCAGAGGAGAGTTAGCATTGTGATGTGAATGCATGTGCGAATTTCTATTGCTTACTTGCTTTCAGGCTAAACTTTTCCATCACAAGACCCCCAAGCCATGAGAGGCCTCAGGACCCGCACAAGGACAATTTTTCTCAGAGGGGATTATCACTTTTTTGATTACTAAGTTCTTTAAGAACTTTGATAGGCATCACATAAAGTTTCTGGCTGAAGCAGCGCATCTGCAATTTGACTTGGTAAGCAGAGACATGCAGAGAGCTGGGCTGCTGCCCAACGCCTCTGATACTGCATCAGGCAGACCTGGTCCCAAGGTGCAATGCCCACAGCTGGTTTCTGCCATTTCAAACACAAGACAACATTGTGCAAAAAACAGACACTGAAGCTGTTCCTTTAATTCTGTCCTGTTCTGCTGTGCTGAACCCAGTTGATATAATTCACYTGTTCCCTTCGTATATTTGCTACAAAGGAATAAGGTGCCGTTCCCAAGAGCTGCTGGACTCAGACTGTCCTGGAATTCGTGGCAGGAACCCTACTTTCTTGTAGCACTATAACGTACCAGGATGAAGATTTGTAGCAGAATGGGATGCACTCAGAGAGAGAAATAAATGATGTTAAATTTAATGATTGTGTGACATACCCTGATTCTCACTTTCCAGATTTTCAATAAAAACCCTATAAAAATGGTTATAAACACTTTGCAAATATTATTTGGTTAACCTGGACTGTTAGTATTCAGGAAAGCAGCACAAGTCATCTGGAATTTCATAGCCAGACCTTTTGATGTAAGAGAAAGGCAATATTTCTCTGTCTAACCACCTAAACCATACAAGAAAAAAAGACTGAAAGACTCAATTTATTTCCCACAAACCAGTAATAGCTACCTCTCCTTGCTTACCTCCCACTGCATCTGCTTTAATGAAATAATTGCATTCATTCTTGCTGAAATATTAGCATGAAATAATTAATATTTACATTTAAAGCAATGTGTGTTTGAGCATCATAGTTAATACTACGCTAAGGTGGAAGATGTTATTTTATTCACTGTTTCTGGCAGCCCAAGGTTGTACACAGAGCTGAAGTTTATTAAGTTGCTCTTCCAATTGTAAGCAATAAAAAATGCTTCTGTTTTGCTAGACAAATGGTGAACTTGGGGTACCATTATTTAGCAGCTTTTAAAGATTGACAGAAAGGTAGCAATTGCTCTGTGGTATTATAGAGTTTTACTGGCTAGCCTAATACATAATCATGTTTTTTGATGGATACAAAATAAGGCTGAAGAGTATGGCAGCTTTTTTAGTGAGGCTTATTCCTTTTTTCTTGATATACAGTTTTGTGGAGTGGGAGGGGGGAAGAAGGTAGAGTGAATGGGAATCCCTGGGGAATTTTTGAAGCTGAATGGAAGAACAATTCTGATGGGTTTGATAGGAGAACGACTGGCTTCCTCACTTGTGTGATTGCCTCTGGCTTTTGTATTTAAAAGGCAGTAAAACTTCATYGATGGGCAAGAAAGATGCTTTGGAGCAATAAAGATTGAAGGTTAATGAAAATGAGAGGTATCTTAAGTAAATGAGGAAAGCCTGCGGGAAAGGCCAGAGTGGCTGGAGCAATATTCAAGTGAACAAAATAAATCTGGGAGATGGGGAGGAAGAGAATTGGTGTGATGGGATTGATAATATTTTTGTTCCCACAATCTTTGGGATTTATTCACTGTTTTGTCTTTATGCATATAAACATACCTCCCGCCAACCTRGGTTTGAGCCTATCTGACTCCACTTAACTACATTAAATTTTTCCTCATACGCACCAACTTTTTGAGAAAAATACTCTAAATTACAACCCAAGGTAACTTAAATGGGTTTCTTTTAAAATGGAGAGATCCTTAAGTAAGCAAATTGAATATTAAATCCATATCCACACAGTGCTCTAGCCTTTTGGCTTTCTTTTTTCTCAGGCAACCCTGGACTAGCCTGGGAGATTTTACTGACTTCAAATGCATTAAATATATTGATCTGCAGAAAGCTTTGGCGTCAGGCTGTCTGTAGCCTGTGTCATGCTGTTGGAAAGGAAATGCTTTTGCCTCTGTCTACAGAAGAAACAAAATGAAAAACATTATCAGGGTTTCAAATCACTGTGGAAGCTGGAGAGGCCAGGGGAATTGGCTAATAGCAGCTGTATTGCAATTAGTAGGGAAGAGCTTGGCTAAGAGCAGCAATGATTCTTTTTAGCATCTCAGAAAACTTTAAACAGTGTATTTTTGGAAAAATTATTTGTTCAGAAATAACCTATATAGTCAGTATATACCTTCTCACCAGGGTCAGCAGCATTTTGGAGGGGATACTTTTACTTGTCCTCGCCCATTTATAACATCATATTCTTTCTTCATAATGGGGTTCCTTTGATGTCAGCACAGTCTTCATTGAGTCCTGGACTAGCATCAAGCTGTGAGGGGACCATATAAAGCCACTTAATTTTGCCTCCTATTTTTCTTTACTTTTTCAATAAGTTGCTGAGGTTCAGTGATTTGCCCCCATGAGTCTCTTAGTGCTTAATCAGGTGAAAGGTTAGTTATGCTAATACTGCTCCCCTTGCAATAACAAGTCATGCGAATTGTCCTCCATCATCTTCTCACAAGAGCACTAGGTCCAGGCTCCGGCTACAACAGGGATTGAATAGTTGTAGTTTTTCCGTCACAGAGTTTAACTGAAAAAAATGTGACTTTGGTCATTGAAACCAAGCTGGGTTCACCAAGAATAGTTAGAGGATATGACTGTTGTCCTGAATCACTTCCTACTCCATTGAATAATAACTTCTTTCCCTCAGTAATTGCCTGAAGGAACTTTCCCTTTAATCAGGCCCAGATAGGACTTTCAAACACCTTCTGCTGCACTGCATAAACACATCCCCTTACAGTATCCATCACCTTAACACCACACACTACACACAACTCCCCTGCCCCCACCAGCACCAACCTGCATTTCCCTGGACCCATCACACTCCTCTCTTCCCTGCCAGACAGCGCTGAGCTACTTACTGCACTTTGCTGTACAGGACATCTTCTACCGCTGTTACCAGCAACCCTTGCACATGCATCTCCCTAACATGCAGGTTTCATGCAGCCACAGGTGCCTCAAGCCCCTGCCTCTTCCCTCCTGAAGGTAGTGTAAACTGGTGCAACGGGGAGTGCAAAAGGAGTGGCAGTGGCATGGCACCCCTCTCCTGAGTTAGCCACATTGGATTTGAGAATCAGGCGTGCTTCTGGGTGCTGTCCGCTCTTCAGACAGGGGAGTTGGTCTGAGTTTTGTTTTTAAAATGTTGTTTATGAATGTTCATCCACTTTTTTCCTAAAACATTTCTGTAAGTATTTCCGCTCTTACGGTAGTTCACACCTCAGTGCCGACATTGCAGCTAGTTTATATGTTTTTTTTTTACTTAGGTAACATATACTCTCATCAAGTGCTTACAGGCTTCCCTAGAAAATGTCTTTAGGGATCCATTTTTCTGAGTGTCAGTGCCACCTCCACAGGTGCTGCTGTTTTGCTTTCTTAATTTTGATATTCAATTATCCTTCCAAAGAGGAGGAGAGCCTTCCTGTAAGGCCCAGGTGAAAGCTGTCTTCTCATTACAGCCAGTTCTTAGCTGGTGCCTACCAGCCAGTACTAAAGTTTATCTTGTTGTGGAGCTGTGCTAGAGTGAGAAAAGCAAACTCTTCTGGTGAGATAAACCTGCCTTGCAAATGGAAGTAAGATATGTTTCCTAGATTGTATCTTGTAGTTAGTTATCATAAATATATAAAATAATCTTTGGTTTTCTAAAGGAAGTGTTTTACCAGAGTAATTTATTTGTGTTATTCTTCAGCTTTGAAATGCAATTTTGTATATAGTGCTTAAATAAGGGGGCTACTGGGGTGAATTAAAATTATTTTTTGTTGTGTAGCTATTTAGTATCCTCTCTGTGGTAATGAAGGAAGAGGGATTAGAAGTTGTCTTTTTCTTTTTTCAGTATCAGGGTGGAGGTGACTTACTGGAAGAAAACAAGAGGGCTGCTTAGTCTATCTGGCACTAGTGGCTTAGGGTCAGATGAAGGCAGAGGGGGCTGAGATGTGGGTGAGATGAGGGAAGAAGAGGAAAGATTTGAAGTTGTATCTTAAATTACATGAACACTGGTGCTATTTGCTCTTTGATCAGTGTGACCTTTGCTATTAAGTAGAAACTTAAATTAGGAGTATAAGATTGGAAGGGACCTCCTGAGCCATATTGTCTGTCCTCTTGCCATCACAGCTGCTGTAGTATATAAATCCCTTYGAGAAGGCTGTCATAGTCCATCTTCAATTTAGCAGGGCTCTTTGCCCTGTTATAGGCTGGTTGTTCCCCAGCTGATCTCCTGTGAAAATTAGAAGCCTTTTAATTTTTGGCTAAGACAAGTTCAAAGCCAGTTTATTCGTATTTGTTTTACTGCCAATATTGTCCTTTAGCTTAAATGGTTTTCCCTTTCTGTTGCCTGTGAAACTTTCTCAGGCTTTATTTTTGTGAGAGTTAACAAGCTAAGGCCTTTGAAATCTGTCTTTTCAGGTCAGTGGGGTGGGGAGGTGGGTTTTGTTGTTGTTTTGCTATTTTGATTACGTGTTCTGTCTATTTTCTCCAATTGTGTGTGTGTTTTTTTTTTTTTTTTTAATTGTTCTTGGGTTAGGATGTGTTTTAAAAAAAACCAACCAAACMAAAMAMMAMCCMMMAWAWAAAAAAAAAAAACAACCTATGATCACTCAGCATTTCAAATGATTTTTCCACCAGTTTCTACGGGATTGATGCTTCCTTATGTAAACACATTTCTTGATATATCTTGGGCTCTCCTACAGAGAGAGAAAGCTTATTGGTAGCTYGTAGGCATCTTGAGGAAGATGAATCTCCCCTAGCTTTGTATATCTGTGTCTGAACTAGTCACCTTGGGCTGTCTGTATAGTCAATGGAGAGAAATAGGTAGAGCCAGGGTGAGATTAATCTGACCTATTTTAGGCACCTAATTTAGGATGAAAGGAATAGCGCCGTAAATCTCTGAGAATCATGGAAGCCTGAGGTGGCTTGCGCTGATGAGAATTTTTGCATTTAATGAGAATAATCCTATTCCTCCTAACTGGCAGATTAGCTCCTGGTTTATAGTAGTAATTCTTGCTACTGTCTGAGTGCATGTCCTTGCGTATATAATGGGAACACACTAGAATATAATGGTACTGCTTCTCAGTTCTTAATGTATGTTATCAAATGATGAAGATAAAAGCTAAGACCTGCTGTAGACATGCTTGTACAAAATTGACCTATTTTCTATATATTTCTGGAATAATAGACATGGAGGGCTGATTCTGCACTTAATTTTGCAAAACGCATGGATTTTTGAACTCTCTCCAAGACTTGAAGGCAGAAGTTCATTGTTGGCAAAGCAGGAGTCTCTCAGACAAAGATGCTTTTTTCAGCTACATAAAGCTGTTAGATGTCAGACAGGGCAGTGGGACTTTTTGGCTGCTGCCAAGGAATAGGAAGGCAGTCAGAGGACCTCAGACAGCGTAAAACTTTCTTGTTAACGGTTTCAGTTGAATAACACTTTCTGCAATCTGACCTACTAGTTAATATTCAAGTAATATCATTGAGGACCTAGAGTAGATCAAGGATTTTCAAGGTTGGTCAGTGCTACGCAGACCTTGAAGGAAGTACAAAAGTGTTCAAAGCACTTGAAGGCCAATTTTCAATCTCACGCTAAAGCCAAGAATCAGGTTGGGCTTGTATTGATTTAATGTTCTCGGTCAATCTCTTTTCCAAGGAGGCAACAATGTCTGTAAAGGCTTGCTGAATGACAGTTATTCAGAATTATTTGTAACAGCCTATTTGGAAATGTTTCACAGTTGTCTGCAAGCCTTGTAAGCAGTATATTGGAAAATATACTCAAAGCTAGTACAAGGTTATCAAAAAGTGGCTCCTCCAACACATATACTGGTGGTGAGTGATGATCGTAAGAGTTAATGAGTCTACTCGTACTTAAAAATATGTCTAGCTTCCCCCTTCCCTGCCCGCCGCCCCCCCCAAGTGGAATTCCTCACCCAGAGTGACTGGTCCTCAAATCAAGGAATATTAGTCCTTCTGGGCTGGAGGGCAGTGCAGGCTGGGGAAACACTTTACACTTTGCTGGGGAAAGGGGAAGCATGTTCCTTCGTTTGCAGATAGCGTCTGTTCAGAGCTGCTCAGATAGAGAGAGGTGAGATGGATAAGAGGAGCGAGTGCAGCCAAGACAGTCCAAAGCCTTTGGATGAGCTGGTGTTCTGTGTGGGCTAGGGTGGGGTAGACACTTGCGTTCTTTGGTACGTGCACCCAAAATGAATGGAGAGGCTGTTATTGCTGTGAAATGTAAAGGGAATGAAATTCCGTGGATGATATCGAAAGAGGTTTGGATTAGGTATTATGTCTTCATCGCACCATCCCATGTAATTGGAAGTCCCACTTGTAGGTTTTTCTGCGAAGGCAGAAAATGAAGTGTATAGCTTTTGTGTGTTGTCACTTTACAGATTTTGAAATATTGATTTGTTTACTTTCATGGCAGATTTGCACTTTCTGAAATGATGATAACATTCATCTAGTTTACATCTGCCGATATGATGGCTGTGCATCACCTTGATGGTTTATGAATGGTCAAAACCAATTTTATTACTGAGACATTCTTACTCACAAGTCATTCTCTGCTGTTTGACTTGGCATGCATGGACTTCACTGTACAGCTGTGCTTCTGTGGGGGCAGAGCTGATGGATGCTGTCCGGAGTCTGTGTTCCCGTTGAGAAGCAGCTGCCAGAGCCTTTTGATGTCACTGCAGAATTCCTCTACTTCTTTATCCTTGCAGTTGCTCCTATGGCTGTAGGACTGAGGAATTAATTTTTAGGGCAGTGTGGCTCATCTAATACTATGTTCCTGCTCAATTTGTAGACCTTGCATAGGATCTACTTCTTAATTAACAGCACCACCTTATGTGGTCTAATGATGCTGTTCCCAATTCATATCACTCTTTTCACTATTATTCATATCACACTTCATTATCACTTCATATCACACTTTTCACTATCATTCCATTGCCAGCTTACTTGAAGACTTTTGTAAGCCAACTATGAATGATGAGAGTTCATTTTCTTTCTCATTTGGCTATATCTGCTACCATGGCATGAAAGCTTTATGGGTTGCCGGAGAGTGACTGTTTAGCCCGTTTGCTGGAGAGCAACTGTTTAGGGATTCCATGGTGCTATTGTATCTTTTCTTTTTTTTNTTTTTTTTTTTTTTTTTTTTTTTTTTTTTTCTTTCTTTTTCCTTACCTTGGGAATAACAACTGTTGTAATTACAAGTATTGTAAGGGTTGGATTTTCACAGGACCATAATGCTGGTGTTATCCATCTTTTCTCCAGTATCATCTGCTGTTGCAGTCTAACGATCACCATCGGGCTTTAGAAGACTACCTTTGGGGTTTGTACTTGGTGATAAGGAGTTGACCTTGCTGCCCTTTCCAGACCTAGAATACCATGTTTAGAACATACTGGCTTTGTTTTGCTGGCTTTTAAAGCATTTAATTCTTGAAAGGAAACAGGGTTTATTAGTGAAGTTGTGGGGTGTGTTTTAAAACTAGGCCTGATCTAAGGGTCATCCTACTCATTGTGAGTCCAACTTCTAATTGCTGGTTTGTGTGACAATCTCTTAAACAACACAGGTGAAATACTTTCCTTGTTTTATGTAGACCAAGCCTCATCAGTAACCCCCTCTCCTGTGGTATGACAAATGGGGCTTCCCCCCTGCCCCCGTGAACAAGTACAGCTAATAACTTGAGCTTCTTGCTGTATTGGAATTACTACAAATCCTACTAATCTATGTAAAATCAACTTTTAAAAAAAAAAAAAAAATTCCAGATGGCTTGTATCTGGAAAAGGAAATTGGATACTCTCAAATCTAAAATACCTTAGGATGTACTCATCTAGATACTACAGTACTGCTTTATTTCAAACTTGTAGCATTTTAAAAATCTAAAATCTTCTGTAAGTGGTGTAGTGTCACTTGTGTAGTAAGTGTTAGTTCAGAATCATGTGTCTATATACACATATGCAAAAATACAGGCTGGATATGCAGACTGATACTTCTGTAGTTACTTAAAGTTCTCTTAAGACATCGAGTCTGACCATGTGAGCTGCTTTCTTTGGTCCTCTAGCAGTTTCCCCCAAACGACATGTTCAACTTCTCTCTTGTGGACTGAATTTTCTCAGTTCTTGCCTTGCTGGAGAGCTTCTGATCCTCCTCAGGCAGTACTTGTAACAATATGAAAAGTAATGCATAGGGAAGAGRAAGGAGGCCAATCCACACAGTCGTTCCTTTAAAAAAATACAGGTAATAATTTCTTAGTGAAAGAGGTGAGGATAAGGAGCAAAGATGCCTACTTCAGGTGTAAAATGTTTTGACTCCTGAAGTATTTAAGTTATGAGTTTAAGGAGATAAAATAGTCAGAAAAGCTACTTGAAATCAGGTCTTTTCAGATATTTTACAGAGGAGCAATGATGTAGATGATTCTAGTTCAGCTTTATGAAACCTTTAGAGGTTTTCAAATTTGTCATTTTGTGCTTGAAGAAAAACACACCTTTGGACAGTGCAAAATCAGTTTATGTCAAAAGGTCTRTTTTCAGTCTTGAGTCCAGTTGATTAAATAGAGTTTTGGAGCCATGAAAGCTGTTGGACAAGACATTCTCATTACTGAAGGWTTTCAGCTTTTAGAAAACAGTATGTTTGACAGAATATTTATTCCAAAATTTCTACCCAGAACCTTGTGGTTACAAGACCAACTAATTGTCTAATATTAGACAATTATTGAGGACAATAGTATAGTCTGATTAAACTATATGATAAAATTCTAACAACATGCTAATCAGATTTTTTTTTTAATTGGTTTACAAATGTAAACAAGTGTTAATCCCCTTCTCTCTTTTTTCTTTCTTTT
>JAYKAV010002995.1:243155-275228 GCA_035582835.1 Phoebastria nigripes
GTATGCTGAAAATAAAAATTTATAAAAGAAAGCACTCTTTTGCTGTTTGATATCCAGGCTGACACTTTAAAGGTGACTTAATTTTTTAAAAATGGAATTAGTAGTAGTAAACTGCACATCAGCTGAGAACAGTATGAGTCCCTTTTTAAAAAGGTTTATTAGATAGTTAGTAGTAAGAAAAAAAAAAAATCAGAACACTAAATTTGATATCAAAGTAGAATATAAGTTTTGGTTTAATTGTAGTACATGAAACTACTATATGTACTGTCTTACATTTCTGAGGGATCACCATATGAAAGACTGTTTATAAATTGTGATATGACTATGGATAAACTTTAACACATAAAACTTGACAATATGTAGGAAGAATAATCTTCTCAAGATGCATTTTGGAGTATGGGACCTATCTATGAAAACTTCCTAGTAAGCATAGTACTTTCTCGTGGAAAATATACATGCTACTTGTTGTAATCAAGGTAATCCATGTTTGAAAATGTTAAATGCAGATTTTGTTGGAATAAAAATACAAGATATTTGCTAGAAAGTGTATACTTTGAGGGGAAAAGATATAAATACAATATATTAGATAGGTGCTTCTCTAAGAGTGTGGGAGGTGTCGTATAAAAGCCTCTAAAATGAGGCTCTTCAACAGCAAGTCAAAGGACCACATTCGTATTGCAAGATTAACCCATATGATCCATTGGACTTCCATCTTTTTTTCCATGCTCCAAACAGCACTTAGTTGTGAGGTCCCAATGAGTTTAGTGTCAGAGGGCCATCAACCTAGGATGATCATGACTGGATTGGGCTGGGGAAAAAAAAAAAGATGAAGAGTAATATTTCTGTGTTTCATTTCCTCTGCTGTCTTCCTCCACAAATCTTCCTATCGCAGCCAGCACCTTGGATGTCCTGCAGTGCCTTGCTCTGCTTCTTCTGCATGGCATCTGCAGTAGCTGATGCAAGACCCAATATGGGAGGAGCTTTGGTGTAGGATTCCAGTAAAGGAGGTTTTAGACCGTGTACCCACTCCCTTTCTTCTAGCTGTGCTGGTTTACAGGGGTGCTCTCACTGGCTGCTATAGGCAAAGTCTCTGACATGGCTAGCATGAGACCAGTATGGTAGGAGTAAGGGAAGGATGGAGAAAGCAAGAAAAAAACCTCAAGTGGAGCATTCCAGCTTCTTGTCTCTCTCATTTGATAAGTGGACTGGGATACTCCATGTGGTGGGAGCAGGGATATAGAGGAAGCAGAGACCAAAGGGGCAAACGTGGAGGTGTATTGAGTCAGGGCACTAGGAATGAATTTGTGAACTTCTCCGCTATCAGACCAGTACATGTCTCATTTGCTTTGTTTTATCTGGTCCTTCAGACTGTAATGTCTCTGGATCTGCATTTTTAATAACTTTTCTACAGCTCTATTTGGAGTCCTTTTTCTTACAGTCCTACATACAATATTGTAATATCCAAGGACAACAATTTTTGCATTCTTTATTCAGAGCTAAAATATTTTCTGTGTTCTACTGGAACCTTAAGGTGTGTTTTGGATAGACTCAGGCAATCAGTTGGACTCAGTTTTTTGCTGATTGAAGTGTAAAATTATTGTCTGAGTGCAGAGAAAAGCTAGTCACATAAGAAATTGTTAAAAAAACTTGAAATATGTTATGTTAGATGTGTGAACAAAATATTTTCCAGCCTTCTCCTTCTGTTTCCCATTACCATGCAAGACTACATTTTACAGCTGTTCTGTAGCTTTCTGTGGAGAACTTGCCCAGGTCTGTGTGACACAGGATATAGTAGCCTGACCATTGCTGGAGTGCTCATATAAATTAAAAATGTTCTTCAACTTCTAAGACAATAAAAAACTCACTTCAAACTTCTGAAGGCTGATGCAGCATAAGGTATATATGTGGATTTCTGAGCCATAGAAACTCTTAGCTGGTGCATATGTTGGTGATAGTAGAGGTCAAATGTGTTTTCTGGAAGTTCACAACCTGCACGTGTTCTTGCCTGCATCAGCCAAAACCATACCTCCACAAACAAAAACCGTGATGCTTCCATGTTCCTTTGGAAGCTCTGTGACCATCACCACAGGAACCATAGTTCTCCTTTTTTGTCAGTGCACAAGAAAAAGTGGTATCTGGGGAAAGCATATATACCAGGCAGGGGAACGTTAGTACCAGGCTTCTGCTGCATTAAACGCAGCATGCCATTCTTTCTGTAAAAGAAATCTTTTTTTATCAATACCAGGTCTTGGTGACCCCAGTGACCTTGAGATTTTTAGTTCATAAATGTTGTTGTATGAAAAGTCCCTCTAAGTTGTATGGTTTGGTCCCATATCAGTTTTTAATTTCAAAACCTGATTTTTAGGAATGCTACTTAAGTGACAGCCCGTGCTGAACAGATTAGCATTGCTTTGCTAGGAGGAAGGCGAGCATTGATACCTCCATTGCTCTGATGTAGCTCTAAGAGCTACCTTTTGCTCTTAGATTTGGAAGTGTAAAGCTCTTTTGGCTACAAAAGATGACTGTGAAGTTTTGACATCTTTTTGTTTCATGTTTGTACAACATCAAATACGATGTGGTCCTGGCCTGTGATTAGGACTTCTAAATGCAGTGGTGTATCAATAAAAATGGTTCTAAGCGGAAATTTCAAAACTGGCTGTGACATGGTCTCATTCCTATTGGCATGGCTTATTGAAAGTGTTTATCCTGTCTTGCTGAAAGATATCCATGTGATTCTGATATTGCTTAGATCATAACTATTAACGACTAGCTCAGAGCCAGTCAGCAGACCTAAAGCAAGGGAGACCTCGTATGAGAGCAGGCTTTCTGTTCATTTAGTCCAAAGAGACAGTCTTGGGTCTTTTCTCAAACTAGCCACTGCCAGTTTCCCTCCACTGTGGGAATGAGAGCCCTCAACATTCTTTGTTTTATAATAAATAAGTATGAAATGATTTTTTTGAAGATGTAAGTTGCATCCACGCTGCCACAATCTTTACCTTTTCAATGAGCAGCTTAGGAGATGAGAGAAAACCTGTTAAAATTTACTACGGGTTTCCCAAAAGACCCTGGAACAAGACATAAGGAGAAACAAGTAGATCCATTACAACCTTAGATAACAGAGCAATTCTTACAAAGTATATGGACAGGTTGCATTTGGGAATGAGGGGGTGGGTATTTTGGGGTTTTCTGGTTTTTAACAGATGCTGTTAGTATACTTCAGGGCCCCAATAGACAGTTCACATTTCTCTTTTTGTTCCCATTCTGAAGTACCAGGAAAACAATTTTAATCTTTTCTCGCTTCCCTTCTGGCATTATTATAATATATTTCCTGGGCATCTTCTGAGATAAATGTAACAAGTGTTAGCACATAGCTATTAAATCTTCTAAGACTGCGAAATAGCTGTTCCTGTCTGTCCATTTGCAGCCTTGTAATAAAGCACCTTTTAACTACAAAAATCTATCAAAGGTATATGAAATCCTCACATTCTGTGTTTTCCCATTCTGCTCCCTGTTAAGCCTCRGATGTACAAAACAACATTGATGTCAACTGTTACTCTAGATTCATGCATGCACAACTGAGAGTGTAATAGAATCCTCCTTTTTTATGCTTTCATCATGAGACTCAATTAATACAACCTTTGCTGTTCAATACTAATTTTGATACTTGTCCAGGATGAGATCTAGAATCCAGATGCTGTTTCAATCGTGTCTTGTACTTGGTAATATAAATTATTATTGACTTTGATTTAAGCTTAGAATTTGTTCCACCCTGCACTGTTTAAAACCTATCCCCCTGGCAAGATCTGTTCTGCGCTTGCACACAGTGCATCTTTTCTCTATCACATGCACACAGTAACTTGTTATTTTTAGCCCATTAATCTGTATCATGCAATGCATGTGATATTTATAGAAAGGTGATTTCACTCAAGAAATGATGACATTTTGGGGAGAGGAAACATTCTAATGATAGTTTGAGGTTTTTTAGTGTTGGGKTTTTTTCCCCTTCTATTAATTCTACTACAGAGATGATGTGATTTTAAGGCAGTTGGGATGAGGAACTTAGTCCTGCTATATCTTCAGACACATGCATATCCTTCTTTCACTTAATTTAAATTATCTTCCTAAAAAACATGGTCCACTAAAAATAAGTCTTTAGTAGATGTGAGAGTGTCTGCTAGCTTTTTTGTAATTGAAGATCAGAAGGCTTTTTTCTTTTTTTTTTTTTTTTTCTTTTTTTTTTTCTCCTTCTTCTTTCATCCTGCATCTTCAGATCCACAATGATGTTTTATTACAATGCTTTGGTTCCTACGGGTAAGCTAAACAGTCATCCTCAAAGTTATCTCCAACTTTTCTTGCTTTCCTGGTCTCTTCTGCCTTTATAATCAAGAAACAAGATACTCGCTGAAATTCTCCGAGGAGAATTTTTATTTTACTAATAATTCCCATTCCAGGAAGCTTTAAAGCCCTGTTCCCTTACTGTTTTTTAAGGGAATAATGTGAGTACTACTGAAACCAAATACAAGGCTAACCTGAATTGAATTTCTCAAGTCAGTGTTCCCCTAGTAAATCKAATAATCCCACAGTACATATTTGCCTTTTCCTAACACATTGTTTGAGGTCAGATGTCGYGTGGAGTGGGGTGCTGCTGTTCACAAAGCAAGTGATTTTATTTATAGCTTACTTGTATGGCTCCACAAATTCCCCAAATCACTACGTGGACTCTTCCTTCCTCTCCCAGGCAGTAGCTGTATCTGCTCTAGTCAGGTGTGCAGCACTGCTGCACATGCAGAGATCAGAGCTGTCTGTTCTATATCAGTTGGACATACCATCATTTCTTCAAAAATCAGATGGGCTTAACAGCAATTTTAAGATATAGTATTTAACAAAGGCTGCAGGGGAAATAGGTTTCATACTGTGATTTCTGCATATATTTTGACWCCTTTATAACCATAGCAGTCAACTACTTCTCAAGTAAACTTGATATAAACTGTGCAGTGAAAGAACAAGTGTGTGCTCCTCACACAAACAGAATAGAAAGAAAAAGCCTGGCTTTTACCCCCTCCCTTTCCTTCCTCTTTCTTCTTCAAGTGCTTAGCCCTAGAGTAACAGCCTGATATCTACCCTCAGCTCTGAGCAAAAGGCCTGGGTTGGGGTTCAGTGGGATTACAAGTCACAGTAGGGATGTATCTTTCTCTCATTACCTTCCCTCTAGCAGGTATGTGGTGTCAGGTGTTTTATGGCCCCACAATAACATTCTCGCTGACTAACAGAGTATTTGTTTCCATCTCAAACAGGGAAAAAAATAACTGTTTCTTAACACTGTGACATCACAAATTACAGAAAAGTAATTTCAGATCACTTTAGGGAGTATAACAATGTATTAGTACAAACTTCTTGATGAATTGCAGCTTGGGTACTTGCAGAACACAAGACAAACTAACATTAGATTATGAAGAAGAAAATGAATATTGCTGATGCTGCAGTATTTTATTGTTGTTAGAAATAAATTAGTTGGAAATATTTCTGGAAAGGGATATATCAGTCTTGATTCTGCTCCTGTGGTGTTGTGGCTCCAGTGATTAAACATTGAATATTCACTCTTGTTTATTCCAGAACTAAGCAATGAATTAACCTCAATGTGATCTGAACTGTGGCATTCATTGGAGGTAACTCCTGTGACTTGCTTCTAACCTTGATGCATTTAATGTGGCTAACAAGGTGTTCACAGAGTTCTCTTATTTGCCCAGTCTGGCCCTAATCCCTGAATGAAACCTCTAGGTCTTTCTCACGATATTGTTTGAAGTAATTTAGCAAACTTATGCCAATACTAGTTAGACCTCCACTCGCACCTAAACTCACAGAACAGTTGAGGTTGGAGGGCACCTCTTGAGATCATCTGGTCCAACCCCCCTGCTCAAGCAAGGTCAGCTAGAGCAGGTTGCCAAGGACCTGCTGACAATGCTCTTAAAGCAGGCCAGGATGCTGTTGGACTTCTGTGCCGTGAGGGTACACTGCTGGCTCATGGTCAGCTTGTGGTCCACCAGGACCACAAGGTTGTCCTCTACAAAGCTGCTTTCCAGCCACTTGGTCCCCAGCAGGTACTGGTATTTGGGGTTATTCCTCCCCAGATGCAGGACTTCATATGTCCCCTTGTTGAAGTTAATGAAATTCCTCTCTGTCCATTTCTCCAGCCTGTCCAGGTCCAGCTGAATGGCAGCACACCCATCTGGTGTATCAGTCACTCCTCCGAGTTTCGTATCGTCTACAAACTTGCTGAGAGTACACTCAGCTTTGTCATCCAGGTTATTAATGAAGGTGTTAACAGTATTGGCCCCAGTATAAACTCCTGGGGTACACCACTAGTGACTTGCCTCCAAATGGACTTTGTGCTACTCATCATAACCCTCTGGGCCTGGCAGCTCAGCCAGTTTCCAGTCTACCT
Organism: Phoebastria nigripes; assembly: GCA_035582835.1. Lineage (NCBI taxonomy): Eukaryota > Metazoa > Chordata > Aves > Procellariiformes > Diomedeidae > Phoebastria > Phoebastria nigripes. Next base: position 249,598 of record JAYKAV010002995.1, read on the forward strand.
CACTGCCTACTTACTTAACCTGTACTTTGTCAGCTTGTCTGAGGATGTTATAGGAGGCAGTGTCAAAAGCCTTACTAAGGTCAAGGTAAACAACATCCACYGCTCTAATGAAATCGACCAAGCTGATCACTTCATTGTAGAAGGTGATGAGGTTGGTTAAGCATGATTTCCCCTTTGTAAATCCATGCTGACCACTCTTGACCACCTTCTTGCCCTTCGTGTGTTTGGAAATGGCTTCCAAGATAAGCTGCTCTATCACCTTCCCAGGGACTAAGGTGAAGCTGACTAGCCTGAGTCCAAGTCCACTCCCAAGTGTGTTAAATAATTCCTTCTGTATACAAAGCACAGATCACACCAAGTCCTTTGATTTAAAATAATAGTAATAACTGTCAAGTATTTAAGTGTAGTGACTCATATTTTTCAGGCTGGATCATTCTGCTYAGGGATGCAGCACTGTGGGCCAATCTAATTTGGCAGCAGGGAGGCACTCCACCAAAGGGAATTTTGGTGATTCCTAGCATTTGCAAGTATATATGAGAAGTAGGCAGACTTCATCTACAATAAAAGGCATTTCTGTCTTCATTATGGCATATTCTTCCTCCAAGAGAAAAAACCAGCAACAGGTTGTTCTGAGCCTCCTGCCCTATCTGTTGTTACCCCTAAGTGTGCATGCTACCCCTGCTGCAGAGGTGGCAATGGGTCAGTGAGGTCTTCTCATTCCCTCTTTGTTCCAGGCTCTCACACATCTCAGTCTTGAATGTTTTCTGCAACTGTAATTGGCAGGTTGATATACTTGAAGGCAGCTACCCTCCAAGTGGAGCACTGTGCCTCGTTATAATTCATTTCTAGCCCATTGTAGCTGTTCCTCATCTTAGAAGTATGGAATTGAGGTCGTCTTCCGGTGAATTGTGCTCCTTATACAATGAGAGAGGGGGGGAGAACCTTTTAAAGGCAGCTATTTCGTCTGTGTCAGTTTTACCACAGCAGCATGTTGTAATTTAAAATTTAAGAGGTCAGTAAACAACTTGGCAGTAATTGAGCAATTTAAACAAAAGCTTCTCCTCAATATTTGATGCTTGGGAGGGGGAGAGGAGGAGAGAGCCAGGGATCCATTGTTCAACGTGTTACCACAGTTGCCCCATTTTTAAAGAATCGTGTTTAATAAGGATAGTAACTAGTGCAGGACAATGGCAGGCTCTCTTCCCAGATCATCTTTGAATTTGTTTTTTGAAATTGATTGTTGAAACATTGCCACTAATGAGTCCTGTGTCCTCCAAATACAAAAAATGTGTGTGTGCATCGGGGGATTTACAAGTCTGAGTTGGTTATGTCCCACAGTATGAGGCTTTTTGACAATTTGGATCAGAAAGTTATACTGTATGCAGCTAATGAAGGTACTGATTCACGTTATTTTTTCTTTAAGGCCTCTATGCTCCCTTTTCCTGACCTAAAAGTCTTTTAAAATATTCAGTCTATGATAAAACTTACTTCCATTAGGGGAACTGCACTAATCTAGTGGTGTGATTTACTTTATGCAAAAACCCCCTGCATGTTAGTTATTAGAAATCTGATTGTTTTGTTTGTTTGTACTACCTGATCAAGATTTGGTTTTATAGGCTATTGGATCATGCTATAATTATCTAACAGATGGATGGTAGATTAACAAAATACATGGATCTGAATTCTTCACCTATTTGCATCTCATCTCCYGTGGTGATGAATTTCTAGAGTTACTGTTTATCCATTTTCAAGGAAAAAGGCCACTTTCAAATTCTGATTATAATTCTGTTAGTTGGATAACACTTCTATAATAAGTGAATTTACACCAATAACAGATGTTTAACTTTGGCACAATACATCATATTTGCTTTTGTTATTTGGATGGAAAGACTAGAAAGCATCATAGACTAAAGTATCACAGTTTTTGGAAACAGCCATACAAATCRTTCTCAATGAAATCGGAAATTCAGTAGTGTTTGACTCTAAGGATTTTGGTCTGACCCTTACCGGCTGTTTCACAGACTTGCAGCACGAGTTTAGCATCCTTCACATCGGTGGGCGTGTGTAGGTGTGCGCACATGGGGATGTGGGGCAGCATCTGCTGGAGCAGAGCTAAGCAGGGAGACAGCACCAGGATAGAAGAGATGAGGGGGCTGTTGGCCAGGGCAGGCACTGCAGCAGCACCAAACCCAGCTAGTGACCATGCACAGCCCTCCTAATATCCTACAAGAACACCAGGCCTTCATCTTCTCCACCCTGGAAGCACCATGGGACCCTGTGGGGAAGGACCAGTCAGTGACATGGAGAAGTCTAGAGCCATTGCTTTTGAATTGCTTTCTCAGCTCTAGATTTTGAGGGAGCAAGTTTGGTGCAAAGTGCTGCTCAGGAAAGTAGTTAATACTGTTGCTTTACTCCATATACACGTGGGCATCCACACACATATGTAGCTTTTAAAAATTCATACCTGCTGTTGTCTCTAATGGCTTTTGTTATATGATTGGAAAAGAGTGACATGCTGTTGTTTCAGAATGGGAGTGGTTTTTAAAAAATATCTTTAGTGGTGGAACTTGTTGGTCCTTAACATGTACCATTTACAGTCTTTGTGCTTCTAGTTTAGTGTGATATAGGTGTGGTGGGTTGACATTGGTCAACTGCCACCCAGCCACTTACTTGCTCACTCTCCACTCCTGCAGAATGGTGAGAAAATAGAAGGAAGGCAAGAAGACTCATAGATAGAGATAATGACAGTTTAATAGGGAAAGCAAAAGCTGTGTGTACAAGCAAAACAAGAGGAGGAATTAATCCACCACTTCCCATCACCAGGCAGGTGTTCAGTCACTTCGTGGGGAAGCAGAGCCTCAGCATGCATAATGGCTGCTTGTGAGGACAATTACCATAACTATGAATGTGTCCCTCCTCCCTCCTCCTTTCCATGAGCTTTTATTGTTGAGCATGATGTCATATGGTATGGAAAATACCTTTGATCAATTTGGGTCAGTTGTCCTGGCTGTGACTCCTCCCAACATCTTGCCCACCCCAGCCTACTCACTGGGGGACAGGGGTGCGTAGAGCAGGAAAGAGAGAGTGCTCTGTAAGCACTGTTCAGCAATAGCCAAAGCATTGGTGTGTTATTAACACTGTTTTAGCCACAAATACAAAGCACAGCACAATATGGGCTGCTATGAAGAGAGTTAACTCCATCCCAGCCAGACCCAGTACAATCCCCACCCCTTATTCCATACCATTTGCATCGTGCTCCAGTTCTATATTATCTGATACATCTAAGTATCCTCTGACTGTCCTATTCATATAAGGTTTCATTTCTATATCCTACTCATGCTTTTCCACTTGCTTACCCAACTTACACTACATCACAACATTTGTTCCTTCTATCCCATACCTTTTTTCTTCTTTCCATTCTATTTATTCTTATGCCTGAAGTTCCCTCTCACCAACACTTACAACTTATACTACATGCTAAAACCATCTTTACGTCCAACAATCAGGTTTATATATCCTCATTAACCACTATCCTCTGTTCCTTGACATATACACAGATATGATTTCCACATTCCATAGGGCCTTGTCAAATGTCCATAAGAACAGTCAATGACTTGGGCTCCATCTGTCAAGGTGGTCACTYAAGAAGAGAGAGGTGGCGTGTTGGGTTGTTGGCTGCCAAGACTGGCTTGTGTTGGGTCATCACCATGCTTGCCCTGTTCCTTGTGAGGCTCATCCTCTGGTGTTTCAAGTGGTTCCTACTGTAGTACTTCCTATAACATTCAACTCAAATAATGGGTTATTTTCCCTCAAGGTTAAATCTCCTTGAGGTACACATTGGATTTCTCCATCCTTCTGCATTTTCCACCAAGTGCACCTGGGTCATTGACAGAAGGCAATCCCAGGAATGGGTTTGGCTTTTCCCAAGAGAGGAGCAACACACATTGCTTTTCCCAGCCGCTTCCCTACATGCACTATGGGATCTTTATCTGTTCCCCCAGTATGTAAGTGCTTTGTTTGGGCAGCTGCCTAGGATGGATAACACCCCCAGTAGCCTGAGGTTGACACCTGAACAGCACTTAAACCTATGATTTGTTGAGTTGAAGCTGAAGAGAGAAGGCATAATAATTCCTTTTTCAGGCATCTGTCTCTGAAAGAAAGGTAGCAGTGGTGCAGAAAGGCAGCATCCAGTAGCACCACCTCTCAGCTGTCATTTGGCAACTGTTATGGGAACTTGGGCTCCCCCCAAAAGATGTTTCAACATGGTTGTAGTGACTGGCTGAGACTGCTTTTTTGKTTTTTTTGTTTGGAGCTGCAGTGCAATTTTCAACTGAATCTCCTCCTTGTCCCCGCTTATACTGTTTATTGGTTTGTTTCACAAAGTGGTTTTGGTGTGTACAAAGAAGATTCCTTGAAGGAGGGCTGTACAGGAAACTTCTTTCCAAGTGTGGTTCAGCCTCTAATGGGGACAGAAGGCATTWGTGGTCCCTTTCAACAGCTTGGTACCACTTCTGCATTGGGAACACCTGTCCAGGCAAAGTGCAGTTTCAAGTAAAATACCCCAGATACACATAGATGTAGTGTCTTCAGTGCCAATTGCTTTGATGTACTACTCTGTTCGGGTTGCACTAACTTCCTTGCTACTTTAAACAGAGCTAGAGAGCACTGCAGAGATTGCTAGGAGGCTTAGCTGTTGGGATGGTCTACAAGCTGGGGCTTTTGCGTGAGGCCTGTGGAAGCAGCTTACTTCATGTAGATGAGCCCTCGGAGCTGCCTTCATCTCTTTCCTGTGAAACTCCAACCCGAGACCCGCAGAGAAGCGAAGGGGTGCTGCACTGACAATTCTTACCTGTTAATTTCTGTGTGCTGATACTGTGCTCACTGCTGTGTGCCTTGGATGCTAATTGCATGAATGTTGGACCCACTTGAACTAACTAATCACAATAAATCCAGGAGTAATGACGATTATGCCRTGGTTGGGTCTGATACTGTTTTTTCATGTAGGGAAGGTATGTAAGTAGGTAAGTCATGTTGAAATAGACCTACAGATTTGCTCTACCCCATTCCTGAAGACAGGAGGCTGGAGAGGAGAGAGGATGCATAAGCAATGCAAAAAGGGTTTTACTAGGGCATGAGACTGATGGGATGTGGTACAGCTCTGAAGGTCTCCTGGCATGAAGCAGTGGTTAAAGCTAACCCCTTTGAAAGGCAAAAACATTTGTAGATCTGGAGGAGGGCCTGGCTGAGCATACAGGAGTTGTGTGTAGGGCAGCCGTGACCTGCCAAGGCACACAGAGTGTCTTACAGAGAAAGTGTTTACCTGGAGAAAAACCTACTTAACATTCTTTCATGTTAGTTCGAATGCAGGGGTGAGGGGTAGCGTTAAGAAATGTAACTCTCCAACCAGTGGTGAACAAATCTGTACAATGCCTTTCTTCTGAAGGCTTTCTTTTGCCTGAGTATGGGGCACAGCGCTGGGTGGCTGTAACGTGATCACCGTGGCTCTGTCCTGGTGGCTGATGCGTGCTGCCCTAACCGTGCGAGGCAGGAAAACCCTGCGGGGAAACTCAATACGGAGAGAATTACAATAGCTGGTCTTTGTGGCTGCAGGGGCATGTGTTTTGCTGTTGTGAGGCTGTACAGGGATAAATAAGGGGACAAGCTGTTTAAGCAACACAGCTGCATGAACTCTTTTTATGCTGTGTCCGACACTCTGCGTTTTGGTGCAATGGCCAAGGTCAGAAACATTGCAAGGGTTCCTGAAGTGCCACGTTGCTTTCATACATCCAGAGCAGCAGGCACGCTGCTTCACGTCACGTTTCCAGGGGCAGGGTGTCCCTCCACTGAAGATAACTGCTTCTTGTTATATGGATGTGTTTTGGCCAAACAACTCTGTGGAAGTGGATCCAAGTCAAGCAGGTGGTTCAAGACAAGTAATAGCTCATTTTTATACTGATATGCTGAAGATAATCTGAAAATGAACATAGGTACAGGCCTTCTATGATGCAAAGGTGTATGCAATACTGTTTATAATGGGAGGAGGGTATGTCTCACYAGTGCTGTACATTCTTATTTTGTGGAAGGTAATTTCACAAACATCACCAGAACAATCCAGTGCTTCAAAAAAAGATCTGTCATAACTGTGGTAGCCAATTTGATTGAGGTTTGTTGTGTGGTATGTTTTGTTTTGTTTTTTTTTTTTTAAATTTGAAATTGAAAAAAAAATAGTTTCAGCTTTAAAAGAATCCAGTTGCAGCTTGAAAAGAATCCAATTTCAGCTTGAAATTGTTACTGAAATGGAAGAAACACTGGGATTTTCCATTGGTGCTCTCTTCTTCTGTCCAGCTAAGCGTCTCCTCCCCTCCCAAACAGGGTGTACACAGCACATCACAAACAGGTAATTATTGCTGGGAGACCCAGATTGTTCACCTTCAGCTCATGAATAAAGCCCAAAAGGGTGGATGGTGCTACAGAATTGCTCCCATTCACTGTCAGGCACAGTGTTATCATTAGTTTTGATTGACTTTGGTTTTTCTCAGATCCTCTGGGATTTTTTCCACATGTCTGACTGCTGTTGAGCAGAAAGCTGAACATATTTTTACTGATCACTGCCATGTTGAATCTGACCACTGACAGTATAAGCCCTTTTGCAACTCATTAAGTCCTTTCATTTCTTTTTTTTTTTCTCTCAATATTTTACATTTCATAAGCTACTTGTACATCTGTGTTGGCCCTTGTCAGGACATCCTCCTCTGTTCCAGTATTTCTTATGTATGCTGTGAAGGGGCAGGAGAAATTAAACAAAATCAAAGTCTAGAACAGTATAAAGAACAGTTCTCGTCACCTTTCCAAAACTCTTTTTTTTAGTTTTCATGATATTCTGTGATGGTTAGGAGGGCCTGAGGCCCTCAGCCTTACCTCAAATACAYGAAAAATTTTCACTGTTCAGACAGCTTGCTGTTAGACCATGTCCTTTTCATTCCCACTGGGGGTGGGATTCGAGGAGGGAGGACTGACTAGTACAGTGCTTCAGAGAACAAATTGAGTGCATAAGGTCAAATATGGGTATCTGGAGAGGAGATAAATCATTCAATGCAGACACAATTTCCTATTTTTCCCCTATGTACAGCACAATGCACACTCTAGCATGGCCAGGTGATACTAAGCAGTTAATATAGACTGTTTTTACACCTCTGTGCTTTGTACCATCATTGCTACTCAATGTTTGTACCTGTGATATATGGAGGATTTACAGCCTTTATATAGAGATGAATTTTATAGCTCGCTTTCCTCTGTGATGTTAGAAGCTCTTGGTATTGGTCATACTAATTATCCTTCAGTTCCTCAGGGCGGTTTGGAAGAACTAAAGRGCATAAATATCACAAGTGGATTCAGTTTTAATTATGCAAAAATTGGTCCTCATTGAATGATATTCTGGTACTTGAATAATTGTAGACTAGGGATTAAATAGGAAAATATGGCTGGCTTTGCTGTATTGCAAGGGTAACTGGTCGTCTGGGACTGAGATTTTTTTCCAAGTGAAGAGTAAAAGATGCTGAGCAGATGTGTGGAAGTTTCAGCACTGAAATAGTCATTTGCTGAGGACAGAATAGGAAGTGAACATAGGGAAAGTACTGTATCTCTGTAAAGCCATTAAAGACTAACTTTTACTCTCTTCTGTGCCTTACCACTTGGCCTAACCATTGGCAGATGAAAATTGGTTTGCTGAGTTTTGCCTCTAAGTTGCCTCTTTAGTCCCTCTGCAGAAACCCCAGTATCAAACTTAGCATTCTCAATACAAAATCCATTTTTATAGCCACTTGCAAATCTCCTTCCAGTTTCATTTGCCTTCTGTGAATGAACATTAAAAATGCAGTTTTGGTGTCATGGAATTTGTAGGTCTGTAATTTCCCATCTTCATCTTTGAACCTCAAGACTTAATTTAAAATAATAATATCATAACAAGTTGAAGTAGTGGAATATTCTGCTGTCTGTTCTCCAACTGCTGAGAAGAAAGGGGGGGCGGGGGGCGGGCAAAGAGATATTGCTTCTATTTGACTAGATGGGTGCAAAATAAATTCAGATTGAATATTTGGTGAATGATTTGTGTGTTACTCGTAAACTTGTACTGAACTTATTTAATAGTTTTGGCTCAGAAAAATTCCAGGTAGTGGAATTATGATTTTTTTGGTTAGTGTTTTTTTTGGGTTGGGTTCCCCCCCCCCCCCAACCTATATTGGGATGATGAGAACATTTCCTTCTTCTGAGGTATATAAGACATTAGCTGAAATGCCTCTTTTGCCTGAAAGGTCTGAATCCGTGTCTGTCTTCTGACTTCTGCTACTGCAAGGATGGGATATTCTGAGCTGGGGTTATCTTTCCTGTTTTGCAGCTCTGTCACACTGAAAACGGAGATATTTATCAAGCAAGACAGAAGTGTTTATGTTGTCTGAGAAGATGAAGTTTGATTCACACACCTGCTCCAGTGCATGTATAATGGCAGAATTAGGAACTCTGTCTTAAGTGTTATGCCACCTTAGAAAAGCTGATACGCCAGCAGTGAGCTATCCTCCTGGGATGTAATGGGTTTAACTTACCTTGGATTAAGGAAATGCTCTGCGCAGTAGGATATTGGATAAAAAGGAATGACCGCTGCTTTCTACTTTTGTATTTATGTGCATCCTTCATTTCTTTCTAAGTACTCAAACCTGTATGTTTAATTTTGGATTTGGTAGAAYCTTTCATTTGATCTGAATACAAACAAAAGCATTGTGAGGTTTTGTGCATTCATGTTTGCTTTTGTTCAATGGCCAAGCCAAGAAATATGTTATCTACACAGCCTTACACTTAACATTCCACCACTGCCCCTGCAAAGAAAGTTATCTGGGAAATACAAGAACTCTCTCACTGCTGTCTTTCACCGCCAGGCAGTGTTACAGGAGATTTTAAGCTGCTATAACACATCTGTTGGGTTTGGTTTGGTGGGGGTTTTCTGGTTTGTTTTTTTTGTTTGTTTGTTTGTTTTGGGTTTTTTGCTTGTTTTTGTTTTGTTTTGGTTTTTTTGCCAGAGTGGATCCAGATGAGGTGTGGGACAGCTTCTGGGGCAAATGGTGGCCGAGATCCATGTCATATTAAGCACAAGGGCATGAACTTTAGGGTAACAATAATTTCATTACATCTTAAAAGAGACCTCATTGGACAGCTTGTCAAGGACATACTTTACATACTAGGACAGGAAAATTATTGCATGATAAACCTCTAATACTCATCTTCAATTTACATTTTGGAATATACCATTGTAAGGAAAATGCCTAGAGTAACTATTTGTGAATGGAAACTTGCATTAGCCCTCAATTTTAAAGTGTAATCATCAAATTGCTGGTGAAATGTTTTGCTGCAAGGGCTGCTTGCATGGAATTTGTCAGTTTGCCAAAAAGCCTTTAATAACTCTCTTGTTTTTAGAGCTCTTTGCTTCTAAACTGTGCATGCTCAGAGAGAATGTGAAATAGGGACTTGTAAAGCAAAGTCAYTTCTCAGTCAGAGGCACCCAGAACAAAAGGACCCTTTTGTTTTATTTTTCTGGCAAGATGCTGAATGGTAACTCTGAAGCAGTTTGGGCTACTCTTTGGAAGCTTGAAGTATCTTTGAACTGGCTTCCATGTATTGGGAATATGAGAATAGACTTACAAAAGAGAATACAGCAATGCTGATGTGAGTATCGGAGCAAATAACTGCTTGAAGTTCACATTATGCTCATTGAATGGTTCTCTCAATTTCAATGAAGTATTCATGTTTCATGGAGATGTTGCAGAGCTTTCTTCAACCTCACTCCCACCACTTTGCAAATGCCATTTCATTTATGCAAGGGACTCCTGGTTATTTGTGGTGGCAGGAGGCAGAGCAGAGAAAGACAAGGAYAGTGGGTGGCTGTGAAAAACAAATACAGGTCATACAAAACATATGCAAATCACATCATAAAAATGCACAGTAAAAGTGTAATGGGATGAGATGTCAGTGAGCTAATACTCACCTGAGCCAGCTGGACACTTGCCACATAAGCCTGGTTATTCAGGTGCAAAGTCCAAGCTGGCTCTGCCTGGAGCCAGSGCAGATGCCTCTGTGCCTGTGGCCTGTGTAGTCCAGTGCCTGGGTACTCTGCCCATGGGTGGTGGTAAGTTGGCTGGGTTTGATGTAAGTGTATTTTCCAAATCTTTACTGGGTCCTTTAACACTCTACTTTTAGTCTCAGCTGAGTGTGTTTAACCCACTCTTAAGGCTATAAAACTCTTCCTCTCTGGTAGGGGATTTCCTGTCTTTGGGATGAAATTTGTGGCTTTCCTAGAAATGTCATGACACTGCTTTCTACAGGATGGGTGATATCCTAAGATTTCAGTTTTGAGTAGACATGATTGTATATAAGTACCATTTGGAGGAAACTGAGAAAACAAACCCATGAACAATGTTTTCAGGGTGTGTAGGAAAGCCAGCAAGATGGGATAAATTGAAAGGTGCCAGGAGATTAAATGAGAAGTAAGAAGTGGTTGCTTTCTCTTAAATGTCTGAATTTCCCATTTTAGTTGGATGTGAACATGTTTGTTCATCAAATTTTCATTAATAATACGTAGATCCTCATAGTAGGTTTTTGYAGAACAGGTCTTATAAGTTCACAACATAAAAGCAAGCCTTTTAATGATAAACTAAGGCCAAGCAAGAACTTGAGCATGCACACATCTTTTTGTAGTGTGGGTGAAATACTGAGCATAAGTTCATGACCGGAGTGAACCGAAACATTGGATGGAGAGATGCATCCCTGCTCCCCAGCATCTGCTGTGGACAGCTGGATTGCTACTGAGTGTAGGCATCCTCTGACCACATACAGCTGCCTTTCACTGTTCTTCTTCTTCATCCTAGTAAGCTGACTTTCACTGCAGTTTCAGAGCAGATGGATGGTGGCTTGTGCAAGGCTCTCTCAGTAGCCTGTCCCCCACTTCTAGAAGTAGTGGTTTTTCCACAATTATGTAAGCTGGGATAAGATTTTAACATAAGGCACAAGCTATGTCTCGTGCCTTTGAACTACAGCAAATGTCCATCTGTTGTTTGAATGCCATTTGGAACGCTTAACCCCTGCCAAATCCTGCTGCCTTTGAAGTCCGTGGGAGTCTTGCCACCGACTCCAGTTGGGATAGGATTTAGCTGACAAAATTTTTGTTTGCCTTTATTTCACATAATTTGTATGTGGACTCTAACAGACAATAACATCTACTTATGATTAGGGCTGGGTGAGGGAAGAGGGGATTTATAAGCAATATGTATCTCTGGCCTAGTGATGGAGAATTTTATAGTTCACTGTGGTTTTTTGAGGTTATAATCCCAGTTAAGTTTTGATGTTAAGGTCCGTCTTTTGTTCCTCATTCCCTTTTAGGAATCATTTACTGGTGGTATGCCTTGACAAAGGGAAATTTAATTACATGAACTTGGACATCATACCAATTGTTTAAAAAAATCAATTATTCATACAGTGCTGCTTTTCCTGAACAGTGAAGAAATATTTACCCTWGTTAGGAAAGACAGATGAATGACTCCAGATGCTCCTTGTAGTGAGTGATTGTATGAAATATTTAATCGATCCTTCAGTAACATACAGTTCTACACTTGTGGAATGTATAGTCTTTTATTTTTCGATCACTTGCATGCTTGTTATGCATAGTACACTTTTAAGCATATGCTTAGGTATTGCCTGCACTTAGTATTTTCAGGATCTGTGATTACACCATGTGCTGCCATGGAGAGGATTATGCTGTCAGTGTTGTGTCAGAGTAGCATGGAATTGCAGTCTGGTGCATAATTAGAAGGATATATTCAGGAACATTTCTTAGGTGACTGAATTTACATTGATTATTCAGAATAAGTGCACATCAAATTACAGACTCTGCATGTATGTAAGAAGCATACATACACTTAAAATGTCACAGGCTGATAGGGCACTGAAAAAATATAGAAGGATGAGCAGAAACAGTCTGTGGACCAGATCGAGTGCTCAGAACAGATTAGGGAGAGGTGTTTTCTGCAAAGTGATTTTGTGCGTAATGGCTCCTCATCTTTCTTAGTGCCAGACTGTTCCTGTCACGCAGATTAGAGGTGGCTGGAGGGTGGATTCGGAGAGCTCTGAAGGGCCTTTCTGGCAGCCAGGACCTATGAGACACAGCAACGTGTCTCTTCGGTGCTGGGTTAGCAAGGAGAGGCTGGTTTCACATAGAATGTTTCGTAGATAGGAAGAGACTATGCTTTTCTGGTATGTGCTAGATTTATCTGTGGCGGCATAAATCAAAGCTCCCCTAGAGCTTCCAGAAAGCTGGCCCTATCAGCTGCTGCAGCTCTGGCACTGGACAAAGAAGAAGAAAGGGTCTAAATCGCCCAAGATAAGGCTACTCTGCTTTCTGCTGGCAGAAAAAAATAATGGTTGAAGAAAGTCTCCTTTTAGCCTTTGCTTTTTCGCAAGCCAGAAATGCAAATCATAATAAATGATGTGGTTTTGATCCAGAATCTCCAGCTGTTGTTTTAAGGAGAGTTTGCATATATGGGCTCGTATTGAAAACATAATATAAAATAGGTGGTTCCAGATTGTGTGAAACTATGGCTTGTTGTTTAGGGTGCTGCAGAATTTAACATGAGACTTAAGCGTACTTCCAAGTGCTGTACTTCAATGCCTTGGTGGCTATCCCTCACTGATGAGATGCAAACCCATATAACTGAAGAGCTTATTCTTGTATTTCTTCTCCTACCAGGTGGTAGATGGGAGTTTCAGGTGCTTATCGATGTACAATTTGACCTAAAAAGAAACATATTATGTTTTGAGGAGGAATCATTTTAAATGTAGAAAGAATAATTAKTCTGAATTTACATGTGGTTGGTTATACCAGATGTGTTGTCTGAATCTCACCTGATTTTTGTATCACTGTGAAGCTGTTGAACTCACTGGAGTTTCTGACTTACAAACCTGAAAAGAGGAGGAGAATCATGGCTTCTGTTTGTAAAATTGCATGTAAGACTGAACACAGCACTTGTTATGGTTGCCCTGTGCAGCTACTAAATATTTCATATGAAGTGCTATTTTGAGTATCCAATTAATTATTTAAAGCTAAACATGGTTTCTCTTTACAACATATGAGAGATTTGTGAGTGGCAAAGGCCAAATTGTATAGAGTATTGTTGCCAGAAGCATTTCTTGTTTGCAGTAATCTGCTAAAGCCACATGTATATGAGTGGGGATGAAGGTAAGATTAATCTGTTAGATAAAACTAGTCACTGTAACAGGGATTTGTGAATGACCATTTAGACCAGCTTTGTGGTCTGTTAGGTTCAGTGTCCTGTCACTGCTACTAGCCACTCCCAGATGTTTCCGAAAAAAGTGAAAGAAATCCATCTATGGAACTGATGAGATTCTCTTTTTTTTTTTTTTTTTTTTTTTTTTTTTTTTTTTTTTTTTTTTTTTTTTTTTTTTTTTTTTTTTTTTTTTTTTTTTTTTTTTTTTTTTNTTTTTTTTTTTTTTTTTTTTTTTTTTTTTTTTTTTTTTAAGATTGTAGTTAAATTAATTCATCAGAGAAATCTCACTGGGTCTCCTTTATCTCCAAATATATCTTGCTGATTTATTTTCAGCCGTGTTATATGCTGCTGAAGTCATAAATAAAAAACACTGTTTCTATTTATTGAAAATCTACCCTTGATAAGCTAGAACACAAACTATTACTAAATATACAAACTATTGAAGCACCAATTATGAGACACCTACATGAAAAAACCCCTGATACTTTATGTTTCAGTCCTAGTAGCCCAGCCTTACAGACATCTTTTAGCTGTCTTTTACTGACAGCCTCATTTATTGACAAAATCACATCATAGGTTACATTATATTGCTGCTTTTTAAGGTTTCTAGTAACAACCTTTTCAGGTTCAACCCCACCTAATTTCTAACTGGTGTACTCACAACACTTGCTTTATACCATTTCCATCATACAAGAAGATTTTTCATTCAACTGATCATTATGCTTTGTGGTACATSCTTTTCCTGTCTTAAGACATGTGGGGATTTTCTTCACAAAAAAAAAAAAAAGGCAAGAGAGTAGAAGTATACCTAAAGATGTTTAGGATTCTGTTCAATTCAAGGAATTGAAGACATTCATAATCTGATCTAGAGTTCATGTAAACAAGTCAGATTTGGGAAGCTGCAGTTAAATGCATGCTTAAGACTTATGGGAGAGCATGGCTCTGGTTTTAATATGTTATACTAAAGCTTCTAAAACTTATTCCTTACTGCCATAGTCAGTGACACTTGGATGTAAATTTAAACTGAGAAGGATCGTTGCATTCGCACATTTCTATTCCATTAGTGGGGACTTACAATAGGGAGATAAATGTATCATAGAAAATGATTATGGGTAGGTCTAGTCCCACAGTGCTGTGTATCAGATTCTCRTTAGATCTGTAACCTTGCCGTAATGTATTGCAAGAAGGCACAGGGATGCAGCGCTGAATGAAGGACCTTCTGTGGGTCTGTCACCCTGCTTCTGAGTGGTGCTTAACAGCTTGTGAAAGTGGGTGACTAGCCTCCTGGGATCTCATCTTTCCCTACCTGCCTCAGTTGCAGGCTCTCTCCATCCTTCAGCTCTGGGAGGCAGGCAGGCWTGCCGGCAGGGAGAAGCACTGGTCCCTTTCTTCCTCCATTAAAAAGAGCACCCTATGTTTCTTTTGGATTAGCCCATGTCGTCTTTGATTACTTTTCCAAATAATTGTATCTATGGGTTTGTATCCTTAAAATTAATCTCATACCCTTTAAATTTTTTGAGTTGTAACACAGGTTTTGCAGCTAAGCAGCAGTAGCTGAAAGACTATGCAGAGTTTTCCTGAAGCCTGAGAAGTTTTTGACCTCCTCTTCAGGAACGTTTCCTAAGCTTGAAAGTGAGCATGTGTGGACTCCACAAGATTCTTTTATACATAATTTGTGCCATTACAGAAAAATAACTAATAATATGTGTTATTTGTTCATTAGTGTAAAAATATATTACTTTGCTTGTCTGTGGATCTCCTTTCTGTCAGAAAATATTTAGAGACAGTTGAGATTTAATGGTTATATTTGATATAATATGCTTAAGAGGGGCTTAGAAATAAAAAGCTGACTTGGATTATAAACTGTTTGTTTTGTTTTTTTCTTATGGCTAAAGAAGCATGAGATTTTTCTTTCTAAGTAGCAGTGGTGCATGCTGCTTCTCAGACCTGCTGCTGCTGGGTGATGGGGAGTTTCCTCTCTAGTAGTTTGAGTGGGGTTATTAATAATATTTTGTAGAGAAGCTGTTGAGATCTGTGAATATGCGCTATTTAAAGTCTCAACAGCTTCTCTCCTGTGCCGCTTTTGAAGAGCGTGACAATCAAAGCTTGTGTACTGTTCTTGGGATTGAATGGTACTGTCTTTCACTTGGCTTGTTTCTTCTGGAGGGTGGAAATCCTTCTGTGAGCAAGGAATTCTTCATTGAGCTGTGCTTCATCCAAACACGTTCAATGACACTGAAGTGGTTTTAATTGTAGGCTGTGGTGGTGGTGGGGGGTGGTTTTGTTTGAGAACACAGGTTGCTGCCAGATCTATCAGTGTTTTATCTGAAGACTTTCTRTGAGGGGAGGGTGCAAGTTTTCTGAAGCTTTCATATGCTGTAGTAACAACCATTGGTTGGCAGTATTAAAGGAAAGTGAGCTTTTTGCAAAAGTTTGGTTTCAAAYGTCAAAGTGAACATATCTGAGGGCCTTTAAGATTTAACCCTCAATTCATGTAGAAACTATCCATGTGGTGCTTGCAGCACCGCACAGTCTGATTACAAAAAAAAAAGGATGTTTTCCACATCYTTATGCTCTCTGCCTTTTCTACTTTTTTCTTTCTTTTTCACTTTCCCTTCTAGTCTTTTTCTGCCTTTGTCTGTGATATTTTTTTTCCCTTCCTTTAAGCTGTATCATTTCTCCCACTGGTTGCCTGCCAGCTGGCTATCTGCTTTTGAGGATGGGACATCCGTAGGTGAGACAGGTCAAGCTGGCAGGTGTTCCCACTCTAAATTGAATGTCATTGGAGCAAAGCAGCAAAGCTTTTCTTATTTGTCTTGGCCTCATAAGTGGTCCCTTCCGGATCAGGGACATGAAAAGGTTTTGGCTCCTTCTGGTTTAGGCTGCAGGACARGGCACATTATAAAAGCAGGTTCAGATTTGGGTTGGGTACAATTTCTTGCCCGCACAACTCCTTGCAGCAATCYCTAACCCCAGGACCTGAAGTTCTTCTCACCTTGCCAGCTTCTCTTCCCTGCTCCTGCCCTGGGAGGACTTGAGTACAGCAACAGCTACCCACATGGGAAGTGATGCTGGCAGAAACCCAACAGGTGCTTCCTTCACAGGAAGCAGGCAACTCGTGGAATAAGAGCGGGTGTACAGTGGGGATTGGATCTAACACAACTAGCCAGCTTTCTGTTACCTCTGATGTTATGAATTCATTAAGCCTTTCCCCAGAGGCACCAGCTGCAGTGGGGTGTTGCTAGCTGTGGAATGCAGCATGCATCAGGTCTGCTTCACCTGGTTGCACTTGAGACTTCCTCTGCTTTTTACAGATGGCTGCAAATTGATACTTTCAAAGGTGAATGTATTAAATATGTCTTACACCTAATGTTATCTGTGTTTTGTGCTGCCGGGGGGGGGGGCTGTGTTTGTTGTTTTGGTTTTGTTTTTATGGATTTTTTTTTTTTCCATGATCTGTATTCAATTACCCCAGATAATTGAGTTGGCTAAGTGCTGCCTTTTGTGGAGAATTGTGCCAGGATTTACTAATAGCCGTAGGGCATTCCCCATTAGGTGCTAGGCCTTGCACAAACACATCTAAAGCATCAGCGATGCTAACAGGAGTTTCATCACTGACTTCTGCCAAGTTCAGGATTTTCCATGTGGCTCTAAAGAGAGGTCTGGCTTTGCAGTTGTTGTTCTTTGTACTTAGCTTGTGTATGACCCATGTTTAACCTGAGCACTCTTGATAGAAATTTTTCTATATAAGGTCTCTGGTTTCCTATGTCTCATCTTGGCTGCCTAATCAGAAGAGGATTTTTAAACAACTCTTGAGTAGACATAAGAAACAAGTGTGCTTAACATAACTGCAACTGTGAAATAAGCAACCTTCTGCTGAAAGTTCATATGCCAAACACAGCTAATCCACCATATGTGTGACCCAGAAAGTACAGACACATGGTTATTCTTCCCTCCCCCAGTTTCTTAGCCTTTTCATGGCTGCTGCAATTGTAAGTAGCCCAGTAACGCTATATGCTTGATCGATGTATGGGATCTGTGATGGTATTTTGCAGTTAGGGTTGCTGCATTGCATAGCATGCCTCTAAGTGAAATGAAAGGAATACCATAAGTTTTTCAGCTGTGACATGCCACCTCAGCAGTGGTATGCCTTTGGGAAAAACAGAGGAGTGTGACAGCCTTTCAGTAGCCCAGGAAGCATGTTGTATACTAGCAAACATTCTGATCTTGATTCTTATTGAAGCATTTTGTATGGAAAACTCATCAGGAACGTGCGAGGGACATGAATCTGTCCTTGCTCTCCAGTTGCGTCCACTGCGGCCCCTGAAGTTACCCTCGTTCCAGCATGAAGGAGAGAATAAGACTCATGGTGTCCTGGACTATAGGAAAAATAATAAGAACACATATTTTTAGAAAAGGATGCATTTCTTGGGCATGGCATAGGGAATATATGGCTGTCATACTCTTGGGGTTTGTTTCCTTGCCTCCAAAGACCAGTTACAGAAGATTAAGCAGTGGCCAGCCCTGTACCCCCTGAAGTCATTTCAGGTCTGATCCTGCACAGAAGGTGTCACATAAATGGCAGAACTTTTACTCATTTGCAAGTAGGTCAGTGCCCATCATGGGTCCAGTTTTGTGATACATAATTTGTGTCACTTACTACGTTGCTGCAGGATGTAATATGTTACCCACTTATGTCAAGATTGGAAAAAGAAGCATGGYATGTACTGTGTCATAGCCAAAGTGTAAGCATGTGCTCCGCAACTCTGTTGTAGACAGAATACAGTTTGGCCAAAGTGAGTATAATCTGTTCATTTGTATGCACAGCTAAAATTACTGAACAGTAGCTTCCAGATAAGGATTAATTTAGGGAACTGTGGCAACTGCCTAATTAGCCATAGGTATGGCTTTAATTGCAGTCTGTAGCCAATAAAGAATATGTTTGGTCTATAAGAAGAGGCAAAGGAATAGAATATGTGCATGAGGCAGTTTAATGTTTAAAGTACTGTTTGCAAATACAAGCTATTAAAAAAAGCAAATCATGCTGGAAAATGGTCCCAAGCCATAAAATATTAATTGATCATTAAGTCATAAGAGGCACTGATCTATAACCTGTATCTAAATGTGTCCCCTTTAACTTCCATCTGCTGTTTGTGTTCTTAAGAAGCAGAACGTAACAAAATTTTTGCATTTTATGGTGGGTGTGATGCACAAAGGCTGACCAGTATTTCACCAATAAGAAAGTTTGTATTAATGGAATGCATTAAGGTCTTAAGTTTTTTCAAAGCTACTTAGAAAATGTCCATCACCTGTAAGAGAAGATAGGCAACCATGTCTCTTAGGGTGCTTTAACAGTCTCAGTTCAAAGTCATAATATCTGGGGACATGGCAGGTATAGAATATGGTACTACTAACTTTATATCAAAGCCCTAACTACGCTTGTAGTACAAGAGAATATACATACCACATGGATATGGAAGTTAGGAGATGGCTTGAATCTTTCAGCCTGAAGGTGGACAATCTAGAGAAGCTTTTTAGCTTACAGGCAGAGAGCTGGAGTGATGATCATCATTGCAATGTCTGGGCTGGGGAGAGCTCTTCAAGAGACAGCAGAATCTGGGGTGCTTTACATGCCTGCATAGGGGAAGAGCCCCAACTGATGGAGTGTATCTATCTGAAGCATGTAGCAACAGTTAGAGGACCTGAGAATTATTTAGCAATGCAGTGATGATTCTTCACGTTAAAAACAGATGTCCCAACTGAAAATGGCACTATGTCCTGTTGTTCAAGCCCCTCAGGGGGCAAGTTAAGTAGGGAAAAAGGGAAGGAGTGGTCCTTAGCTGACGCACATAGCTGTGCGTCTGTAATATGAATTGACAGTATCAGCTTTATAGCAGGTAAATTGTTGTATTGATCTGAACAGGTACATAAGTCAAGAGAAACAGCAGAGTACATGCTGAAGCCTGCTGGACTCTTTCTTGTGCTGCTTATTGTTTTCCGTGTGTATACTTGACAACTGTCTCTTTCTGGGAAAATTTGAGTTTGATAACAAACAATCTGCTGTGAAAACATACACAAAACAGGACGATACTGACATTACTTAAATATCTAACRTGCTAGAGTGGCACTAAAATACTACCCACCAGTACCGTATATACTGTATTGCTGTATATATTCCAAAACTGAAGTCTGATGGCCATATGTTAAAATAAAGGAACATGGTTTTCCCCAGAAGGTAGCAAATTTTCTCTTCTTAACACAGGTGCATTTAGTGCTCCTCTGCCAGTGAGATGGAAATGTCACAGTTGGGAAAGGGGTTGGAACTAGGACATATTTGCCCACTCAGAGGACTAGATTTCTCTCTAATTTTTTTCATTTGTGATTTCTAGCCTTTCTGAATACAGACTAATAATTGCTGATGCATTCTAGGTCTAGTGGGACTTTTTGGTAGTATTGATCCTTCCATTAAAGAGCAAAACTTGACAAGCTATTCTAATGTAAGTAACTGACCCAAGGAATATGAAAGTATGTATTCCAAAATTAATACCTTAATTTTCTGAAATGCAGGAATATGTACCCACTGTTTCAAAGTATTCTGCCAGGGGAAAAAACAAAAACAACTTTCATGGGTGGGTGGTTTTTTTTTTTTTCCTTCCTAACTTTTTTGTTTTTAAAAAGCTAGTCCCCAAATTAAGGAATGGATGAAAATTAAGGAGGAAATGTCTGCTTGACCTACAAGTGCTAGATGCTGCTTCTTTGCATTTAAATTTGTGTGTGCTCTGACCTGGTGACTACCAGATAACTTGTATTTATATTCTTTTCATGGATATTTTGGGTTCTTTCAAAATGTTCCCCCTTAGAAGGTGAATTTATAGCAAGTAAAAAGCATGGCCAAACAACAGTATTGTAGAAGATGATGTCTGCCTCTAAATGGTGCACTACGGGTACCAGCTTCATTGTGTATTTGGAATTTTTGTAAGTTGTTTTGTAGAACTGCTAAGAGAAATTTTGTACTTACCAAAGTAGTCATATTTTATTCACTGTGGCTTGTTACTGGGTAATAGTAATGGAAGTGCACCCCTCAGTTTCCAACGTTTTAAATGTTTCATTTTGCAAACTTCAGTTTTGTTCAGTTTTCCTCTACCAGAATGTCTTGGTCTCTGCTTGTACCTTGGTGGAAAAGGGGGTGCCTGAAAGGAAGCTTTTCTCCTTGCTCTTATAGCAGGGCAAGCCAATGTATCATACTTACTGTGTGGTATGATGCATACCTATGTCAATGTCAAAAATGGTGCAAGGAAGGGCAAGTCCAGTACTTTCCCTCCTCAAACTTGGACCTGAGGAGTGCAGCAAAACATGTACAAGTGTACCCATGGTATTCCTGCGTAGGTCTCGCTTGTCTTTCATAGATAAATCGGCTATTGTCCATGTTCTCAACTACTCTAGTTCTTCAGTATCAAACCCAACCATGTCCTAACTAGTCCTAACCACGCATCCATTACAAATTAAAACTTGTAAAACATGGATTCATTTATTTCTTTTGCTTGTTTACAGTGGTAGTCATACAAATGTAGTGATGAAAGGGACTGCCTGTCAGTCCCCATCCAGTCCTCTGCACAGGCAATTGTGCAAATTTGTGAAGCCCATAGTATCTATTGCATGTGACCAACACACAAGAAGCCATAAAGCATTTCTTCTGTGACAAATTTAATCTACAGTAAAGATAAAAAACCCACAACTGTTACTGTTTCCCTCCCCACAACCCACTCCTTGCCCAGAGAAGCTGGGAGGAATCAAGTGTGTTATCCACACTCAAAAGTCCTGCTACAGCATAAGACTTGGTTATAGCAAAACTCATTGTTTTGGACCCTATGCACACTATGCTGTGTTATGTGGAGCACATTTAGAGCTCCTATCGAGTCCTAAAAGAAACATGGAAGGGTGCTGAAGAAGTTTACAAGATGCTAAAATTAATATAGAGTCCTCAAATATCTAACCCTTATTGTCCAGTACCCTGTGTTGGAAAGGGAGGGTAGGACTTTGTTTCTCTGGAAGTTGGAAATAGCCTGCAATTCTCTTCCAAGCTCAAGTAGGGATGGTTGTTAAATGTCTCAGACTGGCCAAGTAGCTGGAAGGATCTGATACAGCAGGGGCTGAAAGTCAGTGGAAGTCAGCTGGAAATTGGAAGGCTGGCCATAAAGAATTAGCTCCTTTCCCCACCAGCTTTCTCCTGTGTAAGAATTACTTGTGTTCTGGTATTCTTACTGAGCGCACAATTTTAGAACYGCAAAATGCATAATAATGACCGAGACTGTCATCAGTTCAGTGACATACAGAGAAAGAAGGATGATTTCTGCCATGAAGCATTGACAATTACAGGCAGAAAAGATTGACATAGGTCAGCTTTGCAAATTTTATGCATCTCCCCATTGCTTAACTAAATTTCTCACCTGAAGCAGGGATAAAAAGTTGAAATAACATTTTGAAATGAAGATTTCCTCCCAGATTGGTCCCAGTTAAATAAAGCATTTTGTCTTGATTTTTGCCCTTTATTTCTTTTTTGAGCTGAATGCTTACTTGCCCTTCAAAAGGTTTAGTATTTTTTCTGCTTGGAGACAGGCACCCTAAACTTTTTAAAATTTTCATAATTTATTTTTGCTTTTAAACAAACAAACAAACAAACACCCACAAAACAAAAACAAACAAAAAACCTAAACAAACAAAAAAACCCACCAAAACCAGAAAACCACCAACAACAAAAAACCCTTATGAGAAGAAATAAACTATAAAAAGTCAGTGATAGTTTCCAAGCTGACTAATTGTATTCTAGCTCTGTAACTTTGCTTCTGAGACTCCAGCAGGACACATTGCACACTTCTCTCTAATCAGAGAGAGATGTCATAACGAAGGACTATGGAAATTACCAAGGTAGTCTGGGTACTGGCATCACTGTTGCCACATTAAAATGGTGCTGCAACATGTTTAATTTATGCACTTGTTATCTCTCAGCCAAGTAGCATTAGCTGTAGGTCAAATAAGTTTCTCTAATTTGATGAAATTCCCATTCTCTGTTGAAGGAGAGTGCTTTTCTGCTCTCTGTTCAATGTTGAGGCTCTTGTTCTGAAACGTGAAGGTGCACAGGAGTTGGTGGTGCAAATTAATCTCCTGTGGTCATCTTTCAAGTGAAACTAACTTCCATGCTAATCTGTGTGTGAGGTTGTYAAGCCGTTTGGAAGACTTATTGATCCTCGCCCCAATAGAAAAGTGACACGAGCAACAGCAAACTGCTTTTGAACGTTTTCTGATGTATTGCTGGCATTAATGCTAGTCAGCTTAGCACTTGGCCAGATATGTTGTTTTGTTTCACCCGTTGTTGCTCTGTTCTTTGTATATTGTCTTCAAATATGGAGATGCTTACAATCTAATTTATGCAGCGCCTTAGAAACAGACCTCCATTTTTTTAAAGTAGATTGCTGTGTACTACTGCGGTTTTTACGAACAGAGAAGAAAATAAACCCTAGCACTGCAGTTTGTTCCAGTGCTGAAAAAGGAGAGAAAGAATTGCTGGAATCTGTATTATACATGAAGCCAAGACTGGAAAAGTTCATGGGTTGCTGAGGTGCTCTAACATGACTGGGCATTGAGTGCTCCCTCAGTAAGTTTGCAGATGACACCAAGCTGGGCGGGAGTGTCGATCTGCTCGAGGGCAGGAAGGCTCTGCAGAGGGACCTGGACAGGCTGGATCGATGGGCTGAGGCCAACTGTATGAGGTTTAACAAGGCCAAGTGCCAGGTCCTGCACTTTGGCCACAACAACCCCATGCAACGCTACAGGCTGGGGGAAGAGTGGCTGGAAAGCTGCCTGGTGGAAAAGGTCCTGGGGGTGCTGGTTGACAGCCGGCTGAATATGAGCCGGCAGTGTGCCCAGGTGGCCAAGAAGGCCAACGGCATCCTGGCCTGTATCAGAAATAGTGTGGCCAGCAGGAGTAGGGAAGTGATCGTGCCCCTGTACTCGGCCCTGGTGAGGCCMCACCTCGAATACTGTGTTCAGTTTTGGGCCCCTCACTACAAGAAGGACATGGAGGTGCTGGAGCGTGTCCAGAGGAGGGCAACGAAGCTGGTGAAGGGTCTGGAGAGCAAGTCTTACGAGGAGCGGCTGAGGGAACTGGGACTGTTTAGCCTGGAGAAGAGGAGGCTGAGGGGAGACCTTATCACTCTCTACAACTACCTGAAAGGAGGTTGCAGCGAGGTGGGTGTTGGTCTCTTCTGCCAAGCAACTGGCGATAGGACGAGAGGAAATGGCCTCAAGTTGCGCCAGGGGAGGTTTAGATTGGACATTAGGAAAAATTTCTTTACTGAAAGAGTGGTTAAGCATTGGAAGAGGCTGCCCAGGGAAGTGGTGGAGTCACCATCCCTGGAAGTATTTAAAAGACGTGTAGATGAGGCGCTTAGGGACATGGTTTAGTGGGCATGGTGGTGTTGGGTTGACGGTTGGACTTGATGATCTTAGAGGTCTTTTCCAACCTTAATGATTCTATATGGGGGTGGGGCAGGTTTGTGTGTATATACATCTTTTTGAGTGTATAGGTAATGAAAACCATATGGCTGCACTAGTCTTTGGCCATAAATAAGTTGAAAGGAAGATTTGTAATGACTGAGACCTGGGAGCATCTTACAGCAATTTAGAGAAGCAGAATCTTGCAGAGCCTGTTTCACACTGGCTGGTCAGAGATGACACCTATTCAGAAATGTTTTTATTGAGCTGCACTGAAAGATGCATGAGAGATCTAGGGAGGCCTGATGGTAAAAGGGGAGGTACGTATGGTAGCGACAGCAAGAATGCATATGACAGAGGGAACAGTGGGACAGTTGTCATACTTATTTGTTGGTGTCAATCCTTTCCAGAAAAATGTGTCAATTTTTTTGGAAGCTGAATTATGATTTAATTGTCAAACCACAGAAAGAAATGAATAAAAATGCAATGTGTAGAAATAGGATGCACCTTGAAAACACACCAGTTCGAGACAGTCAAACTTTATTATAGTAAGTCCAATATACTGAAGTTTTTATGGAGAACCCTGCAAGTTCTCTGGCATTTCAAGCCAATATGTCATGCTTTTGGGTAGGATTGTTTGCTCAAGGGCATTCAGGAGCATCTTGCGGTCACAAACAAATAGCTAGGTGTAGATAGTGCCTACTCTCAGGAACTTATTATGTGAGAGGCTTAAAACTGTGGTGGTTTCGGGTTTTTTTGTTTTGGTTTGGTTTTTTGTTTTGGTTTGTGGGGGTTTTTTGGGTTGTGGGGTTTGTTTTGTTTTGTGTTTTTTTTAGAAAGAAAGCACTGATAAAATACTATTTGAAAAGCCATTTGCAAGAAGCAGATCTCAGGATAGCATTCACACAAGTCAGGTGTCTGATGCAGCTATTTTTATACAGCATACGGTAAATGTACTGAGTTATACTCTTATTAACCAGTCTACTGTCCCTCCAGACCTACAAGAAATATGTCTTTTGTTTTATGCCCGGGGCTGGGAACAGTCTCATAGATGCAATTTGGCAGACAGGAGACGGGTGAGACTCTCGGCATCTTCTCCAATGACCACTCAGAAATGCTGTCTGCTGTCTCCTCTAGCCACAAAACAAAGAAAAGAGGAAGGACTGGAAGCCCCTATAAATAGCAGTAGTTTGACAACAGCTTTTTTTCCCGAGAAATGGTTGTGGGGGGAAGATGTAAGGAAGGGAAAAGGCGCAAGCTCTGCTGCACGACAGGGGAACACAGGTTAGAGGGCAAGTTGAAGACTTTTCTTGAGGCCAAGGTGAGGCACCTGTAAAGTGAGGAGGGAAGAGGACCAGGAGTTGTCAAGGGGAGCAGAAGCAGGTGGAGACAAAGAAATGAAGGGGCCTTAAGATGGAAAAATAAAAGTATGGAGGAAAAAAGATGGCCTATCCCTCCTGTCTTTTGTGCGTGTGTGTCTTTGTCAATACATGACCAGAAAGAGGAACAGCACGCATATATTATATCTGGGTTGTGACAAAGCAGATTGCT
Organism: Phoebastria nigripes; assembly: GCA_035582835.1. Classification (NCBI taxonomy): domain Eukaryota; kingdom Metazoa; phylum Chordata; class Aves; order Procellariiformes; family Diomedeidae; genus Phoebastria; species Phoebastria nigripes. Next base: position 274,962 of record JAYKAV010002995.1, read on the forward strand.
TAATCTTCTGATGAAAATGTAATACAGGGTTGTTATTTCCCTTTCTATTGTGCTGAGAAACTCTGGAAAGTGAAAATCCTAGGGAATTGCCTGTGTCAAAGGAAAATTTCAGGCTTGCATTTTTCAGTCTATTGCAATCAGGTGTGTATCCTGTACTGGTGTGTGACAGACTGTCAGAGAATGAGTACTCTGTTAAGTACTAGTTAATTTATTGTGACATTCATCTGTTTGGAGTGATTAGCTTTTTGACAGATTCCTCCCCCCCCC
>JAYKAV010002995.1:275243-342631 GCA_035582835.1 Phoebastria nigripes
CAATTAGTGCCTCAAGAATTAAGGGCTTCATGTGGAACAATGAGCAAAAGCAGCAGCTGCAGGAATGCAGGAAAAAAACCCTAATCTCGGCAGGTTATTTTAACTATCCTAGGTCTAGTTTACAACCATAGGTGCAAGAATACATACGGCATGCTGTAAGCGAGCTCCGCCCCTGAGTCGAGGAAGTGAATATCCTTCTTTCTAAAGCTACAGCAATCCTCCTCTACTGCCTGCTTGAATCTTTACTACTGAGTTCTTTACCAATGGCTCTGCCACTGGCTCCGCTCTCCTGAGCGGCACTGCCCACAAAGAAGTGCAGTGCTCCCTGCACTTGCTGACGGAGTCTCCTGCTGCAAGAACTGAAATTTGTTTGGTATTGCCYTAAGCAGCTTTAAAAATAAAGGATTATTAATGGGTTCAAAAGTGTTTTCTGCAAATATATTTAAAGATAAAAGTCAAAATTTTTCAAAGGTTCTAATAGCCCTTTTATGGGATACTCAAATGATAAGGCATCAACAGAGCTTTTAGATTCCTTTGTTTGATTATTTATTTAAGGAAATTAAGTCTTTGGTTCTTCAGTCTTGGACTGAGCACCTGCATTTGTGGAAGCCCATAAACCTCTCTTCTCTTGGAAACTACAGTTCTATAAGCTGACTAAATGTTGGGTTGAAAATGATTTCTTATGTCCAGCAAAATAGCCAAGAGATCAGAAAGCTTTGAATATCTTCATACGGATTTATTGTCTTTATACAGGTTTGTTAATTGAGTTTACCACTTAAGACTTTTAAGTCACCCATGTTAGTAATAAAGTGAAAAAAAAGAAAATCTGAATATGTAGGACTGTAATGCATGAGAGGTGACAATCATTATAGGCTTGGGGTAGCTGTCTACCAAACACCATGTTCAGCTGTCCTGGTAAGGCTGCACCCACCTGGACATATCACAAGGAGAGGGCAGCGCAGCTGTCACCTGCCGGGGCCAGAGGGAAGCCACGTCTCTGTCTGATGTCCTGTTGCTGATGCGGAGCCAGCGCAGCGCGGTCCTCGGTCCCTCCCAGGAGCGTTGGGGGAGGCCCTGCCTGGTGACATGAAGCAGCAAGAGCCATGCTGAAGGAGTGAGGAGGTTGAGAGGCTCTCTGTCTCCCATAGCCTGAATAAAGAATCCCCTTTATGCTCCTTACAACTCAAATACTGTTTTCAGTCTGCTAGGAAGGATCCTGCAGGCACCAAGCACAGGGAAGGTGCTTAACAAGTAATAAAGAATAGCAATAACAACTGATTAGGTCTGGGCAGGTAAGAAGAGGGGGAATACTTTGTGAATATTTAAAATCTTAAATGTATTGCAAGCAGGTCCCTCTATGCAATATTGTTAATTACCTAGACAACAGAAGCTATGCAATCGCCTTCAATCACARGCTTCTATTTAATAAGCTTATTGTAATGTATTGCTATTAAAGCTCTTCTAACAGTTTGTGCAAATTTCCAGCTCTTTCTCCCAGGGCAGCATTGCAAATCAAGCTATAAAATTCATTGGTAAAGCTACTTTCCCCCTCTTAAAGTAAGCAGATGGAAATACCTAGTGGCAGAGCCGAGAGTAGCATCCTCTTGGCAGATCGATGGGACTGTCAGGCAGCACTGGACRGCCGCAGCCAGGCCGCCCGGCGTGGCATGGCTTGGCCAACTGATTGCTAAAACTCTTGGGGAGTTCTCACAAATCCAGCAGAAACATTTGCACATTCACACTATTAAAAATGCTTTTGGTGGCAGGAACTGAATCTTGTTTGTTGCTCATCCATAGTTAAGTCAACCAAATTCCTGCTCTGTTGTACGAGCCCTGTTCAGAGCAACCCTGTTATGGGAAGGAAGTTGCTCCAATTGACATCAGAAAACTGAGAGCAAAGTTTATCCTAATGAAGTTCCTTCTGAGATTAATTTGCCTGTTTCTATTGATTTGGCTGAACTTGTTTCTTAGATGTATCTGCAATACAACATCCACTCGTGGGATTCTGCTGGCAGAYAGCTCTTGTGTGTGTCGTGTTAATAGTCACAAAAAAATAAGTAATGAGAGGGAATGCTTGAGAATGATTCTGCAAGAATGATACTGCCCAGGAAGCAATTCTTTACAGACAGGGTAGTACTGTTTATTCCTTGGCTATTTATGATCATAAATTTCCTATCTGACATTGGTTTTTTTCCAGGTTAGATTTAGACAGTGCACTAGAGTAGTGAAATAAAAGCAGCAGTGCAGTGTTTTGGCCCCCAGCAATAAGCAATAAATTCTGTGAGACGTTACTCCTGTTCTACTAATTTGTTTAGGCCATTTACAGGTTTGCCAAAATATTTATGGAGGTGAAATATCTGCAACAGTCAGGTGAGATATTTTACCATTTTAAAAAAGTGTATGTTTGGTATCTGAAGATACCACCCTATGTAGAATCAGGCAATATAAATACCATATGTGGCCTTTGTATGTGTGTGTGTCTGACTCTTCAAGCTGGAGGTTGGGTAGAGGAAGAGAGGAAATTCTAAAAAGAAAACAAAAGCAATTAGAGGCAATTATCACTGTTGCCTTTTCTTTCTTTTCTTGGCATTCTCTAAGCACGGAGCTATTCATTTTGGGGAAGATTGGACTTTTATGAAGATCTTATACAAGGGATGGTACAAAAGCTGCCATCACTGGCTCTTGCAACAGGTCCTGGTGCCACAGAAGCTGTCCTGCAGAAAGGCTGACGTTTGGGGTGCCTCTCTGTCCTGGTTGCCTGGCCACATCAGGCATCCCGCAGGGGTGGGGAGTGCTGCAGCTCCTTCTGGTGCCTCTGCCCCGGCCTTCTTCCTGGGGGTGTGGGGATGAAGGAGGCTGGGGCGTGCGTGGGAGGGAGGGAGGGAGGGTGCAGGAGCAGAGCTCAGGCCTGAGCTGGAGGGAGGGTGTTAAGAGGAGCGCAGCCAACTCCCACGACAGGTGGGCACTCGCTGGTCCCTTCTGGACATACAGCCAGAACACAGCCACTGGGGGAAAAAATCTCCTCTTCCAGGAGAAATTTAAAAGCTTCCAAATTAAAAYGTTTTGTTTGTTTGTTTTTAATACCCTTCTTCGTCTCCAGGTAACCGTGCTTTCAAATGCACTTTGGTGGTGGGTTTTTTGTTTGTAAGTTATTAGCCTCTCCCCTGTGAAAGCCCTGAGTCAGTTCTGTTTAAACAGTTTCTTTTCTGCTCTGGAGATGGACAGGAGGCAGAAGCTTAAAGTTTTTAGAGGGACCAGCTTTCTCTGCATTGAGTTTAGCTGTAGCTTTAATCCCATTCTTGTTCCTTTTTTTTTTTTTTTTTTTTTTTTTTTTTTTTTTTTTTTTTTTTTTTTTTTTTCTTTACACGACGCTCTTCCGATCATTCACATTTTTTATTAATTCACAGGGGCAAGAATAGCATGTATGAAATTTGCCAGAACCATTGGGTAACTTGAGAAGTTGTTCTAGGAATGTGATGGGTGTTTATTCTCCGTTTTTTTTTTTTTTTTTTTTTAATTCGTTTGTTTTTTGTATTCTTTCCTTCTGCACTTTTGCGTTGGTGAGAAACAGGCAGAGAATAGCTTCTGTTCTCTAGGGAGTGCTTGCATCTACAGTCTGAATGTGGGATGCTCAGAGGGAGATACTCTGAGCCAGGTCCTGGTCCCCACTTGGTGATATTAGGGCTAGCAATGTTTTGGTGCAAGCAGTCATGGCACCTGAAAGGCTGCTGTTGTTCAACCTGAACTACAAGAGCTTCTCTCTGTAAAGTTGAGTTGCTACACAGCGACAAAATATTTTAATTTTGCTGAGTTATAGGACGTCTAATGCATCATTACCGTGTTCTCAGCTAGCACTAGTGGTGCTGTGTTGGTGTTATGGATGTGTTGTCACTTTGATTAGTGGACTTAAGGGGCTCAGCTGCATTCTACTTCCTCTGATGTATACTCCTATAACAAATGTTATCTCAGGTTTCCAGCATAAGCCAGGAACGTTTTTAACTGCACAGCCCAAGGGATGTGATAACGTGGCAAGGTGTCGGTAGTTTTGCAGGACTTACTGGACAATCATCTTAGACTTCAGAAACCACTACAAGCTGTCTGTTGAAACCAAGCCCCTAGCTGAGAGAGAAAAATAAATATCGTACAGATTAATTTTCAGTCTTCATCCAAGATAGATCTGTTCAGTCCTAATGCCATCTATTTGTGGAATTTAAAGGCAGAAAATAAGCTAATTGAGATAACTACTACAAGTGTCCACTAAATGCAAGCATGAATAAACCCTGTATTCAGATTTCCTTGAGGCGAGGAAAAAATGTTTCAAAACGTTATGGTGTTCGTTTATTTTTTTTCAATTAAAGAGAACAAAAATCTAAGGGGAGAAATAACATCTGGGGGAACAAAAAGACAGAGAAAAGATTGTTAGAAATAGTGATATTAAAACAAACGAACTCCAACCATAGAAATGTCTCCTGTAAGTCACAATTTTGTRGCTCATTTATTTTCATCATTTTTTTTTCCTATGTTCATATCATGTAGTTTGATCATTGAGCTTTTCTAGTGTGCCCTTCATCATGCATGTAGTTTGAAGAATAGCTGGGTAATTATTCTCTTTTCTTGTTTTGCTTAAAAGAAAAAAATAATTAAAAAACAAGTTTTCCTACAAAAAAAAAGCATTAGTGCAAACAGCAACAGTGATGGAAGCTAAACTGTTTCATCATAATATAAACAGGAAATAGGGTAGGATATACATAAATTAGGAAGTCTTATTTCTGCTTCATGATAAGATTTGTTTAACATTTTGATTGCAATGTGTCTGTTCCCCAACACAACCCCTGAGGAAGTTTACCATAACTTCATTCAGTGATATTTGTTTAGAGGCTTGAAGGGAAACTTTAATTAAAAGAGGTTGTCAAAGCTTAGAAGGCATCACTTTCAAGGCATCGGATTAATTAAATTCTCTAAGGATTTTTGTTGGTGACCTCTGCATTGAGTTTCATCTCAATGTCAGCAGTTCTTAATCATGACCTTTTCTATATTATATATAACAATCTTAGTCTCTAATATCCACGCTTTCAGAACTGCAGGTGGTTTGGGGGGGGCTTTGTTGTTGTTTGTTTGGGGTTTTTTTCTGAGTTAGAAGGTGCTTTCAGCTATATTCAAAAGGGAGCTGAGGAGCATTGGTGCTGAGTTGTCTCAGGTGCCTGCCGGACTGTCACAGGGGAATCCGCCACCTGGTGCCAGTGGCCCAGCTTCTCCGACTGAGCTGTGGGGCACTGCGCTACCCATGGAAAAGGCACAGATTTGCAGTACAGCGTGATACCCATGCACAACGCCAGATGTTTTGCCCATGTGCAAACAAACAATTGCACAAGGTTTCAGGCTGCAGAGGGTCTTTCCAGAGAGCATGCACATCTGTGCAGATGTGACGACTAGAGTCAGCCTTCACATCTGCACAATAAAACTCTTCCTCAATCCCTTCTTTTGTTCAGAGAGTAGCAAAGGCAAGAAATCTTCCATTTATTTAAATGTATGAACTAGGCACGTTTCAAATGCCCGATAGGTTTGGGAAGGGGAGGGATGACTAGCACCTATTACTGCCCTATCCTTGGTCATTGATTAAACTTGTTTCCATTGTGAGTTTTTTTATTTTTGAAGTAGAGTTACAGTAAGTATGCCTTTTTTCTTACATATTTTTCCTCTAGTTACTTATACAGAGAAGTCATACATAAGATGGTACAGGTTCTGTAAGAGACAAGAAAGATTTGGCAGAAAGAAAACATCTATTGGGGAGTAATGAGAATCCTGAGATTTCAATGACAAATCTTTCAAGGAGTTCTTTTATCTTCCAGTTTCTGATTTAGTTGAGAAACAGTCTTGAAGGTCTTGAAGTACAGACTGTGTGTCTGTAACCAAGAATGGTGACAACCGAATTGTGCTAAAATTAGTGTCCTAAAAYCGGGGGAAAAACATTGACAAATCTTGTATGCTAGGGTTGGGAGTATAGGATTTGAGTACTGGCAATGTTTAACAGATGATTGTTCAGCTTATGTAATATATAAAGTCCCTGGCATCCTGCTGCTGATGCACATAAATATAGAATGCTTTGCTGCTTAATAGAAAAATAAAATCTAGAATTATGTAGGTTTTTAGGACATCTCTCTTGGTACATAACAGATGTTCTGATTTCAGAGAAAGGCTGAAATAGTTTTGATTGTGCATCCTTGCTAAAACCAAATAAATACACAAAGATATTTTGCAGCTTCCTGGCTGGGAAGTGCATGGAAATGTGTGTAGTGCCACTGTGTTCCTTTTTACTAGTGCAGAACTGTCCTTGAAGTCAAGCCGTTCAGTGGAGGAATAATGCCCACATTGACTCCTTGGATACTGTTCCTCGCAAGCTTATTTGCAGCTGGAAAGAGAGAAGGATATTGAGATACGCATGGAACAGTGATGCTTGTGTGGCCTGTGGGATGTCATGATTCTTTATAAGTAATACCGATTAAAAGATCTTGCATAAGCAACTATGTCAAGCAGCGCTTTATCAGAATGATTTTGGAAACTGCCTTTTAGCCTGAGCCTCTGAGTACCTACACAAAGAGGTTGTACTTGAGAACAAGCTTTGTATGATCAGGAAAAAGCAAGATCCAGTTTCTGGAAGTTGAGGGAAGTTCAGACTGGGAATGAGCCACAGTTTAACAACAGTGAGGGTAGGCAGCAATCAGAACAGTGAAGTATGTGGGTAATCTTTAACATTTCGAGGCCTTTAGTCAATATCAGATATCTTTGGGAAAGATACTTTTTGTTCAAGCGTATCTTTTCATGAGAAAGGTACTCTTGTAAGTGTATTAAGACTGAACATAAGAATTAGGAAATTAAATTCTCTGATATGAAGAAAGGCTGACTAGATAGTTTCAGTGATACAATAATTTTTTTAGTTCCATAGAAAGGATTTGGTAAGGGCTTTTTTTGTTTTACAGTTTTATAGTAGTCTTCCATACTATATGGTTGTGCATGCTTTAAATTATGTACTCTATTTCATACTTCCACACATATTTGTGAGCTGGAGGCATGGCTTTTTCACACAATGCCAGCTGTCCTGAGAACATCTTCACCTTTTGGATGTTAGCTGCTGTTTTATGAAGACTTTGACAGAGATTCTAGCTTTTCCTTCAGGCTTTAAGATGCCTGTTTCCTGCCAAGGTTAACACCAACAGCAGAATCCAAATGTCCTCGATACAGAACAGAGGCAAGTGTCGATGAGTTTCTGTACTTTTGCTACTGCTCAAAGTAGAACACCATTCATGAGAGAAACTTTTCCGTATCATTCGTGCTAAAGCAAATGTATCTACTCCAGATACTGAAACCTCCTATACTTCTTGAATATGATTGGCGACAGTGGATGTTTTAATTTCAAGGAGTCCATGCAAGGTCCAGCTCTTGAGGAAAGAGTGCAAATTGTAGGTAGTGTGGTACAGAGGAAGGCTAGAAGTCCTTATTGTCTCTTGGTTCTAACAAATATCCTCTTACTTTTATGTTCTTTTGAGAAAGGAGTTAGGCTAAATCTGCTGTCTTGGGTAAAGGCAGGGTCTTTCGGTTTTGAGGGTGGTGGGTTTTTTCCCCCTATTCAATTCCCACTGACACCCCACTTTGGAACTTGGGTGACAAGAACTGAGTCAGGATAAGATAATTTCTGTAAACCTAATTACTCCTTCTAAAGTCTTGTATGCGTTCTTGAAGTTGACTGACTAAAACAACTGAAAGGGACAAAAATGATTGTGRTGTTGTGTGGACACTCATGCAGTCTAACAGACTACTTGTGTGTATTCCCACCTATTTGAGTATATTTAAAACAAAACAAAACAAAAAACAACCAAACCCACAGAAAACAATGCAAGCTTTTATATGCATGAAATAATGCTATAACTTATGTCAACACTTCTAGTATAATGCATAGTTTCAGTATAAAGTAAACCTCATTTCAGGTTTACTATTGCCTGAAATTTGGTCTAGAATGTATGTTTTCAGTCAAACATAACTAACCAGCACTGGAAATATAGGAGCAAGTCTTAATTTATGTTGCCAGGAATTAGCTGAATATGCTGGGGTACCTTGGAAAAAATAAATGGAAGAAAAATAGAAATTTCATATGTAAACCAAGCATTAAGTCTGTATTTCCCTAAGGTATGTATCTTGAATGTTATTGAAAATGCTTGCCATCACCATATATAACAGGTTTTGGAGTTTTATTACATTTGAGAAACTATGCTGTATGGAATTAATTGTTGGTAATATTGAAATACCACAGTTGGAGTTTCTAGGTGCTCCTGAGCAGACTGGCTCATCTCTGGGTTTGCTATAATAAGTTCAGCATAAATTTTGTGGAAGGAAGATGCAGATGCTCAAGCTTATAGGGAAGCTGAGAGATGCAGTTATGGATCTCAACAGAAATCAGTTTGTAGAATATCAGAAAGCCCAATGACTAAAGAATCCTCACTGTGGTGAAAAGAGCGAGAGTGCAGAGATTTCTGTTAGAGCTTTTACTGAACATTCATGTTGACTTGATTGCGTACATGTGCTTGCACAAGATCATTTAGCTGAAAGGAGATTTTTCCCTGACTCTGGACTGGGAGAAGGGGAAGGTACAGATACTGAAGTTGTAGAAAGGAGAGAATGAAATGTAAAATGGTTGTGTGTTTTTGTTATTGATCTTGGATATTTCAATTCACCCAAAATAACCCATATCTTTATTTTAATATCTATTAAAAGAAAATGGGGGGTTTTTTGTTCTTATTGCCTGAGAATTAGGTCATGTTTTATGAAACACTGCAAAACTGTTTAAAAATTGCATTTTCATTTATACTAGTGGAATTTTGGGGGAAAAAGAATAATCTTCGGAGTAGAAGGTTTAGAGACCTATTTGTCTTCATGGGGGTTTTGGGGGTTTTTTGGTTTTTGGTTTTTTTAGCTCTTCAAAATAACATGTATGCAATATTGTAAAACTTTTTGCCTTAGGGCCAATTTCAGGATCTTGTTTAGTTTTGCATCTAGCAGGCTACATGTAGGCATCACAGAGACAACAAGGTTCTTGTGAAAAACTGAAAATGAAGATATTCATCTTCATCTGTCAAGTTTGCTTTTTTCCTGCTTCCAGAGAGAAGTGTTTTTTAAAAATTGCATATGTATCTAGAAAACAGCCTAAAGTCCACTTAAATAGCATGGAATTAATCTAGATACCTTTGTTTTCATAAAGGTATTTATTGCTGTACACTGAACATAGCTACAAATATCGTACAACGTGAATAAAATATTGCAGTGGAAAACTCATTTGCATTTTTTAAATGATTTATTTCAGATACTAGTTAATCTACTTTAAGCGCAGGGATGCATTTACACCATCCATATACTAATGAATTATTCATTAATCCCTTTGTTTTAAATGTATCATAGTAATTTTATTTTTTAAATTACCATATTTAAAAAAGATTTAACCGCCTTCAGTAATTAACAACAGGAACAATGGCTGTGGTATCTCAAATTCCTCTCCCAATCCCAAAGCATCCTTGTCCTTGGACCACAAAATGTTTTTCTAGAGAACAGGCAGGTTGCAACCAAGCTGTGCTTACTGGCCTTGCAGTTCTGGAATGGGTCAGTGAGTCCTGGCTGTCAGAGCTTCTCCAGGTAGTCCCCCCTTGCATGAGGCTGGGGCCAGAAGAGATCCTGGAGCTCAAATGGGAAAATAAATAAAAGAATATTTAGCAGAAGTTCCATTAAGGATTTTTGCTTTCCTAGGGATGTTGAATCTCACCTGTTGCTTGCTATGGTCAATTGTAAGTATTTTAGAGTCTTGATCTCTTAAGCTCTTGTGCAACGTATGTAAGTACTGGCTTACAGGAGTGAAAAGATCAGACTTAGCCTCTTCAGGTGGTACTGCAAGATATTTGGGTAATAAAGTTCCACAGAGCCAGCAAAATTAAAAGCTTATCCTTCCCAGAATGGGACTCCTACACTTCTTACTGGCTTTGGATGCGACAGAGGAAAAACAGGGTTTTGCCTGTGTATGGTTAATTCTAAGTTTAAGCTAGAACGGGCATGACTGAAAAATGGGACAACGGACTTTTTAAAAAAACCTGCAGTCTGTGATGCCCTCAATTTTAGCAGGAGGCTTGCAAAGGAATCTTACCTTAGCTTGTTTATTCATCAAATCCATTCAAATTTATTTTTGTCTTCCTGCTCCCCCCACCCTCCCCAATACCATTGTCATGGAAGCATGATTGGCGAGATCCTTGACCTTAAAAAATATTCACAAGATATTTCAATTAAAATTAACTATACTGCTTTGTGGGACAGAGCACAGCAGTTTGGATGCGTAACTGGGAAGGGGAGGAAATACTAGTATTCTGACTTTATTATGGGTTGTTGAGTTTGTGTAGTGGACTGTTTGGGGGGGGGGGTTGAGGGGCGTGAGGAAGTGGGACTTTTTTTTTTTTTAATTTAAGGTCAATGAAAACACACAAAAAAATTTAGATGCGTGTCTTTTAAAAGCAATAGTTGCCAACGTCTCTGACAGGGTCAACTGGAAATATGTAAATATGAGGAGGCAGCTCTACTGAAATGAATGGACAACTTGTTCCAGCTGAGGATTCGCTCTAGTATTTTGTTTTTAAAATTCTGTAAGCCTGCATGAAAATATGTTTATTTTTACACCCCAAAATAAACCTTTTTGCAGATGCCCTGCAGGCTTATAAACAGCTTAAAAGCAATTCTGAGAGCTGATGTTATTAGGAACTCTGTTTTGATTGACTGGTAGTATGAAATCAAGAGCCCTCCATTGAACCTCGCAGAGTTACATCAGTAACTCCATGTAAAAATGAGATCATGCCATCGTCCTTCTGCAGTCTCAGCTCTGCGTGTAGCCACTGCACACACGCACACGTTTTCTAGGTTGGCCAGTACTGTCATCCCTTCGGTTTCATGGGAACTGATTTCATTAATAAGTTTAAAATACAGTAACGCTGCAGGCCTTGTTTTCCATTGCCTTGTGTTTTTTATTTGCCACCCACACTGTGTAACATGAAGGTAAGACTTTCATATAGTGAAGAGTGAACAGGGAGTGAAGGATGAGCGTGCTTCTGATTTTATTTATTTTATTTTAAAAAATCCAACACTCCTCTGATCCCCTCTTAGCATTCAGGTTTAATAAGGAGAGAGTGGGATGATTCATTAATCATAACACAACAGGCTGACTTAAAGTCAGGGTTCATTTCCTACTTCTGCTATCAGTGTTATTTTGAGACTCCTAATCCTTATGCTCTCAGTTCCCTTATGTGTAAAATGTGGATAGCAAGAGTTTCTTGTCTGGTGTGATTTTAGGGTAGGTTGATTTGTTTCTGTAATGTTTGGTTTGCGGCATTGAACTTCACAGCTAAACTGTAACAGGAACTTAAAGGAGAAAAGTCTGTAACAGACTATGAAGGGTAAAAGGTGACAAACAATCACGTAGTTGTCACCTGTAAAAATAATACCCTTTAGGTTTTTTTTTTTCTCTTTTACATATTCTCAGCATCTCCCTCTCCCATGCACAGTCCCCTTCACTCCCTGGAGTTGTTCTCTTGTAATGGCTGTCAACAAAAAGAGTAAAGTATTTGCCATAACACATTTAGCTGAGACCATGCCCTTAAGCACATCACCAAGCCAGAGGTGTAAGTCTCCCACAGATACAGCTGCTTTCATAGAGTATTTCACACCATAGAAGCTCTAAGCAGTCAGTAAAGAAGTGTAAATAGAGCACAAAAATCCTGGCGTAATTACTTTTTGCCTTTATTTCTACCTGTTGGGGGGGGGGGGTCATGACTAGAGGGCCATATATTCCATGGTAATATTTTAGGTTGGAAGTAGTTGAGATTTGTATTGAGAAGACTTGTGGTAGAGGAGAGATGGAGCTAAGCTGCAGAGATTTTTATCTGGGGTTGGTTTTGACTTTCCCAGTAATTACGAGTGTTTGATATCCTCTAAAGAATCCAGTTTTAGCATAAGCRGCAAACTTGATGGGTGACTATAATGTTGAAAAGTCATTCACTTTGCTCACAAATGAGCAAGGATCAGTGAAAACTGAGTTTGCAATTTATACAAAGCTTGAAACAGACCTCCTATCTTTAAAATTATTTGTAGCCTGTGGTAATTTTTCCTGTGGCTTTCAAACAGGCTTTGGATCTTGAGGCTTTACACTGTGGCTTTTGGATAATTTTGAGAAAATGTATACTTTTTGATTTGTGAAAGGAAGCGTTGCTTTCCAACTCCTTGCAGTTTTGAAACCAAAGTGTTTCTGAGTATGACACGTGTTTGGCCCTGAGAGACCTTGGGGAGGATTAGGTAGAAACTCAAAGGCTCTGTATGAGCCAAAGGATGTGCCTAGAAAAAGCTGGTTTGGGAGGTAGCCTTCTCTAGCAGCTCAGGAGTGGTGTAAGCAGAGGAACCTGAGATCCAACAGATGGTTACTTGTCTGTGATTCTGTCACAGCTCAGGTTAGAGCAGCCTGAAGGCTGATTTAATTATTGTTCACTGGATATGATGACTAAGGGATCGTAAGTAGCGGGGAAGACAGCAGGAAAACAGTGTGTTTGAATCATTTCCCGTTTTCACTTTCAACGGGACTTCAGAGGCAACATCTAAGAGAGATCTGTAGGAATGTGTGTATTTGTGGCATGACTTCCATTGCTCCTTTCTTTTTAAGCTACAAAGCAGTATAAAACACTTTTACCTCAAAGTATCCATTTTTTTCATTGGTTTTCAGTACGTTCAGCCCTTAGGTAAATGCATGGGACACCTCAATTTCAGCTTACCAAAAGAAAAAAAAAAAAATCTTCTTTGATGCTGAAAAAGTACCTAAGGCTTCTAAATGTCCTAGTAGTTCTTTTTTCATTCCAAGTATATACTTCAGAATTTTGGTAAATGTGTTTGGCATAGCAGAATGGGGTATGACCTAGCTTTTTCAAAGTCATAGTATTTTATTTTAAAATTCTTGTCTGTTGTCTAATCGATTTTTTTTTTTTCCTAAGTTCAAAACAAGGGAAATTACCAAAACATTTATACTGTAGTTTATAATTCTCTTCTGTATAAGTGTTCTGTGCTTTCCTGAGTTTCTTAATTTTCTTCCCTCTTCTGAAATCTTACTGCTTTTTTTTAGACTGATACAGAGCAATATCTTGCTGCCTTTGTCTTAGTCCTCAAGGCCTAAGGACAAGACCTAGACTTACAAGACTAGTGAGTGCTCCCTTTCTATGCCAAAAGGTGCCCAAAATAATGTTTCCTGACTGTCTTCAGTAGTAATGATGAATCACTGGCCTTAGTACCAAGTTCGATGTTAAAAGTGATACGAACTGAAACCAGGTAAGTTGCCGTGCTTTCTAAAGTAAGTTTGCCACACAGCATCAAAAAGTTTTTTCACCATTGAGCCCTAGCGCTTAATTCCTACTGTATCTTTCTGTTCCCGCAACAGTTCCGATAAATTCAATATTGGATTGCATCTTCTATACAACAAAAAACCATAATATACAGATGGATTTTTCACCCCCAAAGAACTGGAAGTTTCTCAAACATTATATTTGGGAGTCCTCCATGATAGAGTCATCTTTTGTTCTATTTCTTCTGTTGCTGGTACACTAATTTTTTTTTATCCTACTTTTGCATAGCATCTATAGCCATTTTAAATAAAGTGGAAGGAGCTAGACACTTACTTCCACATTAGTGTTCATCAGGGATCATCTATCTTAATTGGAGATTCTTGGAGGGACTTTGCTTCTAAACAGCATTTGAGGCTCAGGTAATTCATCTGGTGATGAATTGATGACTTGTATTTAACAACTGATACAGCTGGAGAAGTCGTAATGGTTAGTCTTAACTGCCCAAAGTGCTTTTTTTCTGGAGGTCGTCTGGTGCCAACTTTATGTGAGAGAGAGTTCAGTGGGACTTACATCCAGTTCCTAGGTGCTGCAAGGTACCACCCAGTGTACCTGCTTTCACTGTAAATAAGCATAATGTGCTGACTAGTAGCTGTCCTGCTCAGATATCTCTGCTGTGAGTAAGGTAGTCTTTCACAGAGGAGGGGCACAGACTGTGTAGGTCAGTGACCTCTTTTGCTAGATTGGTTAGGAGTACTGCAAGGCATTGGTCAGCACTGTTCAGGGCTTAATATGTTACTAATACAGCTAACTTATTTTGTGTCTTATACTTGTTAAGTGGAAGCAGTTGCCACCATTGAGCAGGGTTGTCGTCCCACCATGGCTAGTCTGCGTCGCTGCCTATGCTTTATTCCCTGCACTCTAGGGTGTAGATTTTGTGACTGCATAAGAGCTCAAAGTAACCTTTAGGCAAACTGTAGGGGTCTGCTGTGGCCGTGCCTCTGTCTTGCAGCGTTGGGAGGAAAAAGCTGCTTCAGATTGTTCCTGCAGTGAATAGGAGTGGAGAACACGCCTGAGGAGACGCAGGGCTTCACCAGTTCCAGGAACTGAAATTCATGCATAAAGCTAGAGACCAGTTAGTTGTCTTTAACACTAAGGAGTATTCATTAACATTATGCATTTGGTGACCCTCTTTGGTACAATCAGAGAAAATGGACAACAGGGACATGCAAGGAGGTGTAAAGTTTTTTCCACAGAAGCAGCAGCATTAGGGTGCCACTTTTTTTTTTTTTTTTTTCTTCACTTCCAAAATGTTCCGTATTCAAACTTTTGTCTTTTTGTTCTCTGTTTGGACAAAGAGGAAATCTGTCCCGTAACACTGCCATTTTTATTCTCAGGAGCTCCGATTAATTTGTTTTCTTCTTTCAGAGTGTAACATAAAGGTCTTTGGCCAAGAGATTTTTTTTTTTTTTTTCTTCTTACATGCATGAAGTACAGTACAGCATCTTGCTCAATAAAGCAGAAATTCCCAACTGGCACCTGTAGCTGCTGTCCTAACAGAAATATGAATATTGTCTAAAGCTTTTATTTTGAGATTTCAAACAGTGCTCTTAATCAAGAGTTCATTTCTCCTAATGACGAGTCTCTAATTAATGGTCAGTCTCTCACTGAGATGCTGGTTTTGATTAGCATATTGCATGCATCAGCCTGGATAAGTTACCTGCCTGGTTAATGTCTATCAAGGACTTTTGTATTTTCAGAAAATTTTATTAATAAATTTATACTCCAGTAACACAGCTCATCACAGTTATTTGTGTTCCTGTACGTACAGTACCAGCCGTTTGTCAAGTTGATCTCTCTGTCATCAAGTGGTGCAGGAATTCTGGATGTGGAGTCAGTCTATGTATACTCCCTTACCCAAAAATAAGCAGCAGAAGCATTTGTTTATGCAGGGGTTCTGGCAAATGCCTGCTATCTTCCCCTGCAAAACAAACATATCGTTTCCATAAACATTCAAGGTATGCAGCTTCTACCCTGTTTGAAATGCATGGCATTTTTATATGAAGAGAAGAGGCATAAATCAATCTTCACTTTTAGGAACATGACTCTCTTCCAGATAGATACTTTTTGGCTGTGCTTAGTTTGACATGTAACAGGTTATATTCCACACTCCAAATATGAAAAGTTTCCTACCAGAACACGGCATTAGACCAAAACTGATAGCTTTTGAATGCAAGCAGGAGACCCATTAGACTGAGTCGATGCTCTGCTCTAAGAGGAAAGGAAGGAGAATGCCTGGATTGCATTTATGAACAAACAGAAGTTAACCATTTGTGTCAATGTTTCAAGCCTTATTCTTTTTTTTAACCTGACCCTTTTTTATCAGAGCGAACTAGAGAAGAACAATGCCTCTTGGGAATGGATATGAGAATCATCAACAGAACAGTAGCTATTGTAATGTGCACAACTATAATTAACTTCAAAGGGAATGAAGTCTATGCATCAGCTGGCAGCAGGACAGGGACTTTGCCTCTAAGAATAAAATAACACCGAAGGTGGCCTTTCTAGTCACATTTCTAATGTGGTTAGAGCCCCTTCCTCTATGTTCCATAATCCTTGCTTATCTCCATATACTACTTTCTTTTTAGTGCCATTAAGCACATCCTAGGAAGCTTTATTTCTCATAAAATTGCCACATATACTTTCCTTTCCCCTTGCCCTCTTTGTTTTCTAGTCTCAGTGCTAGGAATTTTTGCCACTTGCCTTTTGCCAGTTGATTGCTGGTTTATTATGTAAGTGTAATCAGGCACAATAAAACTAGTAATTGCATTATCAGTAACCCCTTTCTTCCATTCTGAGATGCTTCTATCATAAGTACTCAGACCTATTTACACTAGTTCATCACACACTGATGTAACTAATGTGTCTTGTAGGTTTTCTAAAGAGTGTGTGCATACATATGTACACACTATGTTACAGTATTAAAATAAAATATGGTCACCCATATATTAAATTGATATATTGCAAGTTATACTTGCAAAGAATCTATGAAAAATAAAGTTGTTTTTCTAGTTGTTACTTTGGTCAGTCTGGCTATTTCTTTTGTCTAGTGAGATCTGTAGATAATATTTTTTTTGTCTTTACACTTGATTCCAAACTTGGGGTTAGTTGGAGGTTGCAGTTAAAACTTCTGAATTCCTCTCATACCTTTTCATGTGATACAAATTTCCTCTTTAATGTCTCTCTTACGTGAGAAGTACTGTGGTGTTTTTTCTTCTTCGTGCTGAGTTTAATCCCTTTGGTGACTATATAGACAATTTGTTGAATTTTAACATCTGTCACTGTTCTGTTCAACTTTCTGAATACCAAAATGACTTCTTCATTAATTTCCCTGTGTTTCCAACATATCTGTATTAGAGGCAATAATAAAAATTCTGCATAAAAATCATAGAATATCTTAAGTTGGAAGGGACCCATAAGGATCACCAAATCCAACTCCCTGCTCCTTGCAGGACTACCTAAAACTAAATCATATGTCTAAGAGTATCGTCCAGATGTTCCTTGAACTCTGACAGGTTTGGTGCTGTGACCACTTCTCTGGGGAGCCTGTTCCAGTGACCGACCACCCTCTCAGCGAAGAACCTTTTCCTAATGTCCCATCTGAACTTCCCCTGACGCTGATTCATTCCATTAGGATGTGCCTAGACAACTGAAGGACTATGCCGTCAACTCTAAACCCTCCTTCACTTTCCACTTACCTTTTTACATTTTCCTTATGCATGGCCAAACTTTGCAGGTCTTCTTCCTGTAAATAAAAATCTCAATTTTAAAATTACTGTTTAAATACTGTACTTCACCTGTTTCAATGAGTCCAAATTCTTAAAGATCTGAAATTACTTATGTGCCTCATCCCTTTGAAAATTAATTGGACAGAAAAGCTCTCAGCTTGAGGGAGGTGGCTTTTGATATATTTAGATGTCTTGTTAGACTGTACGAGCAGGCTTGACATCTCTCTTCCATTATCTACAGGTGTACTCCATATGGATATAAGAATAAGCCTGTCTCTTACAGACTAGTAAAAATGTGTCCTTTCTTATTTTTCCCATTTTGGTCTGTGTTGTATTGAAGTGTGCTTAATCTGAAATTAATTTTATGTCTCTAACTTATTCTATGTCCAGCTTTAAAGAGAATGAAATTGTTCAAATTAAAAGGACATTATTTAAAGGGACTTTTTTTTTTTTCTACACGTTTATTGAGGGAAAGACAAATCAGCAGAAGGCATGCTCTGTAAAAGTGCACTGAGGCAGCAAGAGATCATCATGTCTTTGCTTGTCCTGCAGAGGATAAACCAGCTTCCTAACCTTTTTTGGGAGACTTTTCAACAGTGATGCTCAGAAGCAGACCCCACTATTTGAAATAGCTTCTCAGGTTGCAAAACCTTACTAACCTAATTCAACAGCTGGCTGTCACCTAAGCTGGTAATCCTGTTCCCCACTCCAACCAAAAGTGTGTCTATGTAGTCTTGCCTTCTCCCTTGCTTTGACCCTGCTACTTACTGGTCAGCCAGTGCACTTTTTGCCAACAAAACAGACAACGATGGCTTCCTCCCCGCCCCCTCCCGCGCTTGATTTTCTGTCTTAACAGATAGAGGTCGTTTATTCTCTTGTCAGTCAAGCACTTAGAGCCAACTCAAGGTGGAGAGGAGGGATGCTTGTGAAGAGGTGAGATGAGGAAAGGGATCAGCAATGCCTCATGGTCCCCCCCAACGTCGGGGTCTGTCTTGTGCCACTCTGACCTTTTACTGCAAACCCACGGTTGTGTGGTGATCTGTCTGCTAGGTGCCATGGTACCATCCTTTCACAGGCACTGTAGACCTCTAAGGCAGTATAAATCCAGAGCAACCAGCGTATTGAGGTAAAATGTCCAGGCACTGGCTTGGACATGCCTATGTCAGTGCTGAGGAGTCAGGGCAACAGCTGGCAGGTGGGTCGGCTTAACCCCCTTTGGACTGCAGCATCTCCTAGGACTGGAAGTCAGAAGATCCTGTCCTACTTGGAAAGGGCTGATGTCTCCCAAAAGAGAGCTTTAATGTTTGTGAAGTCCTCTTTTACCTACTACTTGTCCTCCTCTTAGCTTGATCTACCCAACCTTACATTCTGATTTGCAACATATCATTGAGATGGGTACTGGTAATTCTTCTGAACCAGCTGTGATAAATCAAAAGAGGCAATCTCTAGCCTGATTTCTTCAGATGCAATTCCAGAACCACTTTCGTTGTGCTTTAATTATGCAGAATTCCCTGAGGCTTCAGCAGGAGTTTTGACTGTGCAAGTGATGCTGAATAAGGTCTCTAGTTTACAGGACTAATTTCCTCGTACTTTGATTTGGCTCAAATACTCCAGCAAAATTTTGCTGTTGGATACATGTGTGTAATTACTGCTGGAGATGGTAGTACTGGAAGAAGCCATCTCAAGGCAAAATTGGTTTTATTAATATCTTTATAAATTAAAGCTCGAGATTCTTTACTCTGTTTCTTACTATGCTTTTAAGCTTTTCCAAGACATAATTTGTATCCAAAATGGTGTGAAAAAGATTATAAGGAAAAATCTGTACTTCATACTACAGCATTTGCCTGTCTATGTTTTTTGTTCCCAAATGCTATCTGTAGCTGCAAATGACTGTTGTCATGAGGCACACTTTTTTTTTTTTTTTTTTCTGTTACATGTTGGCTTTCCCAGTAGACTTTTCCTCTTGGTTTTCCCAGAAGGTTTCAGTGTCTTTCCCAGCATCAGTAGCAATTAAAATACCTCCCAGAAGGACAGACTTTGCTTCCAGCTGTGCTCTACAAGTGACTTGAAAAGACTTAATAACTCATGCAGAAAGTGGCTTATATTCCAGGGGAATTACTTAAATGACTTCATTTCTTACTTCAACTCTGAGTTCAAAGGGGATTCGTATGGCACCCGCACCACGAATTCTGTCCTTAATTCAGAGGCCAAAACGACATCAAACAGGAATGAAAAGCCCCTCTGCTGTCCTCACCAGCAGCGCAGGGAGCTTTCAGCTTAGGGGAATTGAGATACCCAAAAACTTCTTAGAGGCCACTTGTTCAGGAGCTCTTCCAGCTGCCTGCAAGAGCAGCCCACAGAGCAGTGCTGCTGGACGCTGGAGAAGTCCCATTATGATAAATTATACATGATAGCGGTACCTGCTGCTCCCATATCTGATGCACTTTGAATTCAGCTAGAGTATATTTGAGGGACTCAGTACCTCTTGCAAACTCCCCTTTCATAAATTATTACTAATTGGAAATAGCCTAATGTTCAGTGGTGCTTAGAACCACAATTCCCACTGAAGTCAGCGAGTGTACTTACAGCATTAAGTACGTCTCCCAGCAATGCTTGTGGATCAGGTACCTGGTTCTGATTTAGTTTCTGTATTTTTTTTGCCTTTGTGAGTAGGCATGTTAGTGTAAGATAAATATTTTGTTTTCAAATCTTTTGTGAGTTTGTCTTTTATAAGTACTGCGTGTGCTCTCTTTTTACATGGTTAGTGAATGTTCTTTTCCTCCTCATTTTAAGTGTAAATGAAAGATGATCCAAGTAAATCCTGTAAAGGACTCATGTTGGAATGACCATTGGAAAAGTGTCCCTATCACACTTCTTCATCAGATAAATGCTGTAAACTGAATAAGCTATCAAAGCTAGTGATCTTTCCGTTTAAGATTTTCAAGAATGGGATCTTTTCCAAATGCTTATTTTGCTCTTTTTCCTTCTTAAAAAAAAAAAAAAAAAAAAAAAAGGCCAAAAATTCCAAACCATTTCCTTACCCTTGTGTATTGCTCCTTCCAATCCTCCCCCCAGATGTCAATGATAGATTTTAGTAGCTTTAAAAGTGCAAAATTGATTTTGTCTTTGTTTTGTTTTTTGCCCCTCAAATCTCAGGGTAGGGGGAGATTCTTTGCAGATCATGATTTCCTCTTTTTTATCTTAGCCAGCTGGCCTTTCATACCATGTTTGATACAGACCTCTTACAGCAGAAAAATTATGCTTTTGATACATGGAGTAGCTAGATTCCAGATAAGGTATAATGATTTTGCTGTTTTGAATTAGTTTAGATAAAAACCTATGTTCCCTGAAGAAAATGTGACATGTTGCCTAGTGCAACTGACTGCTGCAGAATTAAAGGGGGGGGAAACCCACAATTTGAATTTTCCCTTGTTTATTTTTCTCTTTCTCTCTCTGCCTGTCCAACCTCTTGTTGTTGGACAGTGGATGAAATAGAAGTGATGGCTGTGATGTGTCAGTGGTTGAAGAAGTGCTATTTTGCTATTCAAGGGCCATTCAACTCCACATTGTTTTTCTGGTCAGTTGTTCCTGTCATTCAAATTATTATTACAGTAAATGTTAAAACAATGCCACCTGATACTGCAGCTCACTTGGTATATTTAACTTGATTTATTGTGGTTCATTGTCAGGATGCTTTGAGGGACAATTACAGCTACCCTTAGCAATTTAAACAATGTAAAAATTTATTAATTAGCATCAATGAATTTATCCCCAACTCTAAGTTCCAGATCAATTACAGCTATTCATTGAGGAATACTCTGGCAATTCATTTTGAATGTTCTTTTCTCTTGAGCCTAATGAAAAGGTGACAAGACCAAACCCAAGGATTTGGCACTTTTCTTCTTCTCTTCCNTCTCCTCACATCTATGTGTTTTGGCATAACATAGGACAAGCAAAGCAGCAGGATGGAAGAGCCAGTCTCTGAGCATCTACTATTGCCTACAATGCAAGGGCAGGCTCTGGTTGGCTGGGGGATGCTGCTGCCCTTTTACCTCATCTCCCAAGGCTTCTAAATTGTGTTTTTCTTAGGTGCCATTAGCAAAATTAAACATTTCTAAGGTTTTTGCATTGATCTGGTGTCTGAATGTCAATGCATTTCCCTTTTCAAATAGAAAGCATGTGAGTCTCGGTTCAGGAAGAAGTAGCTTGGTCTGTGGTGAGGGGCTACTTGGTAGGATATGGGGTACCCCACCTCAGGTTTTCTCTCTGCCCAGTTCAAAATAGTTTTACATCCTGTATCACTCATTGAGACAGAGCTCAGGCACTTGAACCTGAGCTTCCAGCATCCTAGCCTATGATATTTGTCTTTGCTTGCTTTTCTTGCTCCTAAAAAATAATTTCACTGAAAGCATTGTTGAAATGGAAGTGTCTGCATGAAACATGTTGAGTTTGATGAGTTAGCATATATTTAACAGACTGTACKGCTCAATCTTAGTGCGTAAAGTTGTTGGGGGAGAGGAACTGCATAAATAAAGTGGCAAACAAACTGCAGTGGAGTTAATGCTGAATAGGGGGCTTTGCAGCCAGTGAGGGAGGTGCTGTTTATTTTGAGCTAACTCATACTTTGTTAATTCAGTTACTGGTAACAGGTCTGGGATTTGAGCCTCTCCATTTTGACTCATGAAAACTTAATTTTGCATGACACAAATGCAGAATGATGAGTATGTGTTTCAAATTTTGAGAAAGCTGCTAAGGAGTACTCCATCCTGTGCTAATGGAAGTCCTGCTGCTACTCCTGTGTAGCAGGAAAAGCAAGGCTTGAGGAAGGGGTGCACGGATAAGTGCTCCCATTAGCATTACATAAGGGATAGCATTTCAGCTAATGTGCCAGGCTCATTTCCTGCCAATGCCTTCTCCTGTTCTTCCTTTGTTCTCCCCTTTCCCCTCTTGGTGCAAGAGGGAAGGCTGTGGAGACTTTTATTGCTCATTACTATGGTCTACGCCCACTCCTTAGCCTTCGTTGCACTTGTTGGGTATCTTGTGCTGGTGCTGACATGTACAAACTAGAAAATAGGCTTATTCTATTAGCTCATAAAGATTACCAGAACCCCTGGAATTCTTGCCACTTAAGTTACAAGGGGCAACAGCGATATTGCAGCATTCCCATAATTTTAATATTTTTTTATATGAGTTTTGCATCCATTGCTAAACTGGTGTGGTTTATCTTCTTCTGTAATATACTCAAACCATGTTATGGGGTGATGTATGTTTGAGAACTTTTTCTAAGCTTAGTTCTGAATTTTTGGCTATTGGGCCGACTTCTATAAGATTAAGAAATTCAAAATCAGGTAATTAATATGCAAAATAGAGAGCTCTGCCGTGAAATGTGTCTCTGTTTTAAAGGGTGTACATGTAGAAGAAAGGGAAACCTTTTGCAATCTGGTCCTTAAGTGTTTTAGAGAAGTACTGTATGTGTTTATCTGAGCCCTTAACTTTTACATTAATTTGAACTGCATGCAGAAAAATCGTGTAAAAATCCCAGCAACAACAAGGTCGGATGCTAAATTGTGAGAGGACAGCTTGAGGGATGCCACTCTCTTGAGGATGTTTTGCAATTTCAGTTTTGAATGTCACTGTTTTGTTTTTAATTTTGGGACTCTCTGTGGAACCTCTGAGACTTTTGCCTATTTACTTTCCAGCTACCATCATTGTTTTCCTGTGTTTGTTTACCTTTTTGGTGGCATTGGCTAGCCTGCTCACTGCTACGAAGCAAATCGAACCAGGTCAAGTGCTCTGCTCAGCGGATGCTCTGCCATGTTGGTTCCTTCAATGTGGATTTCCTCCTTTGCACTTGCCAGTGTGTTGTGGATTGCTATCAAGACATTCCTTTCTGCAGCTGGTTCTGTGGTTATGCCCACCTTGAGCTTCCTTCATCTTTTTTGCCACAAATGATACTGCARCTTCTGTGAAATGGTTAGAAACTTGTCATAAGAATGTAAGAAACACAAAATCATTAATCTTGATGCTGCGCTCTGCTGCCTTCTGTTGCACTTGCTGTTCTGATTTCCCTGGCCATCACTGTTCCTATTTTACTTGCATTAGTTCCAAGGTTTTGCTTTTTGTCTAGTTCCTAACTTTCTCAAAATTCTACTTCTTAGAATAACACCCCTGAACATATACACCATCCAAATGTTACTGTGCATGTGTCCACTAATCCCTAGTGGATACTAGCTTAGTGAATMATTTCAGGCACTCTGTTATAATAAAATATGTAATGCAACCATCTACCCTTCAAGATCCTCAACAAGAGACATACCCTGGTCTTATTTGTGTTGGTATAAATCCAGAATCCCTTTATATCCATTAGTGGCTTTAATAGAGATTAACTCGGTTTTTTTAAATGGAATCAGGGTTGGGCCAGTTGCATATTGGCTTTGCATCTTAAATGGTGTTACTAGGCTAATAGGGATTTCACAGATGCTAAGTTTTCTAAGGTGGGAGCACTATGGCTGTATTTGCCTTATGAAGTCTGATCCTGCCTTTGGAAATGTGATCCTGGCTTACGTGCCTTGTGAAGCTGCGTTTTTAGCACATTCATTAAATTTTGTTCCCAGTTATGTTCAGATAGCATTGTAGAGGAGTAACTTGGAGCAGTATTTGGCTCTGTTCTGGAGAGATGACAGTGGGTATAACTTGGAGCAGAATTTGAGATGTACTGTCCTATTATTAAGACAGAGAAATTTATTTTAATAGTTGTCATTTAAAATATTTAACAGACTATCTGTGAACTCCTATAGGATGCCTCCTAACATATCATGATTTTTATTTTGCATGTGTAAACAATAAAATAACAACGATTGAAAAGCCTGTTCTGATTTAAAAGATTAAATATTGGCAATTAACAACAGAGTGGATTATTAAAATCTCACTTCTCAATGAGGGAGCACATCATATGAAGAAGCTAATGTTTCTAATGGCTCTCCTCCTATCTGGTATCAGGGAATCAAACAAATGCAAAAAGASATGCTTATCTGTCTCTGCTCTTGGTATAAGGCCCCCTGAAGAACACAGTTTTGCTGCTGTAAAATCAGGATAAATGAAAATGGAGGCTTGGTTGGTAGTGCTTGGGATGTTAGGTCTTTGGGGGGGGCATCCTTGTGATCTGTTTCCCCGTTGCTTACAGGGAAGGGCCTGAGTCTAGGTGGGGACAAGGGAAGAAAAGAGTTCCTTGGAGATATAGTTTTTTGTATGAAAACGTTAACAGGATGGGTAATTAAAAGTACTGAGTGTTATTTAACTTAAAGCAAGAACAGTCCATCTTTTCAGTCAGGTATGCATTATTCTGAATATACACTTATGTGGCTTTGACCCTGTATAGTCATTTCTATTAAAAACTTCTGTGTTAGCTTTTGATGTATGGCTTGTGAAGCATCTAGAGAGGGAGCTAGGGTGAGTGCGTGATACAGACGATATTCATCCCACAAAATGCAGGAACTATATACGTATTCTTGAGCTCCACCTACAGGCAAATTAATGCTATGTCTAAGAATGGGTAGGTTTATGGGGGCACCATGCCCACAGCTAACGTTGCTTGCATATTTTCACAGCATGGGTATGTTAGAGTGGTGCTCTGGGGGCTGCTATTCCCTGTTTCTCAGCATAGCCTTGAGCATTGTGCTGATAACTTTATATTGCTGGCAACGTTGCTGCTGGCACGTTCAAGGCTAGCTTGGGTATCTGTTTCTGACTTTGTTGCACATAGATGTGCCCAGCCTTGACTGATTTGCACTGAGAGCAGGTGCATGTTGAGAAGCTGCTTTGGACAGATCACTTAATTTTTTTCCTGCCTTTCTTGTGTGTGAGTTGAAAATAATGCTTTTCAAATTGCTTTGAAAATTTAGGCACAAGGGGTGCTACATAAAAGCCTCAGCACGTTTAAATGGAATAGCCTACATGGTGATGGGGGTAGAGATAGAGGTTTAATGTCCAGCTGGACTGTGTCCAACTAGGATGATGAGCCTCTAAATTTAGAGGAACTGCCTTTTGGGAGGGACGCTGCTCTTCTTTCTAAACTGTATGGTGCTTCTTAGACATAGTCTTAAAGGCTCAAAATGTGGTCAGACTGTAACTTTCCAACTTTCTGTAAATTGCCTCCCCTCTACATCCTTTTGAACAAGTTTCCTTCCCCTTCTCCATTTCCAGCATATACATGTATACCTCGCAATAGTCAGACAAGACAGGAAGGAAGGAAAAGTTCAAGCTTTTACCACTGTCGTCTTCTTAGGCTGATATAAAGAACCCCCAGGACATATTTTATGCCTTCTGCTACTGAGTCCCCTACTGAGAAGGTTAGTAAGAGTGATCCCCCTGCCATGGGGGGATTGATTAAATACCAGCAATTGATATGGGCAATTGCTATGGGCTTGCCATGGGCAGCCCCAGACCACTGGAGAAAGGATGGGTTAGTGATTCCTTCTTCTCAAAGTCACTAGAAGATGTTGCTCCTCAAGGTGATGGAGGAAGGGTAGGAGAAAAGAGGGGTTATCACTGGGGTTGTGCGCTCACTAACTGCATCAGCTGCTGTGCTATCATCTGCTTCATCTAAGGACTATTTTAGGACTTGTGAGGATTATCATCTTTCTTTTTCCTTCCCTCCCTCTTCCCCTCCCCCAAGATGGTACTTTACACCTTGCCCTTGTCTTTTGCCCTGGTGCTTTAAGGATTAAGCTGAGTGACACAACTCCAGATCTGAGAATCTGAAGGAAGATTCAACTAGTGTTGTTGGGATCTTCTCTTATAGATGCTGGAAATACCATAGTTTTGACTTTTTTTTTTTTAAATTGCCTCAAATTTGTTTAGTTGCTATAAAACGTATGCTTAATATAGACTGCTATACCCAAGGCTTGTTCTCTGTTAATCAGCAGCAAACACAGTAAGCCAATGTGGACCATGCGTGTAGAGAAAAATCAAATAGATGAAGACATAATCAGAGCTATTCTTCTGCTCAGAGTGAATATTAACAGTGTTTTATGATAAACTATAATTGAGGAAATTAACTTACTGGGGAAAATCATCTTCCTTGACAAATAGGCATATGTTGCTGTTGCATCAGGTGCTGACAGAAGCAATATTAGCTAGTTTTCAGTAAGTCTGCCTGCATGCATGTGTGTCTATAAAAGAGTATTTTATGATCCAAAAGGATATTTTTGTGAAAGTGTTCCAGATTCCAATTTGATTTCCCCACTTGCTTTCTCTTCTTAGAGTTAAACAGGTTTCATCTCTCTCTCTATTCGCATTTTTGCAGCTACAAGCATAGCCTATATACATATTTATCTGTACCCATACATATTTAGCTAAATGAGCTTTGCCAATCGCAATATTATCACAGGCTTTTATGGTAAGGTAAGCCTGATTTTTGGTCCAAATTTGTATTTAGATTATTGTATCTTTTATTCTTGTATATCTGAATCTGGGTAATTCTGTTGGCGTCAGTGGCAATGCATCTCAGTTTCACAGYTGAAATAGAGAGAAGCAGAGTATGACTCTTAATCTGTTTTATTGTTCTGTTGCATTTGTAGTAGAGCAAAGAACTTCAGTCCAGACTGTGGCAATAAAAATGGAAATGTTAATTTGTTAATTAAAAAAACAAAACAAAACAAAACAAAAACCCAAACCAAAAAAAAAACCCCACACCTTTCATTATCAGGAATAGAAGTAAGGCAGTATAAGAAAGCATTGGTTCCACTTAGTTCCACTTAGAAGTGGAACTGTTTCTTCCATACAGAAGAAAAATTGTGTGGTTTGGGTTTTTTTTTTTTTTTTGATTTTCCAGTGGAATGTGCTTTGTGCATGGAAATGATGCTGTTTGATGTAACAGCAACAAAAGCAGGAACTGACCACTATGAATTCATGTAATATCAGACAGAAAACAAACAGAAAAGCACATGCAGTAGATGAATGCAAAGATGGAAACGGGTGAGATCCTTTTTCCATAAAAGAAATCCCAGTAATCTGCAATTTTATTTTGGCTGTGGTGATTCATCTCTCTTCAGAAGTTTCTCAACAACGACAACTGTTGTATGCTATCTTTGAAACCCACATGCTCCCACTGAAGCAGGGTTTGAATCAGCATGGAATTTGGCTTATCAGACTGTGTCTGGGAAGCCAGCAGTTTTTGTCATGCCAGATTGCATCTGGATTAAAAACTGAAGAAAAATGTAGTGACACACTGTGAAAAGAAAAAGACAAGCTTTATTGGCTTCAGTGGAATCTCATAATCAGATAAATGTTTCATACTTTGGTTATTATAGTTATTTAAGCAGTAATTATATTCATTAAATGTGTGCTTTAAAGTTAATGTTGTCAGAGATATTTCAAGTATTGGAGATGTGCAAGTAAGTCACTTTTCATATTGAGGCATCTTCTGATCCTCATAAGAATTATCACGCTTTTTGATGTGTTTTTATGAAAATCAGGATGGAAGAACAGAATATTTTGTCCAGAAGCCACAAACACAAAACTGTTTTATTTGTGGTCATGTCTTAGGAGGACATTGATGCAGTGTCCTAAACCAGTATGGTTTTAACTGAGCAGTGGCTTATTTATCTCACTCCTAAGGAAAACTGAATGCTCTTTTTAAGTGTACATTAGTAGTCTGGACAGAAAATTAGTAAGTAAAAGTTCATACCTTTATTTACAGGAGGTTAAGTTGGCTGAAATTGATTCCCTTTCCTGAAAGGAGTCTGACCAGCAGTCCTGTACCTCTTTCTCGACAAGGATAGAGAGCACTTTGGTGGCTGCAAATTGAATACTAACCTAGGAGAAACTGGATGATTGCAAACATCCTCTCCTGAACATTTCTCAAAAGCATAGCTGTGGAAATTAGCTATTTCTAGCTAATCATAGCTAGATTATAAAGAATGTCAGTTTGACGGGGATGAAGGACGAAAGGGGCAGGAATGGGACTGTCAGAGTTACTTCTGAGAATGACATCTGGCAAAAAAGCAATTAGGGTTGTTTGGACAGCTTGCCCAGAACAACATATTTCTAGCCTTTATCATTAATGGAAGGAGTAGCTCCCTGTACTAGATGTGGTTTTGTGTAAAGCTATCAGGACTGTGCTACCAAAAATATAGGCCATGTTTAGGGTGTTGTAAAGTTGAAAACTGAATGATAATCCTAGTCTAATAAGTAGGTGGGTTATTCATTACAATTCTGAAGTATTTAAAAAAAAAAAAAAAGTGGCACATCAATCTGCATTTTGTGTTAAATCACAGCACAAGACCAGTGAAATCTGGCTTTATCACTGCCGGCACTATGTGCACTGGAGGGCTGAAGGCTGAGGTGTTTTAACTAAGAAAACAGTGTCAGAGTTGCAAGGGTCTTGCAGATATGAGAAAAGACAGAGAAGGAAAAATAAAAACTTGCAGTGTTCTGAAATTTCAGAAGTTTGCTCCAGTTTTATAAAAAAACAAAGCCAAGTGAGGTGGCTAAGTCTCAGAGCATCCCACCACCGGAGTTAATATGTCACTGGCTGRTGACAGTGAAGCTGATGTTAAAGAATGCCCATATAAGGCACCCCTAGGCTTAATTTGCAGATGAAATTGTGGAAATTCAGTTCTGTGAATATTGCTGGGAAGAGCAGATTAAGTGATTGGTTTATGCTAGGGCTTTTGAAAAGGACTGGCCAATGGAGGCTGAACAACAGCTCATACAATGTAGAATGATCTGGGACACCGGAGGGAAGGAGGTCTCCCTCAGCTTCCTTGGCACCAACTGATTCCCAAGCACAGCYGGCCTGCCCACGTGCATGTAGGTTCCTCCTCAAGTTAAAGGATTTGCTCTGCTACTTTCCTGTAGTTCTGAAGCTCTTCTGAGGCTTTCTATAAATGACTAAGGTTCATCAGGCTCTTACTCGATTCTTCAGCAAAATGGTGACTGTTGGGACGCATGAGGATCTGGCCTGGTCTCGCACTAACACAGCATTCATTACTTTGCTGTAATGAATCAAGGCAAACACAGGTCACCATCTAACACCAGCACAGTTACAGGGCTTGGGATTTTTGTTGTTCCTGGCTTTTTTCAGATGAGTTTAACATGCCCTATCCTTTTTTCCTTTGCAGTCAGGGTAGATTTTCCTGCCGCTTTCCCAGTAATCAGATGGTACTGCAGTCGCGGTGTGTGCAGGCTCACCTTGGGTTAAACTGTTTCCTCCGTTTCAGATTTTGTGCAGACCGGATTTAAATTCRACAGTGTTTGTTTAGGATTCTGTGCTCAGCACTTTGTACTAGATGAGAAGAAGCCCTGCATTTAAATTATTCAGTCTTTAGGACTGATGAAAATTGTCAATCACCTTCTAGCATATTTAACTTATCCTAAAGGATGCTTGCAGGTGCAAAATTTCACATCCAGTTGCATTTATAGATTGTCGGGTTTATTTTGTCACTGAGTGACTCTGTCCTCCTTGCCTTCTGATGTATTTTTGTGTTGCCCTGCAGACAGTAGGCAGAAATCAGTTTTTGGGTATTAAAATAATAAATTCCATTGTCTTCAAATCTTCAAATTGGCCAGACTGACAACAAAACAAATAGCATGGAAGCGCACAAGTCGTATTCCCTGACATTAAAAAACAATAGCTGGCATGTCCTGCCTAAAGCGGGAGAAATACCACCTGGTAGTCGCTGCTAACTGTGAAGTCAGTAAGTATTATAATTATTTCTGATATTTACTTTCTGTCCAGGCATAAGGAAAAGAGATGGCATTAATTATGAAGGGACAACAGGGCTGAAGTGGGGTGCGGGGGGGGGGGAATCTCGCAGGGTGTGCGTAACAGACCTGAACTGGACACCTGCCTTTCCCATCCCACGGTATAAAAATGCTTCCACCCCACATAAGGATAACAGCCAGAGCCTCCCAGTGTTTGACTGAACTAAATAAATAAGTAAAAAGTTGGCAGGATCCTTCTAGGACCAGCCTTTTCAGGACCCACCCTGGGGCTGCAAGGCCCAGGCCTGCTTGGATTGGGAGAGGGACACAAGGGCGGCCGCCTGTGGCAGCGTGCCCCAGGTGTCCAGCCAGTGTGGGGGCAGAGGCTGGCATGGGGATGGGGATGGTGGGGGACAAGGCTGCACAAGGCCCCAGGTCAGCACCTCAAGGGTGCCCAGGGTGCGAGGAGCAGCATGGAAGGTGTAGGCTGCCAGCTGAAATGTCTCCCCCTGCACCAGAGGCAGCACTGCCCCTGAAACAGGGGTTGGCTGTGGGGGCTGGAGGCTGGCAGGTGCCATGTTTGCTGGCTTGGGGCTCAGCGGAGCAGGGAGGGCTGGCTGACATGGATGTGGTTTCATTAGGAAACTTCTAGCCTGCTCTGCTGTTTGCGAGGACAGTTTGGTCAGGGCAGATGCGTTTCGCCCTCCAAGGGGAAACCCCACTGGGCACAGCAAGCAAACAACAGGGGGAGAGGTTTGTGCTCTTGAGGTTGTTCTGGGTTTGCTGCTACTTCAGCCAAAAGAGGCAGTCCCAGAGAATTGGCTGGTAGACCGAAAGTCATGTTAATTTGTTACACATTTACCCTTCTGCAGGTGAAGACCATCAACCAAGAGAAAAAAGTTGTCTTTATGCCATGTACCAGTCCTGAAACTAGATGGACAAAAGCCAACTGGTGATCTCCATACAGTAACAGCCTTTAATAAAAAGATGATTGGAAGAAGAGTGATGGTTGAAGTATTACCATTGAGAAGTGATTTTTTTGAGTCAACACTTTGAAACTCTTTAAGTAAAACCATCTAAGTGAAACTGCCACATCCCATGCCCCTCAGAAGGACAGTAGCTTCATACAGCTTCACGCTGAAGTGCTTTTACTGAGCTGGTGGTTACTTTGGTCTTCTATGGTGATATGAAGTTCTGTGAGAACCTCTTTATGGACTTTKGAAAAAAAAATGGGGAGGTAGAAATACTAGCCTCTGACCAGACCTGCATGCATATACTTCTAGAAGGACAGTATAGAGAATACATTTTATTTCTTCATATCTAGTAGAAACTTTCCCTAGTGCTACTGAGTGAGGGACTGAAATTCCAGGCTATGCATTTTTTTCTACATCCTGCAGGTCTCTGTACTTTTTTTCTTTTTTCCTTCTTGTGAATCTGGATCATTTTGTTTTGAAATATTATTTTTCTGCCTGACTCAGCAGTTGTCTGTATGGTAAATCTGAGGGACAGGGGAGGGGACTGCTTTTTATCTGGCAAAAATTTAATGAGGCATGCGTTTCTCGCAGCTCTTAGTGGGAATAAAACTTTCTTTGTAAAAACCTCTGAGAAATTTATCCAACTRAGAGTTGTCTGATTTATGCGGACTTTTTTACTCATTTGCTGGCTTAAAAAAAATTCAGGCCTAGCAGTCAGGTTTACCATCTAGATGTGTGATACACCCTAGAGGACTATGAAGCCAATGAATAGTTATCTACATATAATGCCAGGTATCTCATCCATGATACAAAATAATCCTAATTTTTCAATGCTGTCAGAAATTCACATGTAAGGGAGCTCTGCAAAATCAAAGCATCCACGTTAAAAATAAGTTGCCAAGCACTTTGTTTAGATCTCTGTTTTTCTTGCTTTATAATAAATAGTTGGGAATAATTATTTTCTATTTTATACAACTATTTATGACATTTCTAAATGAAGAAGGATTATGAGTACGTAACTTGAACGTAAGATTGTGGTTTCCTCATCAAGGTTCAGTCCTAAAATATTTTTGGATKATTTTGAAGTTTATCAGGTAAAAATGAGGAAAGAAATATGGGATTGAATCTTTAAAACTAAATGTAGCGTGATGTCTTGGGGGGAATAGCTGACTAATGAAAGTCAACAATAGCATGTCAAATAATCATTTGTTACAGCTACAGGTGGCCAGCTGTCAGATGGGTCTACATGGAATTACTTAACCATTTCTGAAGATCTTTGCTTTTGTTGTTGTTTTACTCATTTGAGGTGAGGGGATCATGCTGTCATTTTCATCACCGAAATCTGTACTTACACGTAAGTTTGGAGAGTGCCTCGGAAATGTAAAAGGAATAAATCCGTGCAGTTTGCCAAGAACCCGAAACAGTCATTTTGAGGGCTATGCCTTCACTTCTGATAATCTGCCTGTCCTTTGCAACTAGGGAGATGTCAATGTGAAAGGCAATTCTTTTTAAAGGGCTCGGGGAAAGAGAATAAATTCCCATCTCTTGTCCAGCTGTTGTATGCAGGCACCAAATAATTTTGAAGATACCTACATTGTTTAAAATCAGTTTGACTTTTCTGTGTGCTCTGGAGGAGGCTGCCCAAACCAAATAAATGGGTAAGCTGTTAAGTAAGCCACCTTGTCAACTATGTATTGCATAATTAAATCTCACTACCATCCCCATTCCCTACTGTGATACCTCCATATTGAGGCCTTGGTACTTATATGCATTCCCTTATTTTCATGGCCTCTCTTTCCAACACAGACATACGGACTCACACTTCCCACCTTTTATGCAGTGTAGCAATGCTAACACTGACTCTCAACAGTCAAAGGACGACATCTATCCTCTGGATTTGCAATTCAAAATACCATGGTTTAGGAATCTGATTTACCGTCTCCTTACAATGTGCATACCTGTTTACTTCTCTGCCGAGGTATCATTGTATTACCCACATTGGCCTTTGCATAAACCTGCATACCGGGGCAAGGTTTAGAAGAAACAGATCTGTGAGGAAGCAATGCACAGTTATAAGTTAAAGCCTAAGAGGGAAGCTGAAAAATGTCGCACTGTCTCCCACGAGGCTTGAAGATACAGTAGTGTCTCGGGGAAGGTATGTGTATGTTTGCAAGCTGTTTCGGTGTTAGAGCTGGTGTGGATGGATGGTGGGCTGTGTAACTAAAATGGTTCTAATGCTTGCTGATTTGGGATTCTTGCAGCGGTCCACTGAGGTCACTTCAGTAAGGGGTAGCACTTTATCCCTTGTTAGCCCTGATGAGTTGCTGAATATAGAGATGCAAGTTTCTTCCCATCCCTCGATTTATTAGCTTCATCATCACCACCAGGCAGAAACTTGTCTTTTCATTTTTAAGAAGGTCCAAAGCCAAATCTTCAGTTTCACTGACACATGGTCAAACTGCAGACCTGGATCAGAGTGAACAAACAACTTTTGTATGTCCCTGATTGTCTTGCAGTCAGTTTTGCTGGGAAATAGGAATGGGATGCTTGGTCTGCATGAGGACTGAGAAACTACATATACGTGCTATGGGCATTTGTCTGCTCAGCACATACTTACCTTACTGCTCAGCTGCAGGGGAAAAAAGGTCTTGGTGAAAAGATGCATGTGCAAAGATATTCCAGCTGCCTCTGCACAATCCAGCTCCAGGAGCATTAGCATGGAGAAGTATCAGCTAGGACAGACTGGGGCTGTAGTCTGGTGACAGCAGCGTTGTTCACTGTGAGGTAGCTGGGGTTTGCTGGCAGGGCTCTGCAGCTCATGCTGAGCTCTGCTGCGGTGGCTGTGAGGTTACTCGTACCTGAGTTAGCGTAGGTTTGTCCACAGAGAGCTTCAGTCACGCTTTTGGGGTATAGTCAAACCACTTAGACATTTGTGAAGGTGTGTGTGCCTCTGCATATGTGTGCAAGCAATTTGTTGCAGATGAATTACAGGTGAACTAATAATGAAAGTTACCAACATCTCAGGATACAGTCAAACTTTTCTGAATTTGTCTCAGAGGTATGTTCACCATCTCTATTCAGGGGTTTATTAATGATGATTAGAGATATTTATGGCACCTTGATTCTCCATTGTTGCACATGGGAGTGAGTGATTTTTTTCAGGACTAATGCATTAAGTTGTATTGAACATTGTCATTTGCAAGAACATTAATCTCCTGCAACTCAGTTGTGCTGTGATGATTCACACTTTATACTCTAGTTGTTGCTGCTTAGCTCACTGCAAAATGATACAGGAATACCATGTCATTAACTACTAATATGATAATTCAGGAAGTATGCAGCTAAAAAACTTAATTCCAGCCGTTTCTTGTTTTCTTACCTCAGAAGAATCGTATTTCACAATGCATCTAGGAACAATTTAAGCCCACTGTCCTACAGGGATTGGTTTGGTTGTGTTTGCTCAAATACCCCAGTTTTCTCCTTGTAGGTGAATTTTTTCTGAACCAGGGTAAATTACAAATATATCTCCTATTTTCATTTTCTCTTGTTAAGTAATAGAAAACCTGTGACAAATGATGTGGCGTTCACAGGAAATGTACTCCGTGCCATGTATGCATTCAAAGAGACTTGAAACTTTTTGGCTTCTACAATACAGATGTAACAATGAAACTTGAAACAACAAAATAATTGTCTCCCTATTTTTGTTTGCCTGAAGTATTTGTATTTCCACACTGAGAGCAAAAATATATGTAACTGAAGAGTAGCATAGTATAAAGTGTATAAAAGCATCTTTTTTCTTCAGAAAAATTGGCCTGTTTACAATTTTGCATATCCTTGGATATTTTGGAAGTTCATCAAAGAATTTATTATCTGCTTGAGGGAATTAACTAGGGCTAGTTCAGACTAYGTTTTGATGTTATTTTTCTCAGAGAGTTGGGTTTTCAATGAATTCCCCCCTCCCTCCCACTCCCCAAAAAGCATGCTACTTCAGGATATTTTAGGAAAAAAAATCATCAGATGGCCAAAGGTATAATCCTCTTTTTTTTTTCTTTTCCTTTTTTTTTTTTTTTTCCTCAAGACACAAATTAAAATGCTTGTTTCACAGTGCTACTACCATGTCTCCTGTGAATTGCAGCTTGAGTCTTTCTGTTGGCTTCTATACTCCACTACAGACTCTTCTCTGTAAGTGGGCTAGCCCTCCCCAGACTGTCCTGTAGCAAGGTGCCCCTATGTTTTACTCCTGTGCTGGTTTTGGCTGGGATAGAGTTCATTTTCTTCATAGTAGCTAGAATGAGGCTACGTTTTGGATTTGTGCTGGAAAGAGTGTTGATAACACAGGGATGTTTTCGTTACTGCTGGGCCGTGCTTACACAGCGTCAAGGCCTTTTCTGCTTCCCACCCCACCCCACCAGCGAGCAGGCTTGGGGTGCACAAGAAGTTGGGAGGGGACACAGCCGGGACAGCTGACCCAACTGACCAAAGGGATATTCCACACCATATGACGTCATGCTCAGCATATAAAGCTGGGGGAAAAGGAAGGAAGGGGGGACGTTCGGAGTAATGGCCTTTGTCTTCCCAAGTAACCGTTACGCGTGATGGAGCCCTGCTTTCCTAGAGATGGCTGAACACCTGCCTGCCGATGGGAAGCAGTGAATGAATTCCTTGTTTTGCTTTGCTTGTGTATGCGGCTTTTGCTTTCCCTATTAAATTGTCTTTATCTCAACCCACGAGTTTTCTCACTTTTACTCTTCCGATCCTCTCCCCCATCCCACCGTGGGGGGAGTGAGCGAGCAGCTGTGTGGGGCTTAGTTGCCGGCTGGGGTTAAACCATGACAGCTCCCTTCCTGCCTTTACATAGTCAGGGCTACAGAGCAAGGCTGACAAAGACAAGTGCRAGTGTAAAACAGGTCAACCACCACACGAAGTGTGGCAGGGCGATTTCTCTGGAAATGTTCTACTTTGCTTGGAGAAAAAAAAAATATTGCCCAGTGAAACCTAGTGTTGGTGATGACTATGACTGCAGTGCAGTGGCAAGCTCTTCCAGCAGAATGCATGATTTTTCACTTTGTTGCTGTATTTAATTTTAACTTTCAGTTCTATCACATGGAATAATCAATGGGACAACTTGACTCAGTATTGAAGTGTGCAAATAGTTTAAAAGTTTTGGGGCCGAAGTCATTTGGAATAGCATCCTATATTTTGCTTGCTATGTCTTGAAGAATTTTTTAAGCAGGCATAGTGGKTTTTTTTTCTGATTTAATAGGAATCACTAGGAAAGATGAACTAGTCAGAACTTAAGCTTCTCAGAACAGTGATTTGAATTCACATGAGATCAGGGAAACCTTTGTGTGTCTTTTTTTTTGAAGTACAAAATATTTAAATCAAAAACTCAGGAAAAATGAGTAGATTTCAGATGATCTGGAAAACATGGGAAAACAATAATWTTTTTTTCCCCAAGACCAGTAAAGTTACATAATCAAAGGACAATGTTTATTGACTTGAGGTAGAACTGTACAGATTCGCAATGGTTATTTTTAAACACCTAAACCAGAACGCCCACAACAGACAGATTTACCTGTTTCAGATTTTACTATGTATGTTTCACACGGTGTTCATTCTGATGACTCCTGTTCCAATTAACGTCTTCACTTTTTTGTTTAATGAATAATCTATTACTCTCGAGTTCTATTTAGCAAGACACAGAACATAAGCTGTGTTTGTTGAGTGATCCTTGCGAACTCAGTCCTTTCCCAGTAGTATCAGCCACGTTATTTGGTTTACCTTCAGCTATGCATGTCTTTGAGCTTTTAATGGAAACCTGCCAGAAACCGTTGACTAGGAAAAGAACTGCATTTCTTCAACAGCTCCCATCTCCGTGCTTTATTTATAGTTAGATCTTCATGTCTGGGCTGAGAGAGGCTGTCTTGAGGTTTATGGAGTATGATTTGACAACAACAAAAAAATACAACTCAGTAACCCAAACTGTAGTATTGTGATGTTAAATAAAATCTCAAAATCCCCCAGGGGTACTGTCAGAAAGCAGTTAAATGGCTTGGTGTTCCAAACTCGGGTGTTATTGTAGTGCCCTCATTGCTCTGCAGCAATGGTGGGTTATGACCTTACTAGTAACTAACGTGGGATTTATTCACCAGCAAAACCATACAAGTGTGAAGTTCACATGGTTTTTGGAAACCACTAATTAAAATCAAACACTTTTAACTTAGGAAAGTCTTCCTAATCCCCATCTTGTAGCTGTTTAAAATTGCATCAAAAAGAATAGTATTTTTTGTCACTGATACTGTTATTGCTGAGGTTTTGACCTGCAATTTTCAAAAGGAATAAGGATCAAAATTCACCTAACTTTCACAAACATGTCTGTGATGCCTGAAAATTATTTCTGAAACTTTCTGTTCTAGGAGATATTTTATTGGCTTTATAACTTGCTAGTGCAACTGTGTAGTTCTTCTGAGACACAATTTATAGAGTTGTAGTCCTTAGGCTTGAAAAGCTTCCTGATTTTCTTTTGTTTTATGATACTAACCAATGCAAATAGAGGCTAGAGGGTAGATAAGACAGAGGAAGGGACAGAACTCACTTTAAATGAAGTTAATAATATTTTTATGGAACTATAAGTATTAACAGTAATCATTGTTACTAATGACCTCATAAATCAGATTAGGAAAAAAGTGAATAAGAGCCCTCTGGATATGAAGAATTTGGTTTTGTAAACTAAGGAGAGAAACATCCTTGGATTTTATCTAAAGTCCTCTTTCACTTTAAAAAAAAATGTCATATCTATAACATATTAAAGAATCTTTTAAAATCTTTGCGTTAGTTTTGCCCTTGAAGTGTAAGTTAGAAAGATCTTTATTATGTATTATTAACATTTTACARGGAATTGATCTTCCCCATTTGGTGTTGCAGGCTTTCTTTTAAGGAAAATTTGTACTGATGTATCCTTGTTAGGTGTTTTCTTTCCCACTTGCCTTTTCAGAAGCACAATGTAGGTTTTGGAGCCAAATGAAATTAAAGGTAAGAATGCTTTAAGCCATCTTTGTGTTTTCCTGATGCAGAGATACTTTGGAGGCAGAAAGGGACCCGAGGGTAAACTGTCCAGCTCTGGGCACCTCTGTAAATCGTGGTAGTCTCTCTGGAACCGTCCTTTATGGCTTGGAGCAAGCTGCAGTCTTCACGGTGCTGAGTGCTGTGGCCTTCTCCATACACCACTGCTTGCAGCAGCACCTGTGGAGGGCAGCTTGTAAGTCATCTTCCAAAGTTCCTGGGAAAGGGAAATTTTTCCCCTTTAACCTAAAGCTTTGGGACTATCTTTACACCACTTGAGCTTGCTTCATTATTGTCTAGTGGTTTTTTATCAACCTGATAAAGAACTTCTGTAGCAGTTATTTGGAAAACTCATTCACTAACAGAGATGTATTTACAGATGCGTTCAGCTCCCTGCAGTAAACACGAAATGTCTTTGCTTATGGCAGAATTTGCTGCCCTTGGTTTCTCAGCTTTTGTTCTCTTTTGGG
Organism: Phoebastria nigripes; assembly: GCA_035582835.1. Taxonomy (NCBI): domain Eukaryota; kingdom Metazoa; phylum Chordata; class Aves; order Procellariiformes; family Diomedeidae; genus Phoebastria; species Phoebastria nigripes. Next base: position 313,640 of record JAYKAV010002995.1, read on the forward strand.
CCAATCTCAGAATAAACAAAGATCAAAACCATAACGTTTGACAATGGAATGTAGGGAGACTAGATTGCTTTGTGGATAGGGATAAGAGGTACCTCTTATTCTTAACAGTTTCAATATTGATCCCATAAATTGGTTTATATTACACTGTCACTTGTGTTTAAAAAATAAAAATAAAAAAACTCTAGCAAGTATTCAGTAATTAAAGACCTGCTCTTACTTTTTGAATAACACTCATATGACTGTTAGGCCAGCATACAGGTTACAGCGCCTTCGTTTTTAGTCCAAGATACAAGGTTTTATATTAACAGTGCCAGATTTTCTTCATCTTTGTTTTGTACCTCCTAGAATGCATTTCTTTTGGAAAGGACAGTAAGAAATTTCTGACCTTGTATAGGTCTTGTTTCCAAATTTTATATCTTTTTGAAGGTTCTTATCTTAATAATTATCTTCTTGAAGCAGGAGGTGTGGGAGCGACAAGAATATTCCATCAAGAAACATCCTGATATATAAACATTTATGAGATACACAAATTCTAAGACAAACAAGGTTTTATGTGTTAATCTAAATGTGATCAATTTATGTGTTTCAAAATAGAATTAATTAGGCTGTTATATGAAGTATAGCAAAATAACATGTTTTTAGGGGATTCAGAATCCCCTTAAACCAAGCCATTAAAAAAAAAAAATCTAAACACATTTGTATTTAGAATTTTTAAGCACACCATAACTGTGCTACATTATCCTGGATCACCATTTCCCATGCAGTAGTTTGCCTCAAGAAACAGAAACTCTATCCTGTTTTGTAATAAATTAATGGAGTCTATGACCTCATCAGAGCATTTCATTTCATATTTTCTTTTACTGAATGTTCATAGAGAAAATATCTATGAGTATATATCAGATACCAAGGAAGAAGCTTCCTTTCCCCTTCTTCCCGCTTTTCTCCTGAAAATATGGGACTTGGATCTGAAGCAGCAGTATGGGTGCAGTTGCAGTTTGGGAATGGGAAAATGCTCTCCAATTTCAGTTCCAGTGATTTTTGTGGTGTTCTCCCACCATTAAGTCCGAGAATAAGTGCACATCCCTGTTCTTGCTACTCTGTTAATGGCATGGGATCATGCTCCCTCAAGGTGACAATGCTTTGGTGCAGGGTAGGAGGCAGTGCTGCCCACTGGCACTATTACCCATATGGGCAACAGGGAGCCAGCTCTGTGCCAAGTCAGCTCCCATCTGACAGATCATGTTCAAATATGTGTGGATGTGGACAGATGGCTTCCAGGGCCAGCTCTGGGGTGGAAGTGGTATAGTCCCTGTCTTGCAGTGTGAAGCCTGAGGAAATAAATCTGCCTGGGACCCAAGGTGGCTCTGTGCACTTCCATGGCAGGTGTGTCTGCGCTGTACTTGTTTTCAGAAGTCAGTATAGGCATAATGAGGTGGCTTTGTATGGAGATAGCAGTGGTCCTGAGCAGCCCGTGTTCATCTCAGCTGCGTGATTGGACCCAGCCTTGTTCCTCAAGAGCTACTTCAGTACATAGGCACCGTGCTTCCTAGCTTTGCTGTTTCTTGATATTTTTTTCATTTGTGGAATGAGTTGTGCTGCAGGTACATGAGACGTCTCAGTTCCTATGCAAAACCAGGCTGGATCCCTTAGTAGTTGTTAGCTCAGATGCAGCACAGTTTGGTTTTTTTTTTGGATGAAAAAAAAAAAAAAAAAAAAGAAAAAAAAAGTCCTATTTCATACAAGGGAGTCCTGCTAAAAAGTCCAACCAGAACCTACAAGACTTCAGGTGGGGAAACATTGGTATGAGGGGGCAGAGCTAAAAACTGAATCAGTACTATTAACATGAAAAAAAGCATCAGATGAATGGTTTTAGCAGACTAGTGAAGAATGAGAATTTAAGAACTTCTGGAAAGTAACGGGCAGTTAAGGCAAATGCGTCTTTTTTTTTTTAAATTACCTTATGCTTTTAGAACTGGAAACTTCCCTGGTTGACAGCCAAGAGGAATATTTACAGGCCCAGAAGGGAAACTCTGCCTGTCTTAACTGTGACAAAATCTTTGAAAGGAGACACAGGAATAATATCAGTATTTTCAGAAAGGAGAACAACACTCTAGAGTCCTGAAAACGTTTCAGAGAAGCTTCCCAGTGGGGATTTATGAGGAGTTAAACAGGCCATGTGAATTCACAGAAGGGACGTAGGTTGTCCTTTCTCCTTTCTGTAAGGTAGGGAGTTACCTGTGGGAAACTGTTCTCCCAGTAAGCCAACAAATTGCTTTAGGAGGCGAATAATTAACGTGAGGGGAGAGAGCAGCATCCAGTGATGGGGCTCAGTTCCTGCAAGAAGCAAGCACTTCCTCTGAGGAGCTGAAGACCCTTTCAGGGACAGGCTCCAGCTATATGGGTGTTGGCATTTTGGGCTCTTGTATAGCTGCCTGATAACCCAAGACCTGATTGCATAGGTGAAGCTTGAAATTAGTCTTAAAATATCCTACAAACAACCATTGCCTTGTGAAGTAATTGTCCTCACTCAGGGCATGAGCAGAGAGCTCAGAAAGCATGGCCAAAGAATGGCACCTGTTAGTGCTTTGGAGGCAGGAGAGAGACTTTTTTTTTGTAATAGGTAATGGAGATAAAATATGTCATTGTGGAAAATTGAGATTCTGGAATGCTAATGTTGAGAAGCTTGGAGGCTTCTTGCAGATGAATCCCATGTGGAAAGCCAGCTGATCCTGATATCAGTACCACATCCAGGAATTCAGGCTTTGGAATCAGCCATGTATTTCACATGTGAAATGGAAAAGCCATTATTCTGTTCACTTTCATGTTCTATAATGTTTAAACCCATCCTTGCATGACATGCACAGTCAAAATGTGTGTGACCAATGGCTGAAATATGTATTTTTGTGTCTTATGGTATCTACGATATCATCAATGACTGCCCGATACCCTACAGCCTTAAAAATTATGCTACTAATGTTTTCACTGGGTAATGAAACCATTTTTTCAAGGAAAGAAAGGATTGTGGGGAGAAAGCAGGGAGGGAAGGGCATTTTCAGCAGGTGCAAACATAATTTTTACATGTGTGTGTGTACTTTATAAAAAGACGCGAACACCTGACTGTTAAATTCCTGATGTGGACTTGTAGTGTTTGATCAAGGGATGCATATTTGGTTACTTGCAATCATGTATTACCTGCCAGCTCTCAGCAAGGTCATCAACCTCAGTACAGAACAAAATCTAATATTGGGGGAGTGACTTCTCTTCCGCCTTTCCTTTTTCTTTATTCATTTCCATTTCTTTCAAGAAATGCTTCAGCATGTTCTGTTAAAATGGATCTCATTGATTTTATTTTTTCTTAATTTATTTTTTTTCATATTCTATTATGAATTCAAATACATAGTGGCATCTACAGGCTCTTGACAGAATCAAATTAAGGCATACTGTACTTGATGGACCTGTAAATAGAGAGTTATACTTTCACCACTGTTTCAATCAATGAATATCCATTAAATAATGGGGGAAGAAAAAAGAATGCATTTTTCATTCAGTTGTGCTGGGTTGTCTGAGGGATAGGGATGGAAAAATGTGTTTGAAATCTTTTTGTGTAAAAATAAATAAATTAGAACAACCTATTGCGCAAAGTTTTGGTGCAAGACTGCTCAAGGAAAGGAGAAGTGAAAACTTTATTCACATGCACTGACATGCTTTCTTTTTTTTTTTCTTAAATAGAGATAGATTTTGTGATAAAGCTGTTGAAGCGTGAATATTTTACCCTCTTATAATACTCCAACTTTGTGAAGGAAGCTAATCTAATGTATGTAAAATTTGGTAACAGTTGAGCACTTTTTCAAAGTTTGTTTGAGCTGGAAGTCAAAGTAACTAGCAGCTGTTTCTCAGCAATACTGTTGCCGGGTGTGCAGCCACATATAACTGTGTGAAGTCTTTCAGTTGCGCATTTTTTTCCCCCATATTCTAGGAAAAAATAGTAAATTATGCAAGGCTTTTATTTCTCAGACTTCATTTAAGCTTTTGCAAGTTCAGGGCTTGCAGTGCGTACAGTTTGGCATCCCAAACATGCACATTTTCCTGGACTTTTGCAAATGGAAAAAGAAGCTCCCCTTCCTGCCCCCCTGCCCCCAGGACAACTGGAAGAACCAACCAGAAAATTGCTGCACCTGGTAGCAGTGCCTGTGGAAGTAACAGTTAATCCATGTATATGGAGTAAGCTAAGACCAGTTTGACTTGTTTGGTATGTCTAGCATCTACAGAGTAGCAGGATTTGTTTTTCTCAGCAAAAATTCCAATATCTAATGCATATTCTTTCTCTGCTGCTTTCTTATCTACTGTCAGTTTATACCTCTGAGTAGTGGAAAGTGGCCTTTATCAATGGTTATGACAAGAAGACTCATTCTTTCCTCTTAAATTTGACATAATTGTGTGTCTGCTTTTTGTTTCTACCTTCTCTATTTTTTTCCATTTGGATTGAAACAGGTTACACCAATGTTTAGTCATTCTTGCTCACAAACACTTTTTTATTTTATTTTATCTTTAAAGCCATGACTACTTCTGTTAATGATACCACTTCTCCAGAGAGGGCTAAAAAGAAGAAAAAAGAAAATTTATCTTCTGAAGCAATTCCTCTATAGCAGACATAATTTCTTGTATTAACTGGATGTTCTGAAAGTGCAAAACAATGCAAACTCAGTAATTTCTAGAGAAGTCCAAGTATAGCAGTCAGGAAAACAACTCTTAAAGCACATGGACAAAACCCAAAACACCACAACAGTTCTGACTTTACAGAAGCACGAAGCAGAACCAAGTACAGATAGATCTAGTGAAAAGCCTTTCAAAGGTAACGTGGTACATGTGTGAAAGAAAACTGACCCAAATATTAAGATATAAGCTGCTTTGATTTTTTTTTTTTTTTTTTTAAATATTTATTTTTTCTTCAGCTGGTAACAAATTTTTACCTGGTCTGTTCTGCCTCCCCTGCCAGTTTTAAATTTGCCCCTGCCCTACCTTTCCACTGCCAACCAACTTTCCTCTCTCTGTTGCTGGTACCTAATTTTCTGCTTGAAAACAAGCCATGTGAGAACAATTCAGATGCCAGTCTATTTAAAATGCTGAAACACATGGGGTGTCATCACTTCATGTGTCAGGTAGCTGCTTATGAACAGTGGGGTCTTATGGAGATGCTCCCAGGTAAGGTACCCAAGGTACCTGAACTCAGAATGGTCATTTCTCTTTACTGTGGCTCTCACAATGCTCACCCCTCCTTCCCCTGCAGCGAAATGGAAAGGGGATGAGGAGAACACTTGAAACTTTGGCATTTATTTGAAAAAGCCAAAACATGTAGCCCTTGGTTTTGCTGAGGAAATCTTGTAAAGGTGGGAGAGCAAATCCCAGAAACTTGGAAACAAGAAGGCAAATGAAAGAACTCTGAATTTTAGAAATATCTTATTTAACAATTTCAGCAATTTGAGGTACGTATACTCTCACAGTTTAGCAGAAAGCGTCTCTTCCATCAGCAGTATTGTTCCTGTTGCTGTAACGAGTACCAGTGTTCAAGGCAAGGTGCACAGATGCTCACCTTGGAAGAGGCTGAGCACCTGGGAAGGATGCTGTGAGAAACTCTGCCAGTTATTTTAGCTAGGAAAGTACAGCAGTTGGAAATTGGGTCAGTACCTCTGAGTAGGTTAGGGATCTGGAAGCTGTGGAAGGTATCTGTGCTGGGAATGAAAATGGTTCTGTGGCCTCTGCTGTGACAGCACGTTGCTTTTCCCTGTGGCCCCACAGTCAGCCCCAGACTTCCTTGAAGTGACCAGGAGGATCCACGGTTGCGTGACACTCTGTGTGGGCTGCCTCTTCAGTGCACCTTTTCCCACCTGCCCTTGGATGTTTCATTTAATTGGCTTTCTGCTTGGATTTTGTTTAACAAGTTTGCCTGGCTATAGGAAATTATGTGCTAAATCTAAATACAAGCTAATATTGGTGTGCTTGTCACTTGTGTGGTATTTCTTGCTGTGACAACCAGTTTTTCAAAACTATGAGAGAGACAGTGGTGTTTTTTACTACCTGATACTTTTCTATTCAACACAATACAAACATTTGTATTAAGGTCATAGTTTGAAGAATTTTTATAAGAGATGGCATATGAAAGTTGGTTGTTTGATAAATAATGGTGAAATATTTCCTCAAGATCAAAGAAAGTGATACARCTATTATTTTAAAACAACTTCATTATTATATGTTAATTTTTATTTTAGTCTTCAGTTCCAAAACAGCATCTAAACCTAAGAGAAGTTCAGGTGCCTTGTTTTTCTACAGTCATTGACTCTAGTTAAGGGACTGTTTAGGAACTGATGTGCAATAGTGAAGTTAATTGACCTGAAAAGGTGTCTGCACTAATTTTATTGGTAACATTGAAAAAATTAATCATAGTTTTAAACCAGCTTCTCCCCGTTCGGGAAATTGTTCAAGTTGTTAAAATAACGAGAGCAGTAGATTTCAGAAGATGACGATTTGAGTCATCAAGCACAGGGAGAGGCGTCCTGCTGTACACATGCCTCTGAGTGCAGGAGTTTTAAAGGTGTGTAAATGCTGATGAGGGACGAGGACAGGCTGGGGCAGTTCAGAGGATGTGAAGCCCTACACCTAAAGTCCCCTCTTAAGGGCTCAACCACTAGCCACTTAACAACACCGAAAACCTTAAAAGCGTTGTTGTTTCAGATCGTCAAAATTCAGTGTATTGATTTGGAGTAAGGCTAACCTGCAGGCTTTAAACATCAGCACAGACCAACTCAAAGTCAATGCTTTACAGGCAGCCAAGAGCAAAAAGAACGCAGGGGGAGGGTGCTGCAGGCAGCTGTGTGCTGCCCTCGGCTGGTGGGGAGACCTATGGGAGCCCTTCTGACAGGGGACCGCAGTACCAGGACTTCACTGATCAAAAGGCCAGGTGTTTTGGGTGTGAGGACTTGTGGACTAAAGAGAAACGAAGAAAGTCCTGTGTGGAGAGTGTGCTTGAAGGGAAGGGAGGAGGGAGGCAGAGGGCTTTACRTCACACTTAAAACCAAGAATTTTATTACTTTGGAAGGTGTGCCCAACAAGTCATGTCAAAACAATGAAATGCTGTCCCTATTAAGTCAAAAAGGACTTTTATGGATAATTTTGGGGCTTAAATTTTTGTGGCAGGAGTTATTACAAGTATACGCTGAATGCCAGTGTATTAAATTGCTAATCAAAAGTTGGGTTAGTTTTCAAATGATGGAACAGAGAGAAGAAACGCCGTTCTTTGGAGGTGGAGGAAGAGGAGAGGTTTGTGTAGGTGTTTAGCAGCATAATGGCGTGTTTGCTAATAAGATTCTTGCTAATTTTAGTGCCATTACAGCAAATGCTGCGGTATCCATATAGGAGTAAGAACAATGCAAAGAACATTACCTGCCAATGTTAGCTGCTTTGCACTTGTTCTCATGGGAATTTTGGATAGGCAATATATTCAGAAGCATCTGCCAACAAGAAACACCCTAAGAAACAGAATTCACAAACACCATGTATGACTTTGAACTAATTCTTTTTTCTTTTTTTTTTCTCCCTTGCTTCCTTGTATAGACAGTACCTTTCTTTCCCCTTTCATCTTTGCGAGCTGACCACTTCATTACTTTCTTTTTTCTGCTGAGGCYAGTAAGCTGGTTTGATGCATTCAGCAGCCAAAAGTGCAGTTCCGTGCGCATTTGTGTTGGCTGAGTAAGCAAAATGAAAGAGGGTGACTGTGAAAGTGAAAAGGTGATTTACGCCAGTGTCATAGTGCTGTGCAGTAATAAAACACAGGGATTGTTGGACACACATTATATTGTACAATTATATAATTATAAACAATATAATTGGAGGCAGTTGAGCTTGAATGCAGCAGGCTGTTATTTAGCAATCATCTCTTTCAAGGCTCATTAAATGCAGATTTATACACAAAATACAAGCTTTGCTCTATAAAGGCTAAATATGTGGTGGCATTTATTCACCAAAACGTAATACATAGATGTAAAGCTGTCGACAACCATAATGGATTTAGTCCGTGGTTGTAAATGAAGTTGTTCAGTGGGTATGACAATACYGAGCCCTTTGCCTTTATTTAAGGCATTATTTCTGTGATTTCCTTTGTATGTCTGTTTTGGAAGGCTAAAGAGCCTGCATACACAGCTGTGATCTTGGATTTTGAAATCTGACAAGCAGGGACACTACAGATGGTCAAAGTGGTTTGAAAGGTAAAGAAGTTCTCTTAAAAATCATCAATATTTTGGGCATATGCTAACCCTTTAAAATTTTATAATTCTGAAATGATGAATGATCTTATGGAGGAGAAAAGGAAGAAACTGAAATATTTTGTTGCTGCTACCTCAAGTCATTTAGGTTTTTGATGAGGTTTTTCTAAATATTTAATTTTCTTACCTGAAGTAAAATAAGCTGTTTTTATTTTTAAAAGTTGAGAGAAGAATCTTATGAGTTGAGAGGAAAAGAAACACAGAAGTAAAAACCTCTTAAGGTACAGAGATCTGCAACACATATAGTGGTACAGTCTGACCCAAACTTTTAATAGTTGACAGAAGTTTGGAACATAAATGTATATTTAAATATATATATAAAACCTGAAATTTAGGTGCTTAAATATTTTTAATTGGGTTTTTTTGAGTATCTGGAGCTCCCACTGACTTACAAACAGAGTTGTGAAACAACAGTATAAATAGCTAAGAAACATTCTTGAAAGAGAGCCTGCAGGCCTCATATCTGAGTACGGCTCTGTGAGAGTAGAGCTCAGCACTACAGAGTATCTGACCCGTATGTGCTAGAGCCACTTTTGTATTTGTTTTCAATCCACATGTGAATTTTTATATATTCCATTTTAATGCTCTTCCTGACATGTCAWTAACTCCAGTCTCATTTTGTAATTCTTTGCAGTATGTTTAATTCTCATTCCTTCTTTGTGTGATTTGCGGGAGCCTGATAGATGCATGCCTCCGATCAAACAAATGGTCTGGCATGACACAGCCACTGCGTCGCTGTTTCCAGCATACGGTGCCTGACCTTAGCAGTTCGCAGCTGTCAGCCTTTTAAGAAGTTACTGCATTTTAGATTGCTAGCTTTCACTTTGCTACATCAGAAATCTGTCTGCACAGTAGTTGTGGTTTACTTGAGTTTACCACACTGGAAAATGTTAATTAATATAGTATGAGTTATTGTCGTTAAATGTTTTGAAGCGTGTAAAGTATTGTGGCGTTGATGCCTTTAGCAACTGTATCTTGGTTTTAGCCTTTGGTAACTGTGATGCAGAGCAGTATTTCAGAGCTGCTTTCCTTCCCCCACTTCTGCCTTGTTTGCTTATTTATCTAAATGTGTTAACTTGTAATGTTTCTCAGAGTCATGTTAGTGAATTAACAAGGTCCAGCTTCTTGTAACACCATTCGAAAACACTGCAGTCTTTTCCAAGTTTAGAGATAAAGCATTCCCAAATACAAACCATGAAATTCAAATGTTTGTTTGCTTTTTATTATTTAAAAAAAAAAAAAAAAAAAAAGTGAGTATTTTCTTAGTAATATAGGGACAGATGCTCTAGCAGTCTTCACTGGCTCCATTGTAATGTGGTCTTACAACATTACCACAATGGTTTGGTAGAGGGATTTTTTTTTCTTTCTTTCTGTCCTTTATGCAAATGTAAATTCCTATGCAACATACAAAGCAATGGAGATCACATGCTTATTAAATTAAAGAATTTCAGGTTTAAATCTTCAGTGGTGAACTATTGTTATCAGATAAGTTGTGGGAGTGCCTGCCTCAAGAAATTAGTTTGGTTGTGTAATTTCATTTCTTTGTGAACATACATTTATATTTCGAAACTGGCAACTCATTGGTGTGTTCTGCAGAATGAGTAGAAACTGCTTAAACCATCTAACTAGTTAATCTCTTAGGTCTGGATAGTTAGTTTGGTTTGTGGTTTGGGTTTTTTTTTCTTTTTCAGAAAACCACAGGTAATGAACAAAGCTGGAAACAGCCTTGGAAAAGCTTGTATTGCTCATGTTCATTCTGTATCTTCTGAGTGCATAACTAGAGAACTTGGGTCCCCAACCTTGAGAACTTGGGTCCCCAACCTTTCTACTTTTCAATTATATTAAAGTCCATTTTAAAAGAAAATACTGAGTTATATTAATTAACATTGCCTTTTTTATATCTGTCTAAAGTCTTCTCCTTTCAAATAAATTGCCAATAGTCTTCTGGTGTGCTGGATAGAAGGAGTAATCCTTATCTAGTGCTTTATGGCATTTCATGGCTAGGAAACAGAACAAAGTGAAGATTTATCTTGGTTGTTCACTGCAGAAGAGTGTGCTGGCTTGTACGACATACAAAAATTAAAGTTAGACCCGAAATCAAGAACTCATCTTTCCACACGTGTTTTGGTTTTGTTTTGGCTTTGAGTTACTGTCTCCTGATGCACCACTGTTACGATGCAGTAATTGCTATATCACAGGGTTTTATCACCCTGTGGGCTGGCATAAAAAGGAAGCACCGTCATGGGATTTCTCTTAAAATTCATGTTAGCAACATATCCCAAAGGCGCCCAGTCCCTTGGAAGACACTGATGGAGGATCTCCACCCCAGAGATCTCACAGAGTCTTTGGCTTGCATGATTTTCAGTGTCTGTCCTTTCCGTGAGAGGGAGCAGTTTGTCCTCCAGGACATGTAGTTTTGCTCTGCTTAGCCCGTCATGACTGGCTCATTGGGAAGCTCTGCACAGGGGCAGAGTGGTGGCTGAACAAGCCTGTGTCTTTCGAGGCAGTGTGATACCTGTACTGTTGCTGTTTCCCATACTTGAAACAGGAAATTAATGTCTTGTCTCAGACATTGTGGAGTAACAACTTAAAGCTGAGGGTCTTTAAATTGTTACTTGAGGGATTACAAAACAACACATACACTGTAAACGTAAAACAACTTTAAGAGGAAAATGGAATAACAGTGCATGCTGAATAGTCCATATTATTCACTGAGCAAATTACTCTTTTTGGAAGCTTTAACTCTTTTAAGAAATTGGATGCTAGTTTGGATGACTTGCACATTTTTCTAATTGTATTCATATCAGCTTTTGTATAGTACATTTCCTACTCTTAAGGTCTAGTCCAAAGATGATAAAATGTTCCTTACTGTAAACAGCTGTACTGCAGACAAACAGCACTGAGCACACCTAATAGCATTCATGGAAGGACCTTTTCCCTCATCAGTATTGCATAACTGCATGCTGTGCACTGAGAGGTGGTGGTCTTTTGAAAGAAAGAAGTAAAGAGAAGATTGAGTCATGAGCTCCATCTTGATCTAAAAAGGTTATGTTATTTCAGTTCTGTATATGAGGAAACACAAGTTTGGAAATTAAAAGAAGAAAAATGTTGTGTATTAAATGTAGTGTGTGAATTTTCAAGGTAATTTTTTATCTAGATGAACATATGTATCAATGATTGAATAGGTTGCTAATATATTTCCATTATGCTGAGGTTGATTCATAAATCTTCCTCTAACCAAAAATGCAAATAAAGATTTGCATAGATTAAAATGTAGCGATAATATTCCTAAAGACATTATGGATCTTAAAGCATAAGAAAAGATTTTCCCTTCAGTCTTTAGCAAATAGATGATAAAGATATGGAGTAGATGTGCCAGTGTTTATCCTGCCACTCACCTTTTAAAATGTTTTGAGATCCTCATAGGAAGAGGCTGCAAAAGCCCTTCTCAGATATGGCTCTTACTAGGGTAGAGCCTGCTTGTATGCCTGAACCACCTGCTGAAGTCCACAGGACATGTGAACCTTGAGGGAAAAGCAGAGAGAGACCCTTCTGAGAACAGCAGGGGGGGAGTAAAGGAGCTGGTTTCATTTTCTGCTCCTAATAATTAGAAAGACAGAGGTTTGACTGCTTCCAAGGACCTGATGCAAATATTACTTCAAAGTTATCCAAGCCACAGACCTAAGGAAATGAAAAACAAAAGTGGAGTATAGCTCACATATCGGGGGGAGGAAATTAGCTTTGGATTGTTTGTTTGAAAGCAGTGGATGCATTTAAGCTGAGCTGCAGAGCATTGTCCAGCTGGCTTCAAGCTCATCTGTTTTAATGATTGAAATGTTCCCTAGGAAAACTGTTGTAATAGCGAACGAGTGATGCAAATAAGCAGAAAGGGCTAACTGTGTAACTATCCTCTCATATGAAGGCGTAAGTGTGTGACAAGGCAATTTGCTTGCAGGCAATATCAGAAACTTGGTGGTCTTTAACTGGTCCATTAGAAATCTTCTCCTCCCACAGTCATTTATTCAGTTCTGCATCTCTTTCCTCTTTATACCATGCAAGCATGCTGTGACAGCATTATTTCTGAGGAAATTTCATGATGCATTATAAAACCAGATTGTTGTGTTTTCCCTTGCGACATATAACACAGTGTTAGTTTTTACTTTCTTGTTTGCACTTGGCTATGTGTCAACACGGCTCACCACAAAACAAACAAACAAAACCATGGAAATAATCCTGTCTCTCAACTTCCCCAAATAACTGCCCTTTTTTTTTTTTTTTCCTGTTTTATATCCTAAAATATTGACGCCTATAATCCCTGCCCAAGGCAAGAAAAGGGGGCCTGCAGGATATCTTTTGCCATTCAGGCACTGCTATAGCTCCCTATCAAGTTAATGGAGGTTCTGCCACTCAACTGAGTGGAAATGGGATTGAGCCTTTGCTTACTGACCTCATTCTGATGCAGTGGAGTTCCCTGCACACATAAGACCAAGGGAAAAATAGGAAGGCCAACATTAATATAGACTGAGTAAAAAAATCAATGTTGGGTGTCTTAGGTTAAACATTCCTGACTTGCGTATCTTTTCCTAGCTTACCCCGAAACCAGATCTCTTGCGCTGCTTAAGTGGAGTCAGTGAAACAATTTAAGTCAGTAATGGTGGATTCACGTTTTGTGCTTCACTTTGGAAGCAATTAATATAGCACACTACAATTCTGTACACCAAAAGATGTAGATTGTGTATTGTATAATCTCAAACTCACAATCAGGTAATAAAAATTCATGTTATATTGCTGTCATGCTAGTCGAGAGTCGAAACTTGACCTGTTTTCTTTTCAGGATCAATATTAGCATTAGCAATATATTTTACATACATTAATGAGGGTTGGGCACCTCTACTTCTGCTTACTTTCTAGTGAACACAAGCTGCTAGAAAGTCTTGTTTGCCTTGCTTTGTAGCTCAAGAAATTTCAGCAAAACTGTTCTAAATCTCAGTTAGGTTGTGTGAATATAAGAAAACCAAACACTTGGCAGCTATGATTTTCAGAGAGCTGATTTTATAAAAATGCAATTAATATAATGGTACTGTTGGGAGAAAACAGCCCCCTCATCTCCCTGACAGTCATTATTATTTCTTTCCATTCCCCTTCTTTTCCATTCCCTTCTTTTGACTTTACTCTGAGAGTGTAATAATGTGTAGAAAGGAGCAAAGATGAAAAGTGGAMGTAAAGGAAGAAGTGTACGTTTTGCTTTCTGGTCTTTGCAGATTTGTTCAAAGGGCACCATAAGAATTTGTGTGTACAAATATTTTACAATCTGTAACCTTCAGGGGTTTTTGTAAATCTTTCTGAGATACTTCTTAGAATCAAATGCTGAACCTCAGTGAACACTGTATAAAGATTAAAACAAGACAGGCTACTGATTGGGAAATCTAAGTTATCTGTAATATTTTAATTTTAACAGAAATCAAAAAGAAAGTTTTGGGCTGCTAAGCTCTCTGTGGTGACAAAGTGCTTTTTGTTCTTATCCACAAAAATCTGTGGCTTGTTAGCCTGTTCCATATAGGGCAAGACTTTCTCATGGGTGAAAATGTATTGCTTCATATCCAACAGGTCAAGTTTTCTTCAGATTGAGGTGGAATTGTGGCTCATGAACATCTGATGTGATAGGTAAGTTGATTTTGACACGTCTTATTACATGACTGCCACATGACAAATATTGATCTTGATTATATTAGTGTAAGTGCAAACTATAGACGTATTATCTTACTTATTTTGCATTTACACTGGTGGAAGTGAAAGGAAAATTTACCTCCTTTCCCTCCCTTCCAAATGACACTTCAAAAACAAGGTTTAAATTATTATTAATGAGCTTTTTATTCAGAAATAATATACAGCAGGAGATAAGTGAACAAAAAAARTAACTTCAATATACCTTATTTCTTGAAATAAGGTGGTAAGATATTTTAGTGTGAAAAAGGATATTTGGGCTTATGGGGAGACAGCTCAGAAAATCTGGTATAATTGATGCATAGTCCACATGCTCACAGAGTAATAAATAACTGTTTGGGTATAGTAATAGTCAATGATGCTAAATTGCTTAGTGGCACTCTCTCTCTTTTCTTTTCTCTTCAGCTATTTAATCAGATGGACAGTGTTGTAAAGAAGGTATCCAAGCATGTCGCTAGTACATAAAAGAGAGGCTAAAGTAAGGGTAGAGTTTTATATTGTGCTGTTCACTGAATTTTTTTATTCATGGCAGTTGTTTAATACTTAGGGCATAGATCTACAGACCTGTTTGGCTTTACAATCATGAAACAGTGGTGTGACCAAGCGGGAGTTTTGCTTACCCTGGAGTATGTGAGGCTGCTCCAATTCCAGAGAAACAGTGGAGAGAAATGTGAAAGGATTTGATCTAAGCTTGCGTGAGGCTCTAGAAACCCTTTGTCACAGGGACAAAGGGTCACTGTGGAAATGATTACTGAAAGGGTTGTGGCAGTCAGAAGCAGTTAGGCAACTGGGGGTGTCCAGCACTACTTCTGTCACTCAAGCAGATGCATTGTGGAGGAATGAATTTAATTGGATAGAGTTGATCTGACAAAGTTGAACTGAAACTTGCAGTACAAATTTGTAAGTACGCAAAAAAAAAAGGAAATGACAAATAACTATTAGTTTGTCATCTCTGAAATCCAGTTTAGGAGACTGCTTAATGATGTCATTTTTCAAGTCACAGGGTAACTTTTTCTGAAGTAATCTAGACAAGATATATATTCCTGGTAGGATTTTGAGTCCTATTTACAATACATGTTGTTGTCTACATTCAGGTTTTTATGGTTAGGATTTAAAAAAGAAGGTAGGAAAAAGTGTCTACTAGTCTAAACATGATGATAAATTTCTAGAACTTTGTTGATACTTCAGAGTTTTCTTTTTCTGAAGCTGTGTAGGAGAGAGTGTAACTCCATTCAGTTTGTTTTACTTCCATCACTTCTTTGCAAGGTATCAAATGTTTGGGTTTTTTTAACTTGCATTTTTCATTCATTTTGGTACAGACCATCAAAGGCAAACTGGTAGCACTAGTCTGATACTGGGATGATGAAGTGACAGTAAATTTAATAATAGGGAATATAAAACATATAATAATATTTTTAGCATCAGAACTATTTACCATCCAGACCTATGTACCGCACACGGATTGAGTAGCTTCTAAAATGTCAGTATGTTGTGATTTATAGTTCAGAAACTCATCCCTTCCTAGATAAAATGAACCTTAGTTTAACTTTGTGTGTGTGTAATACCTTGAGATAAATTATACAGGCAGGCGCTTAATGTGGTCTGAGCATGAATTCCTCAAATGAGAGGTGAACTCATTGCAGGAGTGCATGAGAGAAATCAGTGTTGCGTGTGTGTGTTGTGTAAGTGTGATTGCTAACACTGGATCAAATGGATATATTTTTCCATTGCTACGTTGCCTTTTATTATGAATTGGATAAATCAATTCTTGCTTGCTTGTGGGAAACAGAAAAAGGAAAAGTGGTGCTGCAGAAATATGTGGAACTTCCTTGCAGAAAGGGAAGGATTAATCTCAGCAGAGGACACTCCATGAGCTCATCTTTTCAGAAGAGGTTTTCGTTGTGTGTGTGTGATACTGTGTGAGTATCTCCTCTGCATGATAAAAGGTCTAGGCATTTTATAGATAGATCTTTCCTTAAAAGAGGCTACATTTACAGGGTTAATTTTTCCCTCACTCTGTCAGGAGCAAGCGTCCAATGTTTTGGAAGGTCTGATCCTGAGGAAATGGAATACAAATTGTGCCACAGGCTGAAACTGGAAACACGAGCGTGACAGAATAACAGTCTGTGACACACACAGTGCTGTCAAGCCATGGAACACACTTAAAATTTTTCAAAGTAACATTATTAATGTCCTAAAAAAAAATCAGGAAAATAGATGTCAGATGTCAAAAAATAGATTTGATGTGTATATCACTCATTGTGTGGGGAGAGAGAGGGAGAGACTTTTATTCTTGCAAGAGGAATAGCACTTTGCTGAAAAGGGAAGGCAGGCATGGGCAGCTGGTGCAAGGAAGGAAATACCAGCAAGTTGGAAATATGGACCTGAGAGGGAGATGAAGAACCCAAAAGTGAGAGCACAGTGGCAGAGGTTATAGTGGAGGAGCTACAGTGAGAAGTTGGTGGGGGTGGGAAAGTGAAGAAATACAATTAAAAACGTCCTTTGTTATCCCTGGCTTGGTGCATTGGGTTTCTCTTGTTCCTAGTGCTTCATTACCTGTTGTGATGGTAGCTCCCCCTCTTGATTCTTTCTGCTTCAATTACTGGTTGCATGGTTTGAACAGAGCAAAAGGACAAAGGGGATGAAATCAGAGACATAGAGGCCATGTTCAGACAGGTCCTCTAAGGATGGCAGGAGAGAATCTAATCTGCTGGAGGTAATTGTGAAAAGTTGCTTATCTGTTAGGGAATAATGCTGATAACTGGTGTGTTTAGAAAATGAAGGAGCACCAGCCATGTGTAGTTCAAAAGTATAGGAGAGGTGCTGAATAAGGTAAATTGTGCAGTGAACATGCACTGTATGTGTAAGAGGTCAGAGCAAATTCACCTTTAAAAATTAGTCATCACAAGATGATCTTCATCTTCTTTACACATTTTCATTAAAAAAAAGAGGTTGCCACGAAGCATATCCCGTTGAGCCTTGATTTTTTTTTTCTTGGTTTGTTTTTTTTAATACAGTGTCTTTAACATGCTTAGCATGTGTTAACCAGAATAACTGAACACGTGAAGGGATTTAGACATATCCAGGTTTTATTCTTAATGGTACTTTTTAAGTTATGGTTTGTTTGTTTTTTTTTTTTTCCTATATTGCTTTGCTTTTAAATTGATTATTAGAACTATTTATTATAGTTATGTCAGTATTTATGGTTCAGCAGCCATATGTTGAGTACTGTGCTTCACAGAGATGAACTGGGAGTTGAGGAAAACTAAAATAAACTTTTAGTGGAGATAGAGCTCCTGAAAATGAGGCTATGTCTGTTCTGCCAGTGTTGTTTCTATTAGGGGGGCACTGCAACTTGCAGAGGCTCAGAAAGATGTCAGTAAAAATAACAACCTGGCATTATATGTGCAGTATATACTGAAGACTGAAGGCTGTTGTATAAATTTTTTTATGTGTGGGTTGTTTGTTTTTTTAGTTAATGCTATTCTGTTAATGTCTCATTATTTTTCTCCTTTGGTTTCATGGCAGTCTACCAGTTTATGTTAATGGCTCTTTCTTTATCCAATTTCATAAGGTCATCATTTGACGATGGTAACTTAGTTCAGATAAATGTTTCCATAAATTGATATCTCTTTTCGTTTAATATGGGCACACTAAAAAATTGGAGAGCACTTACTTTCATCAAATGGTACTGATAATCCAATGCAGTCCTTTGAGACTTCTGTGCAAAATTTTCAGTTTATTGGATTGGATATCTAATCAGAGTTCATGACAATAATATAAGTATTTATGTTTACAAAACCCACAAAAAACAGACAAAACAAACAAAAAAAAATCCTGGCCAGTGGGGACTTGGCCAGTTTAAGAAAAGCAAATGCCCTTCTTCTCCATCTCAAAAACCCTCCAAAGCTAGAATTGGCACTAGTATACTCACTCCTGCAAATATCAAGGTACATAGGTGTTAAAAAGCAGTATTGTAGTAAACGCTGGACTGTGTGCTTTAAAAAATATGTGGGTGGGGAGTGGAAATGGTTGCTGAATTACTCAGGTGACTTTAGAGTCCTTTAGGCAACTATGTGAGAAAGTATTTGGTTGGTATGACGAATGTTGACCAACTCTTGGATGTGACTGAGGAATCCTTGCCCCATGAATGAGCCACGCAGTGTTGGCTGGGCTGCAATGGCAGGAAACTCACCGTTGGACCTCAGCTAAGGTTAGGAGCCATAGTGTCAGCTGTCAGTCTGTTTATTGAGTGGAGTTGAAAAATAGTGTTTCTGCAGTGAGACCTCACCCATAGGTGGATCACTCTTGTGCTGTAGCATTGGAAAAGAGGGAGGGCGGAGAGCAGAAAGAGAGAGGAAAGAGATAAAAGTGATTCTTGTGTGATCAGGTTCATGCATGAAACTTTTCCTTTGTGTGCTTTCTCAGCAGTACCTGGTCCTGTGGAGCAACATACAGAGCTAGCTGATCATCAGCCAGGAGGGAGTCCTTGCTATTCTTCCTATTTTGTGGCATCAAACATGCAATTTGGAGCAAGGCCAGGGTTGGATTTTAATAAACAAGTGGAATAGTCTGTATCTTCTACAATGAGGACACCTACTGCACTTTAGTCTCTCCTCATGTTGGCTAGGAGGGCATATTTGACTGAGCCTTTGTTCTGATACACTTTTCCACATGTCCCTGCGCTTGGCTCTACACATGTGGCAATGCTTGTACTACGCTGAATTAGCAAGAGAGCCTCTATGAAACTTTCGTGTCTGCTTTAGCAGTTCTCTTGGAGTGGATGGACCTGAAGAGAGTGGCAAAGCTTGTTATTTTAAAGGAAAAAAATAATAGGAAATCTTGTAAATGACTGTATTTCCTAATAAATTCATCACAGTGTGAGAGAAATCCTCCTGAAGAGCAGAGATAACATACTTCACCTTTTCTCAGTCCCCACCCTGCTGCCTTGCTACTGTGCTTATTCTGAAGATCCTCTGAGTTTGGCTGGTGAGTTGCTTGCTGACACCATGGCTCAGCAAATCACCAGGCTCACATTCTTGAGACCTTAATGAGACTTGAGCATATGCTGAAATGCTTTTTGCTGAACAATCACATAAGTGTGAGCAAAAATTGTAATGTGGCCTTAACTGTTATCATAAAACTTAATTTTGTGTTAAATACTCTCTGTTTGAAAATTGAATACATTTTAAAAGCTCTAGCTTTCACTTACCCATATATGTCGCATGTATACCTCATAGACTGAGTTTGGACATATTACTGCTAATACCTTTGGGGAAATGTCATTTAACAAATTTCAAGTTGCTACCAGCACTGGGTCATTATCCTTTTCGTGCTCTTTCATTAGTTCACAGTAGGAAAAAAATGTCATGTGCTATGACATTTTGGTGTAACTTGAGAAATCGGCATATGCAAACAGATGTATTGTTTGTTGTCTGAAACTGCATTGAAATTTCCTTTCTGCAGCCGGACAAGGAGAGAGAGCAACAGTGAGGCCGTACGTGTTTGAAAGCGTGTAGTCTCACAGCGTGGCAGATTTGGCATGTGACAGGAGGGGTGGTTGTTCTTGTGGATAAGGCTTTCCTTGACCCGCTGCTTCTCTTTGATGCCAGCTCTCTCTTGCTAACCTCAGAGGAAGGGATGAGGGAACTGGAAGCTCAAGTCCTTCTGAGCTTGTGGCATTTATATTGTGAGACAGTTGAGATCAAGTTCATTTTGCTAAGCTGCTCACCCATAATGGATCTGTCACAGTGGCTTGACAATGTATTTGTGTCCATTTTGGACAGCCTTTGCTGCTCAGCGCTCTCCCTGTGAAGGTTCCCAGCAGACCACTCAGATTTAATGTTGTCGAATAGTAATCCCTCCTCTCCCCCTCAGAATACATCTATCCTTTTCATAGACTTAATAGGCAGTTGTCTGTTCCAGCCATGCTTTACCTTTGAATTGGTATCAAGTAGCTGAGAGTACCTCTTAATTTGACCCCAATTTTCTCTTGTTCAGATGGCATAAAGATGGCACAGCCAAATAATGGAGGGTATTTTGTGTCAGAAACACTATTCTGTTCTTTTCTGGAATTAAAAATCTTTTTGAGTTTCCTGGTTTATTGGTAATTTACAGTGTTGGTTTGTTTCTGATGTCAGGACGTGGTGGGAAGGAGAATAATGGTATCTCACAAACTGAAAATCCAACTTTCCTGCCAATTGTGTCTGGGAAACCAAGTTAGCTTCCAGAGACTGGAGCTGCTAATAAACCAGGAAATAAATGACTGCTTTTTCATGCCCTACCACTAATGCTGAAATTATATAAATGTATTTAACTCCAAGTTCAGATTCAAAATTGGGTGTCTTTTATTCTGGTGCAGACTTAGTTGAATCTGAAATAGAATTTCAGTCTTAGTGGAGCCGGATGACGTTCTGCCCTCTCCCTTTCTCTTCCCCCAACAAGAGAATTTTTTCCAGTTCAAATCACCCAATAAACCTGCAGGAAGACATCCATTTCTAAATATAGTAAGCTGAGCTACAGGCTTTACCAAGGTCTGGGAAGCCAAGTAAAAATGAAACCACTGACTCTCTTCTCTACTAATTCATCTCCTGGGTCTCTCATCTCCTTTCCTGGGATTTCTTTTCCTTCCTTCCCCTCCTCCCCCCTCCTCCCCTCCAGTGCTGCTTTTTCTTTAACAATAGTTATATAATGCTGCCTCTCCGTCAGGGTGCATCCTATATAGTGTAGCTTGCACAGATCTACTAATACATGTATAACTCCTTAGGCTTGCAGTTCACCTTAGAGACTTGTTTCCAAGCTTGAGTTCAAAAGAGCAGTGGCTTCCCCGGATAGTGCTGGGTCCCACAGCGGTGCCCTGGTTCCAGGTCGCCACTGCACCATGCGTGGAGTTTAGGTTTAACAGGATGTCCTAGTATTTTCCTCGTTCATCCTGCGCAACCCTGTCTCTAATAACATAGCATCTGAACTGCTCTTTTTGTGTTTGCTGAGGCAGATAGAAATAATAATACTGGTCAAAGGGTAATGTTTTAAGGGGTATTTCTTTTAAAACCAGACAAAAGTTCAATGAATTCTGCCATCAAAGTGTGGCAGTTGAAAGTTAACTATGAAGTGAGAGTGAAGCTCGCTTCGTTCTCAACAAGGTGCATTTAGCAAAGCTGTACTCTGGAGGCTTTCTTTCTCACTGGTGAAACTTACTGCAAGAAATAAAAAAATCTGTACCTGGTGCTTCTTTGTGGCATGTTTGTTTGTACCGTTCTCTCCCAGAGCTGTCCATCTGTGCCTTTCTAATTTGCACAACATTGGTATACTTGCTGTTGGTCTTCCATTACCTCCCCTTGCAAATGCATGTGGGAGAGAGGGAGAGCGCTTGACAAACCCACTGCTCTTCTGAGACCTTTTCAGGACTTCCAGTGTGTGTGTTAATTGTAAAAGCTGAAATGAAATACCTTGGGCTGCGCTGACCTCGTCATCTGTTTTTCAGATAGCATATCCATCCCATAAATCCTCTCAGAGATAAATTAAAAATGCCTGTAGAAAAGATATAGCCTGGATGTAATAATTAAGCAGGTGTTAAGCAGCAGCCCATTATTCATGTATCAGGTTTTTGTATGACAACTTTTTTTATCTTTTTATTACTGCTTGAAGAGAGACTTGACCAAACACCATCTCCAGCTGCCGGAGGGCAGGGTTGAGGGATGGGAGACAAACCTTCTGAAAGGGACCCGCCATCAGCAGAGCAGAAGTTTCCTCTAAAGCAAATCAGTTTTAGGAGTTCCTTCCTCCTTGCTAGGCGGTGCCATTTACATTTTTTGGCTGAATGCCGAATTAACTCTGAAGGGGCAAAAACCTTCTGTGGGTCCAAGGTATGGATGGAAACAGTACTGCCTCTGTATCAGTGTCATTTAAAATCCATTTTTAGTTATGCCTCCAAGACAAAACTGGCAACCCTGTGGTTAAGCAGTGGTGTATCAGAGACTGCAGTTCGTGGATCATTCAAACTAAAGATTATCGGGAGGTCCCAACCTTGCAGATGAACAAGTGTGTAAAAATTCTGATTCCATTTTTAAAATGGAAGGTGGAGACAAAACCAGGGCATTTATTTAGTGTTGCAGTAAATTCAGGTATTCAGCAAGCAACTTTCTACAACTTTTCTCTGTAGAGAAAGTAGCCAACCTGGGTTTTGTTTTGGTTTTTTTTCCCTTTCTAAACTACTTCTCATGAAATTATGATCACTTGCAATTTGCGAGCAGAAATACTGCACAGGGAATGAAAAGCCTCAGCTGCTTTTGCAAATGAAATAACTGTGTCTAAAAGGACTCTGCCTAGACGGCTTCCAGAGGGCTGTGGAGCACGCTGGCTCTGTGTACGCTGCGCYGGTGAAAGTAGAGTCTGGAGCCTGGGTAATGTGTTGGTTTCCCAAGTAGTCAGTGGCTGGAGAGATTTCAAATGCTTGATTGTCTTCAGAATGAAACCTTTCTGCATGGGATTGATAATTATTACTTTAACTCTTTGTGTGAAATAGTGGCAACGTTTCTGGAGAAGGGCCTGTTTCACAGCTGTGATTGCGCTATC
Source organism: Phoebastria nigripes (assembly GCA_035582835.1). NCBI lineage: Eukaryota > Metazoa > Chordata > Aves > Procellariiformes > Diomedeidae > Phoebastria > Phoebastria nigripes. The sequence continues at coordinate 336,253 of JAYKAV010002995.1, forward strand.
ACCAGTCAGCCGTGTGTCACGGCCACTGGATTATACGCAATTTGGGGCAGATAAAACGTCTGCCATTGTGCTTTCTATTGTGGCTGGCACAACGAGGCCCCGCTGCTAGCCGGCTCTGCTGGGAGCTATCAGTCTGGGAGAATTATAACAGCTAGGAAATTTGTAAAATGCACAGACAAGACGTTCAGATAAAAAGGGCATCGTATCAGTGTGAAACGGAAAAAGCTTTTGAGAGATTTCCTRGTTAAATATTTGCCACTCTTCTGTGTTGTTTCATCCCCAACAAAAATTTACTTTCTCATTAAAAAATATGCATTTCTTTCTTTCTGTAGAGAATAAACATGATTGCAAAGTCAAAATCAGATCTTGTTCAAGATAGATATTTTTCCCCTCCCACTTTTCACATTGTTGAAGACATCATTTTAGTTCAATATTATGTAATGTTGAAAAACCAACAAAAAAGAAACATTCTTTCTTGAGCATTTTGTGATTTAAAAAAAATACTCTTTCAGATTTCTTTTTTTCCCCTGAAACAACTTATGTTATTCCCTGTTTTATGAGTGAAGTCTCAAATACCCTAGAAGCCTTTGTTTTGTGAAGATGTTTTCTTTTGTATGAAAATAAGAGTTTCCAAGGTGGAAAACTGTTTAATTGATTCCAACATTTCTTTTGCATCTTGAAATATTTAGGATTGTCATCAGTACATTAATGAGCTTCTTCCTTTCAAAAATGTTTCCTGTACTTATAAAACAAGAACTCACAAACTTTTTTTTATTGTTAGGACTATCTTTTGTAAAAAAAAAAAAAAAAAAAAAAAAAAAAAAAAAAAAAAAAAAAAAAAAAAAATAAAAAAAAAAAAAAAAAAAAAAAAAAAAAAAAAAAAAAAAAAAAAAAAAAAAAAAAAAGACAAGAACAGTTTAACTGTTGCTTTGCTATCAGGAGTTCACAGTTTATCGTTCTCTTGAACTTGCAATGTAGTAGTTTTCTTCACTGATATCATACTGCAAAGCTGTGAGTCAGCAATTAGAAATACTTTCAATATTCTCCTTGTAAAGTGTCTAGATTCTGACAACTCTCTTTCCTATACATACCTCTCGAGATGACTGAGCGTTTGAATAAGAGCTAGGTCCTTTTTCTCCCCCATAGTGTCACCCCTTGACTAGCTTGGGTGGTACCACAGGAGCAGTTTTGAAGAACTTTCTTTTTCCAGTGACTGGCAATGCAGCAGTGTGGGCATTTGGAGGAGGCTGAATGCACTGATAAATTTGTTTTCCAGGAGAAAAAAATGGGAGTAAAGCTCGATAAAATGGAGTGGTTGACAGCAATTATGTGATTTCCTTAATAAAGTCTCTGACTTCTCTGGGCAAAGACAGTGCTGGAAGCACAAGTCAGCGCTAATTACTTGTAGCATTCACCTAAGATTAATACCAGAGATTAACACCTAAGATTAATAGTTGGGGAAGAAGAGGACCTGCATAACATTTTTTCTTTTTTGTTTTTTGTGTTTTTTTTTTTTTCTTTTTTTTTTCTCTCTCTCTTGTTTTTTTTTTTGTTCTTTTTTTTTTTTTTTGTTGTTGTACCAATGAACATCCATGTCTTTTGTTCTGACTTGTGTATCTGCAGGAGATCACTTGCAAAATCCCCACAGCTGGGAATGATCGGTGATAGGGAAAACAACAGTTGCCTATCTGAAGAAGGGATGTATTGCAGCCTAACTGTAGTTAAATGTACACTGTCTTTACCAGGAACATTTCTCTTAGCTGGAGTTGTCTCCCACATGTACTTCAAAGGCTGGAGATATTGCAGTTTGTGCCATGTTTCTTTTCCTTTGAAAGTTTCAAAATATCTATAGACCTGTTCTAGGAAAGAAGAAAGTGACATTTAAATATATCCATGATTTCAGTTTATTTCAAATATTTTTAAAGTCTGCATTTTGCAGTCAATGTGGCTTTGTTTACTCCAAAATTGTTAGCAGAGACTGAATCTGAACATTTTGTTTTGAAGTGATGGAAAGGTTTAATACTCTCCTTTCTTTGCCTTCCAAAAGACTACATTGCTTTTAATTAGCTGTAGTCTCTTTGCTAAGTAGAATGAAATTGCCCAGCTGTGTAGGAGCTGTGGGCCAGCAGTAGGTATTGGAAGCTGGAAGCACAGAGACCCTCTTTCCAAAAAAAGTGTTCATAAGCCAATCTCATGTTGAGAGTGTTAAATAACAGTGAAGTGCTTATATATATTTGCAGATCTGGACGGTAACCACATGTCTTATCTGGCCAAAATGTGCTGGTTTCTGGCTTTTAAACTTAATTGTAGTAAGACATTATTATTATTGAGAGTTTGCACATTTCCCAGTGCGATTGCATACTGTGATCTGAACAGCAGTGCCATTCCTGTGTTTACCAAGAATACCGGCTAGTGTTTTAGCTTGATCCTTCCCTGGCATTTGCTTGAATGATTAATTTGGGGCTTTCTCTAGAATTATTCATGGAAGAATCAAATGGCAAAATCAACTGGGGCCCTTCTACGAGCTGATGATCATTTACTGTGTGCATAAATTACTTTCTCTGCTCTGTTATGTAGTCCTCCTAGAGCTGCATTCAGAATGAGACCACACGGTCTCCTCATGCTTACAGCTGATTTTACTGTATGTTGTAACTTATGCATAAGTGGACTGCATGTTTAACTTTTCAGTTTCTTTATGCCATCTAGGACTTCATTTGGAAACATGAGCTGGAAAAATGGGTGGAGAGTGATGTAGCTTCTAAATGTAACTCCTGAATTAAGATTAAACTGTTAAATTTTGTTTCCTTTTTTTGTGTGCAGTTGGTTCACCCCCTTAAAATAGTGACACACAGTTATTTAGTACTTGTGCATAGAAAGAGATCTGTCTTTAGTACTAAAATCAAGTAACTTCTAACAACCGCATTCTCTCAGATGTGCAACCCCATCATGACAGAAACAAGATAAATGCCAGGTTTCAGGGTATCTTGWATGAGAAAAGCATCAAAGAGCCAATTCTTTAATATCCTTCTTAATCCATAAAGCACATAATTTGTACATTCATTTTTTTATGTATGTATACATGATCCTACAGTAAAAACAAGGTACAATATTCTGCTGATTTAATATAACTTCATGAGCATTACAAATAATAACATTATTTTCACTTACCTTCTGCATATTAATTTATGCAGGATTAAATACTTATTTACTTTAAATCCAAACAAATTGTTTGAAAATGTTTTATCAGTGTTTTTTCTGGTTTACTTAGTTACAAAAGCACTGTAGTCCTAACAAAATGTGTAAAGAAGTTTTCTTACGCTACAGCTTGATCAGCAGAAATCAGATGCTCTCCATGTCAAAGACAAATCATTCTCCTATATATTTACTATCAAAATGTTTAGTTCACTAGTTCTTTGTTGTCTTCAAACCTTAATTCTTTTTTCACTACGTTCAGCAAATTATTGAAATGAGTACTTTAAATATGGATAACACAGAAGTGGCCAACTTGGCTGATGAAACCAAATGATTAAGGGAATTAGAACTAACTCTTGTTGCAAAAAGTTGTAGGAAAACTTTATGTTATAGAGCGATTTTTCAGTAAAATAGCAGATGAAACTTCATATTCAAATAATGTAAGTAATTCATATTTGGAAACAGCCTACAGTATACATATTGCATTGATGGTCCTGAAATTAGCTATTAGCCTTTAGACATTAGGTCTTGGAGCAATGCTGTATATAGCTCCTTGAAAACATCTCCTCAAACCAAGCAACAGTCAAAATTGGGCACTACTAAACAAGAATAGTGAACAAACCAGAAAATGTCATCGTCGTGTTGCATATATACTTGCATAAATCCATGGTGTGTTCACATATTGAAATTTTCATGCTGATCTGGACTTCTTTCTCAAAAGTGAAAGAGGAAAATTAGAAAAGAATAAAAAGGCCAGCAATCAAGCGTATGAGACAACTTCCATATATGAGGAGATGAAGTTCACTGACACATTTCAACTTTACAATAAACATATCTGAGCAATATCCCAGAGTTTTATCTAACCTTGAACAGTGTGAAAAAGAACAACACAAATTATTTGTTCTTTTTCTCATTGTGCAAGGAATCAGGGTATCAAACCCAATTTTTCAACCTGAAAGCTTTCAAAAAAATTTAAAACGGTTAGAAATTCTTTTACACAACCAGGCTGTGAAATCATTTAATGAATTCTTGGCAAAAGCTCCCTGAAGTGCTATCAGAGCAAAGGTATAGACACAAACTTTGGCTTGGGAAGTCCCTTTGCTGTTGAGGAAATATTGCTGCCATTCCCTTGCTCATTTACTCTTTCCTTAGGCGTCAGTTGCTGATAGTGGTAGTCAAAGGCGGAGTAGTGGACATTACATCTGTCTGATTTTTTTTCCTACTAATGCCATACACCATGCACTTAAGTCTTTTAAATAAACATATATTTTAAGGGTTGTTTACAGCGCTTAAGTGCTTGATTTAGTAGATGAAGGGAACTGAAGGGTTTTGTTTAAAATATAACATCTGTATATGTTTCATGAAAATGTCTTAAAATCAGAAATACACTGAAAGTGTATGTCCAGATAGAAGTTATTTGTTATTGGCTAGGCAATCTTTGTTCTTGGCCTGCCAGTCTAGGTCCTGATTTGCTTTATTATCAGCTTCACTATCCTTGTTTTACCTTTTGAGCACACAGGGACTCGCAGTTCTGATGAACAGGGCCAAATCATATGGGATACAGTAGGAGCTCATTCACATTCAGGTTGAGCAAGACTACGAGTGCTATTCTACCTGTCTGTGAGAAACAATAACGTTTTACAAGACTGATTTTTAATTGCCTCTTTTACTTGGGTGCAGAGCAATCCCTGGAGGATGCCTTTTCTCTTCTTAAAATGGAAAACAGCAGTGCAAAATAATCATGTTCAAGGTAAAAGCAGTGGATGTTTGGAACTTGCTCACTGGCTTATCTTCCTTGTTTGTTTTGAACTGAAGGAATATTATGTCTGAGACAACCCTGCAAGAAAATGTTTTTTTTGAAGGGGGTTTTCACTATTAGAGAGTGGGATTTTTTAAAATTCTAATGCTACAAAGCAAATAATCATGATGATGATTTCCTAGCTTCAGAGTGAGGCAACTGAAGTTTTATTCTATTTTAGGAGCTCTTGGATAAAGAATTTGTATGTATAATATCATTATATTTGATTTCATTAGTAATATAACTATAGCATGCTTAGTATTAATAAAAACCAGAATGCATGTGACAGGGTTTGAAAGAAAAAGGCCTCCTAATTCACTGGAATTGTTTTTCATTATATGGTTTGCACAGGCCTGGAGAACCATGAGCTACTACTAAAGCCTAACTGAGAAAAGCAAGTTTCTTGTCAATGAGCTTGAATTTACAATGCTTCCACTGAGAAATTTTTAAGAGTCTGTTAATCTCAAAATGGTCGGAAAAAATCATTGAATTTGGGCACCTTCTGTCTTCAACTGTTCTTTGCCAATAACCAGCAAATAACTTTGCAAATAACTGTCTAACTGTCATGTTAGACAAGAAGTAGCAACGGGGCTCTTTGTTTTTGTCTGCATCCAAACCCACCTTGGACTCGGTGGGGTAAAGTGCCAGCAAGCCACATACGGCATCACTGATTCTTTGCTTTGAAATAGGTTGCTACTAATGACGGGTGTTACCAGTGCATGACCTGCCAGGAAATGGGAGGGAAATTAATTGTTTGTGTGATGTGGGTCAACATTACACCAGGTTGTAGGTCTGGATTGATGGCTGTTAGTGAATGTTGTGGTTTAACCCGGCAGGCAGCCAAACATCACACAGATGCTAGCTCACTCCCCCTCCCTGCCCCAGTGGGATGGGGGAGAGAATCGGGGGAAAAAAAAAAAAGTAAAATTTGTGGATTGAGACAAAGACAGTTTAACAGAACAGAAAAAGAAGGGGAAATAATAATAATAATAATAATAAAAGAATATACAAAATAAGTGATGCACAATGCCCAGTCAGTTCCTAAGCAGCAGTCACTGCTCCCCAGCCAACTCTCCCCAGCTTATATACTGAGCATGACGTCATATGGTATAGGAATACCCCTTTGGCCAGTTTGGGTTAGCTGTCCTGGCTGTGCTCCCTCCCAGCTTCTTGTGCACCTGGCAGAGCACGGGAAGCTGAAAAGGCCTTGACTGCTGTAAACACTACTTATCAACAACAGAAACATCAGTGTATTATCAACATTATTCTCATCCTAAATCCAATATTGCATATAGCAATAATAGAAGTGATGACATACATTATTATATAGCAATTAACATCATACAGTTCAAATCATTGGCTATTCTCACCCAAAATCAAATCCCCTTG
>JAYKAV010002995.1:343731-605807 GCA_035582835.1 Phoebastria nigripes
ATAGGACTCCACACAGCAGCCTTCCACCTCCGATGCTTTCCCACAAGACAACAGGACCCATCAGTGAACAGGGCATATTGCTTCTCATTTTCTGGCAGTTGCTCAGGGCCCCATTTTAAATCATTCTTCTGGGTCACTTGATAGAGAGGGCTTACAATCAGGCTGTAAGTTAGAATATGCATTCTGCAAAAACCCACAATACCTAAGAAGGCTTGTGTTTCCTTTTTGCTAGCTGGTGGGGACATGGCTGTTATTTTGTTGATCACATCCATTGGGATCTGACAACGTCCATCTTGCCATTTTATTCCTAAAAACTGGATCTCTTGTGCAGGTCCCTTGACCTTACTTTGTTTTATGGCAAAACCGGCCTTCAGGAGGATTTGGACTATTTTCCTCCCTTTCTCAAAAACTTCTTCTGCTGTGTTGCCCCATACGATGATGTCATCAATGTACTGCAGCTGTTCCGGAGCCTCACCCTGTTCCAGTGTGGTGTGGATCAGTCCATGGCAAATGGTGGGGCTGTGTTTCCACCCCTGGGGCAGTCGATTCCAGGTGTACTGGACGCCCCTCCACATGAAAGCAAACTGTGGCCTGCACTCTGCCGCCAAAGGGATTGAGAAAAACGCATTAGCGATATCAATGGTGGCATACCGCTTGGCTGCCTTTGACTCCAGTTCGTATTGAAGTTCTAGCATGTCCGGCACAGCAGCATTCAGCAGCGGCGTGACTTCATTCAGGCCACGGTAGTCCACTGTTAGTCTCCACTCTCCATAACATATAACGTACAACAGATGATGCTGCAGCTGATAGGCAGCAGACCATGGAGCTCTGTTATGGTTGCTGAGATCTGGTGAATTTGCTGGAGAGCTACCCAAAGTGCTCCGCTGGTAACTGGGGTTTGCTTGCTTATATTCCTGTCGGGTATGTATACTATTCAGATGTTCATGACCTCTCTTAACTTCCTTCCTTTTACTGACCATTTTCACATTGCACCCTGGAAGGTACTGTTTTGTAAAATTTTCCCTGCTGAAAAAAAGTTCAAATATTTCCCTATGGAAGGTGTTGAGGGACAGAGAGAAAGGCTGTTGTTTGTTAATGTTTTTTTCCCTTTGGAAAACATTTTTGATGGGAAGCTGAAACATATTTTGGAGGAAAAACGCCCCAGCCAAGTTTGATAACTGGTGTGTGAGGATGGTGGTTCAAAGCTATGCCTCTCTCTGTCCAGGTTTTTGACGCTTTCAATTTGATGCGTTTAAGTCTGTTAGCTAAAGCAGWAGTACTGGAGGATACTGTATGTAATGTCCTTATAAAACTATAGTACCAAAAATGTAAATGCTTACAACATTTTGAAGAATACCAATTTCTGATTTTTACAGGAAAGAAATGCCTCCTAAATAGTTTTGTCAATACTCACGTTTTTCTAGCTGTTATATTCCAGATACGGTCATATTTGTATGTCTGATAATGCTACAGCTTACATGGTGACATGAATTACTCATTTAGTGTTCTATACATTTATGCAACATGGAGTAAGCATGGACATCTGATCCTGACTATGTTTTTCAATCCAAGATGGTTCCCCCTAGTTATGTTTACAAGAACTCCTATTTGCAGGTTATAAACTGCCTGTTTCTGTCTGTTGTGTGGTATGAAGAGGATGAGCACAGCAGTGTCTGGCTGCTAGGCAATGCTGCAATGCACATTACTGATATTCAATAAGAGGTAAATGTGCAGCTAATATTTTCCCAGTTCTGCCCTTTCATGTATTATATGGATGAGATCAGCTCTCCCAGCTGAGGCAGGGCTCCTTGGAAAGCCAGTCAGAAAGGTTTTCCCTGAGTAAGGAAGAAAGAAGGGCAGCAGAACTCTGTTCCTGTTGTGCAGAGTACTAACATGGAAAGCATAATAAGCCGTCACGGGAAGACTTTGTGGCTGATGCTCAGAAAATCAAAGTGGGATGAAAACTACATAGATGTAGCCTGACAGTCTTGCTTTTTAAAAGTGGGGCTGTCCAAAAGTCTGTTGAGTGTACCAGTCTTAGAAAGGGGAGCAACAACAAAACCAAAAACCAGGTGGTCATTATGATTCTAATAAAGGCTACATTTGAGGTTTTACCTGTTATTTTAAGGAAAGAATAAATAAGTGTATGGAAATTTCATTTATTTCCTAGTCCCACATCCAGACACAACCTGCAGAGGGTATTTCCAGAACACGGATTGATTCTCAACCTATGAGGCTCTGTGGCTGAATTTCATAATCCATTAGTAACCTAAGAGTTGTAAGAGACTGTTAAAAATGTTAGAAGTTTTTAATAGTTGCCAGATAGTATGATCTGCATTTATTGCAAATATTTCATTGTAATTAAAATCAAAGGCATTTTTTAGATACTGGAGGTAAGTGTTAGCAGAAGTACAAGTTCTGAAAGCTATTACTATTTTTTCAAGAAAATTGAGTAGCATCATTCTCTCTGTTAAAATTTTATCTAACAGGAAGTACAATATGATTTAATGAAATTCCTCTGATAATTGAAACTGGAGATAGAATGCCTCTTAGGTCTATAATTCCAGTATTTCACTGTGGTATGTAGCATCTAGCAAAGGATTTCTGCAAGATCTGAAATAGTAGCTCTGCAAGCTCAGAAATAATAGGAGTGGCATTCTATCATTTGGTTTCCTTCCAATTGCTCTTATTGGAATATCTGTACATTTTCAGGAAGGATTTAGTATGATGCAAGCAACCCTTCCTCCCCCCCAAACTTAATTAATCAGTTCTTTAGGTGACTAATTAGATGTGCTGAATTTCCAGTGAAGTGTAATGTTTCATCCTGGTTCTTCATGCCTATGTTACCCAGCTGGTATCTGTAAACTGAAAGTGGATGTTGCTACAGTGCATGGTTCCTAATAAAATTCAAATTAAATAATCACCTCAATTATAGATTAAAAACTCAGGCTCAACAATTATCCAAAGCTCTACTTCACTGAAAACCTGCAGTCATGTACCTACTCCTTTCCCTTCCTGCCTGAATTTATAGCTCTCTCACACAGACATAATTTAGATTTAGCTTAAATTGTGCCCTAAATTGTTTCCATTATCTCAACCTGGAGCAACCTGTGTCTATTCCTGGAATATGATATCATTATTCTTGAGCTGCATTTACCTACAGTGTATGCTGTCTTTTCTACATTGAACATTTTCAAGGAAAACCTTTTTCATTTCCTATTAGTGCTTATACATTTGAGTCAGTTAAATGTGCAGGGAGGAGGACTGTCTGATGTATTCATTCCAGTTACGGTAATGGTCTTTGAAGAACATTCTTATTTATTCATAGGTTATAACAAGTTTTTTGATGTCCAATTTAATGTTTATAATACAGAATTATTTTGTATTTTGTAGATTAATGAGCAGTGGTGATAGGTGGAAGAAGTATTGGCCATGTAATAATAATCAAGCTTTTGACCTTAATCAGAATGATTTTGATAGGAATAGCTGAAAGCTTTTCTTATTCCCAAGTTACTGTCTCCATAAGAATCCCAGTTTACTGGGTTGGCATTTCTGGTGAAAAGGTTCAGGTTTTCAGAGACTTGATTAAAAACCCATGGGAATTCCTTTCTCACACAGGCATTTCATTTTTCTTGTCACACACCCACATGCCTTATACGATCTCCCCTTTAGTGATCCAAGCTCATTTTGTTTTATTGTCATTCTTTGGGAAGCCAGATTTCCATAAAATAATGGAAATTCTTTCTCTATGCTTACTCAAAAATACATCTTTTTAAAGGCTGTAACCCTGCAGAGACTCTGGACAGAAGTCTTTGGAGTGAAGGGCTAATCTGTAGCAGAAGACAAGAGTAAACAGCAAAGTAGGATCACAGATAACTCACATAATAACCACCTGAAACCAGGGAGTTCTTCACTTCCACTAAAACTGCTGAACTGTGGATTTACTTTGTATTCTTTATGTGATAGTGTTTTGAGAACGAATGGTTGTTGGTGCTGAATTTGTGGGTGCTGCTGAATCGTTAGATATGTGCTACTGCCAACATGCCTAACATGCAAGGTGTGTAATGGCTTTTGGGCCCTTTCAGAAGAAAATCTTGCCTTGGACTTCTGTGGAGGTACAATGCTAGTAATGCTATTAGACTGAAAAACTCAGCTTGTTGATCCACAGTGCAAACATGACCTCAGCCTCCGAGGGACTCCTAAAGCTCTGGCCCTACTGGTCAAAGGGGAAGTGCTGAGGCTGGAGCAGCTACTGGGGCTGAGGCCAAGCTCAAGACAAAGCAAATGAAGAAAGAGCTGAAGGCTTAATTAGATTTTCTGCCTGGAGCTGGTGCCTCGAGTCTCTGTAGGCATAAGCATTAGGGACAGGAGTAAGGAAGGAGGGGGCTAGTGCTAACTATCAAGGAGATGGTGCAGTTAATTGGAATTTAATTTGCAGGCAGTGCTAGCAGTCCATCATTGCTTCCATCTGCATAAGTGACAGGCCAGATCATTCACGGCAGTGAGAATCACTTGGCCTCGGGCCAGGAGAAGGAGTGCAAATGTGACTCTGGTCCCTCTCTCTTTCCTAAAAAGGCGATCCTAAGGAAGATATAGAATTTTACCAAGTTGCTCCAGAATTTCAGGCCCAATCACATCCATACCCAGTCATTCCTGCTTCCTGTCCCACTTCAGAGAAAGCTGGGGGAAGAAGCATGTGGCATCAGGAGGTGTCAAGAGGTAGAGGCATGGCCTGTCGCTGTAGAGTTGCTGCTGCAAGGTTGTTCCACCCACAAATTGCTCAAGCGAAGGGGGCTTTGGCCATGGAGCCAGCCAGGAAGATTTAAGAGCTGGTGGAGTTTGCTGTGCTAACACAGTACCTGGCATTTCATTATGTGATTTTCAAAACCCCAAAGGATGCAAAACCTCTTGAGTTATCCAGTGTAATGTGGTGTTTGTAAAGATTTCTTAACTTTTCAAAGTTTCCAAGCTTTCCTCCCTGTGTTTCCCTAAGGATTTTGGAAGAGCAAAATGATTGCAATCTGCGAGGGAGCAGGAAAACCTATTGTTTGCTCTACCAGCAAAGAAACAGAAGTGATGGTTGTGCCTAAAATAACTGTTTGGAATTCTGTCCTCTTTGAAATTTATGTTTGTAGCTGCCCTTTATGTTGTTCACATCATCTTCGGTGGGAACATGGATAGACTTGCATTCACTACCTTCTCTCAAGCTGTTTGCCATATATATTGCTCTGTGAGGCTAACCAGTAAGAAATTCCCCATTTACAGGAAGGCAGATAGAGCCCGTGTACCTCGTCACACATTGTATTTACTTCACTGGTTGGTTTTATTAGCAGATATCCAGTTTCAGTACATTGCTCAGGATGTCCTTATAACCTAATGACTGTGAAGGTGTTACCAAGTTAATACTAAGCATGCAGTTATGTTCTTTGCTGAATGAGACTGATTGATCAAACGCTGTCTGGGGTGATCAGATCAGGTCTGCTGAAGTTGAAAACTTCTACTTCCCTGTCAAGAGGCAGGTTTTTTGCTGTTCACTGAAAATTATTACCTTGCTTTACCAAGGCTTGTGTTGATTACACAGATTTTTTTATTTTTTAATTATTATTATTTATTTAGCTTACTAAGGAGTAGAAAGGGTTATTTTAGATTTCATACAGTTTGCAGAGAAGAAAAATAATGACTTTACTCTAAATGCAGGAAAACATTCGCTCTTCCTGATACATTTGAAATGTAATTTTGTCTGGCAATTAAAGCCTACAAGAGACTGACTGGCTGGGTATATCGGGTTATGGCCATAATCAAACAGAGTCCACTTTAATTAATCTGATTATTATACATTTTGTGGTACTCTAAAATTGTTTAGCTTCCCTGTCATTTATTAAGAATAAACTTCTCTTTTACCTAGGGATGATTGCATAATGCAGAATTATTAATGGTTAGTCATAAGAAACTAATCAAGTTAGAGGCAACATGGAGTGAGGGAATGAGCACAGAACCAGGAGCTAAGTTCTTCTGTTAATTTGATACATGGTCTTGGAAAAAACACTTACTGCTTACTGCAGTCTCTTGATTTTCCTTCAGCTAAAGAAGGAATATTAATACTCATTTCCCTACTGTGCCGGAGTATTGGGAGAATTAGCTAATGCACATGTTTATGATTAAAATTTTAATGTTTCAAAAATGTCAATTTTTTAAAAATCAAATATTTATCTGTATATCTGTGTGTTTACCTGTGTATGCAGATAATTAATAATGAAACTGGAGAACTGGTTATTTAATTGCCAATCCATTTGTTTGGAAGGAACATTCTCTATCTATTATCTACTTAAATCGCTCCTATCACCAGTAATACCCAAGTGAATTTATCCTCACAAAACCTGTGTGAGGAAGTGAAGTACAGATTAAGGCCAAAACAAACTGTTATGATAATTTAGTCTGATTCCCGTAAAACAGAAGACAAAGAATTTTCTTCCAGTACTTTCTGTGCCAAGGCCCTATCACATTTCCCGTTTTATAACGGGAGAACTAAAGCTCAAGGACAATCAACTCTGATTTTTCAGACTTTTAGATATACGTGTAATTCAAATTAGAATAAGTAAAATTTTACTTGCTCTTAACAACTCATTGACTTATTTGTGGTGAAAAAATTTCATGTGTATTGAAATATCAATGTTTTTTTATTTAGTAGTTTGCCTAAGGTGACACAGCATAGAAGGAGGCTAGGAGCAGAACTTGGTTCTTCTGGAGTCCTCATTTATTCCATGTAATTGCAAGGCTCTATGAGTGATAAATAACTTGGGCTTGCCTGTGGTGTAAGCTTTTTTAAATTAAAGGCTCAAGCTCTGAGATAAACCTTATGTATTTATGTAAAAACTCATTTGCTTTCATTCTGGTGAAGCACTGTAATTTTTGGCCACCAGAGTTCTTTCCTCCAGCATGTGAAACATTCTTTGAAGAAAACACTGAGCCCTGAAACAAGAGAAGGCCTCACTGGCATTGTGTGTTCTTTATCAAGCAATTTTACATTTCTAGTAACAAATGTTAAAAATTGTGGGGTCATAGAATAATTTAAGGTATAAGGGATGTCTTGAGGCCATCCAGTCCAAGCTGCTCTCCCTCTCAGCACCTGCCCAAAACAGGGCTAACTTCAAATTTGGAGCTAATTTCAGAGTTAGATCGTGTTACTTGGGGTTATCTATAAAATGTGTACTATTTCCATTTTCCTAACAGTTCATTGTGGTGGGATTTCTTATCTGACATCATCTGGGGATTCTCAGGATTTAGTCCTCTCCTACTAAACCCGGTAATGGTGTGATCCAGCTGTGTCAGTCCTTGATCATCTTGTCTACATTTTCCTGGACACCAAGATTTGCTTAATATGTTTGTGTGTTGGGGGATAAACTTTGGGCAGGCAACAAAATAATAAGGAAATATTTGCCTTGTACAGTGCCTAGACCATTTGATTGAGTTACAAATGATAACCTGCAATATTGTTTTACTATAGTGCAATCAAAAGCAGAATTTAGTATCCTATGTTCAAATGATGTTCAACTCCTATATTCTATCCCTCAGGAAAAAAGAGGTACAGGAAAAAACAGATTCCAGGAATATTTCAGACCCTTTTTCTTAAGTTTTTTGACTTTCAGAGCTACTTTCACAGCCTACTGTGTATGCATGGGAAATACATGTTTATCACTTATGTAGGAACTCTGCAGGTTATACACATTCCCTTACCCCGGTTGACCTTTTTTCCCCTTCTGCATCATGTATTTTACACTTGTTTTGCATGCACTCACAATATAGATTTGGTGAAAATTACCACATTTGTCATCCATTTCTTACCTCACATTTTACCACTCTACCAAATTTGAGCTTGAAGCTTCTTCCACAGTCTCTTTAGTGTGTTACAGCTTTATTTAGATCGTGGTTCAATTATTGGGTGTAGAAATGGCATAATGCTGTCTCGTTTTAGCAGACTCATCCCGACAGGAAGGTGATGGGTCAGGAGAATCAGAACAACATATTGAACAGCAGTCACAACAGCTGTCTGTAGGTTTACTCAGGTCTTGTTCTAGTGTCATCCCTTGGACCGAACCCTCCTTAGCAGCGGGATGCATTAGGTGCACTCCTGGAGCACATCATTTGATTTAGCTTCGTCAGTGAGGAATCCAGTTCGTTAGCTCTGAGATTCCTCTGTGATGTGAACCAAAGTGCAAAGTGGGGACATCTGGGAGATCTGCTTCAAAAGTGCACTCCTAATCCAGACTAAGACACTATTGTAGACATGCTCTTAGTTATTTAACAGATATAACTTGGAAGGTCCTGAATACTTGCCTATGAGGTAGTCTTAGGATTGTTCATGGGTAAACTAAGCTGTTGCGTGGAAGGAGTCATTCCCTAGAGTTACATTAGTGTAAGTGACATCAGAAGAAGGCTGTTTGGGTTTACTGTTATGACAGATCAGAACTACTGGAAACCTGAGCTTTTGTGCTGAGTAAAGCAGGTGAAGCAAATAATTCTTCATAGTAATTGTGTCAAAGTTTTAGTTAGAATTAAAATGAAAGGAAGCTGTGCCAGAAATGCTCAATGAAACTCTGGTATAGAAAACCTAGCTTTCAGACTTCTGCCAGATCAAGCCCACTGCAACCACATGACACATTTTCTAAACTCACTTAGATAAGCTCACAAAACATTGACAGGAGCTTTGTTCCAGCAGGCTTCATGCCTCATTGCGTATCATCTGTTCTTCTGCAGCCAGCATAAACACATCTACAGTGTACAGTGTGCCTTGGTGAATTTGAGCGTGGTGCCGCGGTGTGTTTGTGCCTGGTTTGGAACATGCTCCTACTGCTGAGTAAGCCAACAGTGCACAGATCCAGCCCTGAGGATCGTGGCACCATGACTGCAGGACGCTCACATAAACCTACTTCAGTTCTTCGGTAATGCTGTTTATTAAGCGTACAGTCCTAATTTCTCATAATAATGCTTGTTAAAGTAATTTTTAATGACGCAGGGGTGGGCTTTTCTTTCCAATTTTTCCTTCTGCGGCTTTTGCAAAATGACTTTTTAATGACTTCTAAGACATGTGGCTATGATCAGTATTAGTAGTTCATACTCTCAGAGAACTCTTTCTTTGCCTGAACAGGAAACACTGTGCTTCCAGAGGATATGCTGCTTTCCGCAGGTGTAAAAATGCAAGTGAATACCCTGCTTTTGAAGCTTAAAATGGTCTCTACTCTGAAACTGAAAGAAAATAGCAGGAGATAGGAATAATAAGCAACTGAACATTGAATAGTTTACAAAGTGAATAAAACTAAAATTTAAATGCATACAGTTTTTCTGAGCTGAGTTGTTTCTGAGGGTGTGGTTTCGGTCTGAATTGTTAGTGATAAAATACTGAGTATGTGTATTAATCAGTTTGGACAGATTTCCTTCCTTTCCACACACATACACTAACTGGCTTTACCTGGTTTCACAGTTATACAAAAACATACTTTAGAATCACCTATTACTTATGTTTGAAATAAAAGGTTTCGTATTTTCTGAGGGCTCTTATGACACAATCATTCTGGTCCAGCTAATACAAGGACATCTTTCAGTGGTAATCTTCTGACAAGTAACTTCCCTGAAATCAATGCAATAAGCTGCTACTTCAAAAATAATATATCTGTTGACTCTTTGGGCACTGACTTGTGAGCCTTCATAATAACCCTATGCAATGGTATTAGGCTTTTTCAAAGAATTCCATGAACTATGCTATCCCTATTTACTCTTGCACTGAATTTGGCATTACAGTTGCATGTGGTGTAAGAAAAGATGGTGCCTGTTTTCTCAGTAATGAAAGCATCGTATGAATATTAAAAAAAATGCCTAGAATATATATTTTCTCTTACTAAGCACTTAAAAATCAAGGATTTTTTTTTCTCCCTTCAGGAGCAGCAGGGAAAAAAAAAAAGATCTGATATTAAAATGTGTTCACCTCTGTTAAATGATACACATTGAAAGGAATGGAATATAAGTAAAATTATCTTCCCGCCCCACCGTTATGTAAGTTTTATCTAGTACAATATTCCCTGAGGAGCTCTGTGTAAAAAGGAAAGAAGCAATTGCAATACTGCCAATTAGATGGTGAAATGACAGCTGAAAATGGACACRGTGAGCAATGCTGTGCAGAATTAGTAATTTCAAGGGAAAGAGCATCCTTAAACTTTGGGCAAGTTTGAATCCCTTCAGAAATGAAAGACCTGTGGCCTCTAAAACATGATTAGTGTGGGTACGTATTTCACTTGCTTCTGATTTACAGCAATGTAGCCACTTTCTGACTGTCTGGTCATTGTGTATGGTTTTATACCTGTAATGTCTGAACAGTTTACGATCCTTAATGGGAGTTTATCATCCCAATATCCCTCTGAGTGTGGAACTGTAATTTTTACATTAAGGGAGAACCAAGACACACATAAAGTAGGGTCATTCCCTGTCAATATAGAAAGAATATACGGTCAGGATTCAGAGTCAGAGACCCAGAAATCCTCTGTCGTGTTTCATTCTAGCTATATCCCTCATCCTTTCTCTTTTTTTTTCTTTTTTTTTTTTTCCTTTTCTTTTCTCTTTTTTTTTTTTTTTTTTTTTTTTTTTTTTTTTACACCTAATTTCCTAAGGAAACAAGACTATCATGATCATTCTCTGGATGTATGTGAGACTCCTCTTCTTAAAAGCTTTTAAAGCAACTTCAGCCAAACTTGACAGAGGGGGTGTATTTCTAAAGCTATTGAGTTACAGTGACCATCATAAGAATAGGCAGAACATAAGAATATGTTTGTGCCCACACTGAGTGAAAAACAACCGAAAAACACCAGTCCGTTTTGAACACTGGACAATGCACACAACAGTCACCTTGAGAAATTCATGCTTATTCGTTCTAATCCCCATGATATTATTATTTTATTATTTATTTATTTTATGTTATTATTATATTGCTTCCATTGGACATTTTCTTCTTGTTGCAGACAAGCTACCAGTTGTACACCAGTGTCATGTGTGTGTTTTATACATACATGAATTTACATATGTATACATACACGTGTATACATGTTTCCTGACCAAAGGGTAGTCGGAAAACAGGAGAACCCATCCTATTTCCCCTGTGACTTCAGACATATTTAAATAAATTTCCTAGTTTCCAGACTGAAAGGAAGCTAATGAGCTTTCCATGAGCTCACTGGGTAACCCTGTCCTAGCCCAACTGCTTTGTCCAGAAACTGCCTATTTACATCCCACATGTTTAAGTATGGTTCCATGTGAAGAGCAGTGGTTTTGGTATGACAGATGTTATTACAATGACTGAACTAACATGTTGTTGGGAAGAAAAAAATGGGGTTCATAGCATAGAAATACTTACACCAAAAAAACATTGGTGGTGGTGGGACAAACAGAAAAAAAATCCAAACTAAAATTTGGAGAGATTGCTGTAACCTGCCCATTTGAATGCTGAAGTAAAGTACAGCCTGAACAGCGTTGCTTGGATGGCAATATTTATTGCACCTTCTTTCATTTAAGCCATTGAAAAGTTGTTCTCACTTAGTGAAGACTTTACTGAACAGCAGAGCACTCTTGTAAGCCTTGCAGGTTTTTTGGCCTGAATAACTGTTGTGTTTCAACCTACATTGCAGTTATGGTAGAATTAACTCTGTAATGTGTGGGTGCTGGAGGTTGAAAGGTAATTAATAATCCCTAAGAATATATCTGAGCTCTATTAAAACAGTCAGATGAAAACTCTTCTGTTGCAGCCTGTCAAGAATAACACATGTTTTGGGATAGACTGTTGCCATCTATTATTTGTATTTGGAACAATACAGCAGACTCACCGTTCTGGGTGAGCACCCTCTAGAAGTGAAAAAGTGTCCCCAAGACCTTTGGTGCAGGAGTGTCTCTTGATGTCGAAGGGTAGGTTTGCATGTGCTAGCATGCCAAGGTGCCTGTTAGCTTTCCAACTCCGGGTTGAATCCCACCCTCTGAGTTGGTGAACATTTGAAAACAGTCTGTTTCTCTTTTCTACTGGCTTATTGCTGAATACAGTTCATCCTCTCACTGACATGTACCTATTCGAACTGTTCATGCTGCTCATGCGTGGTATGCATAACCTCTGAAGCTGGCATGCTAACGGCACTCTTGAGAACTGCAGCTGCATGTCCAGCCATGGTCTGAACAGGGTGAGAACTATGCAAGAGATTAAATGGCTGGATATCTATCAGCTGTTGTGGTGTATATTAGGATGAAGAGAATTAGACATGGTTGGGTTCTGTTCTTAACATTCCTGGCTAGTGGAAGGGAATGGGTGCCAGGATGCATTTGCAGTATAAAGGAGAGGCACTTGAAATGGGATAGAGGCTGGCAGCCAGGCCAAGTGGAAAACCCTGTGCAGGACGCACAAATATATAACACGCTGTCTAGAAATAATGAGCAGGGGAAGAATCACATGCACATCCTCTGGATCTGAGAGACTCTACGTTAGACTGAGGCTGGATGCATCACAGGTGTGGCACCTGCTCACTGTATGGTCTACAAGCACCGGTTAGGGCACAGAGTGGAGACAGACTCAAGTGGCTGGCTTTTTGGCAGCAGCCCTGCGGCAGTAGTGCTATATTGGATAATGTTCTCCAATGTTTTTTCTAAAAGAACAACTATGGTTTTCATCTTTAGCTGATTATAAGCTGCCATAATTTCTTTACCCTAGACCTAGTTTATTAAAAGCGGTGATACTGCTCAGAGGTAGTATTCTCAGGACCAAGACTTCTAAAAGCAGTAAGAACTTGTTTGTGCAAACTGCCAGACTAGTATGCCAAGCGTGGGAAGAAAAGAGTTCTGGAAGAAGGACAGGAGTTCAGATTTGCTCTTTTCTGTACTTGTTAATCAGTGATGTGTATTGAGTCAGGAAGTTGTGTTTCTGTGGAAAAAATTAGATTTGACAGACCATCAAACTATTTGGGTGATCAGTGGGTAAAACAGTTTAAGGGCTACATTTTTTTTTTACTGTATGTTTAACAAAACCTTTTGTGTGTGCATGCACACAGACTGTTTTTTGTTTTCATAGTAAAGTAAGGAAATCCAAATATTAATGCTCTTGTTTGCGGAAAAATGGGAAGGTTGCAACACTGCAAATGGCTTTGAAAGCCTTTCTTTTGCCAACATTATTGCATCTCTGGCTTATAACTGATTCAAGGCAGATGTTTTCCAAGCAAAGAAAGCAAGGGTGGAATCATGCATGTATTAAATGATCTGTGTTTTGGATATTGGTTGGGTTTTACGAGCAAATGTAAATCTCTAGTGATTTGTGTGTTCCTGAAACATTTCATGGCTTTATCACCTTTTAACAGCTTGAATTAAAGTAAACACAGTACAGAAGATTGCATAAGAGGTATAAAGATGTGTAGAATTTCACCTGGTTTAGACACTTAATTTAGTTCTCCCACCTTGCCTCATAGTTCTCCCATGTAAGTAATCACTACAATTGGACAGTTGCTTTATATGGGGCTTAAACCACTATCTAAAAGTATCCAAAAAAAGAAAAGCTTATAAGTGAGGTGAAATTTTACAAGAGAGAAGAAAAACACCGAGCTTACTGGGGCAGGTCCGATTTATGTCAAAATGTGGAGCAGTTGGGATTATGTTACATAGTTTGTTTCATTGAAAGGCACGTGTGAAAGGCATCAAAGGACATGGCAACCTCTGTTGCAGTAAACAAAGTAGTTCTAGCATGTACCCCTCTAATTCGTGATTAATTAACAATAGAAGATCAGGTTGAGATTTTTGTAAACTGCTTCTCAAGTTTCAGGCTGTTGACATTTATAATAAAGTCAGTGCTCTTGCATTAATGAGTGTGGAGTTGCTTTACAAGATTTCTGAATGTGGCTTCCATTAGCACTGCTCCCAGGTAGAAATGAAAGGGTTTGGCTGTACGTATTATATCTACCAAGTTCACAGGCATTGCTTCTCTGGGCTTGTATCCTTGCTCAGGAGGAACCAGTGTGTGTGGAGGGGGTGATGGTATTATTTTGCATAGCTTTGGCTGAATCCCTCTTGCAGAACCAGAAATTTCAAGGTCTTCAAAAAAGAACTGGTGACTTTTAAACAAACTCATGTCCTAGTCTGGTGAAGCAAACAGTCCACATCACCAAACACAATATGGATTCACAAACCATAACGCGATCTCAGTGACACTAATTTCAAACTCATTACACAATCACTGTTCCTCTGAATGTACTTTCATAAGAGGATTTAGTCTTGATGTCCGCCTATAGAACAGTTTCCTTGATTTGTTGTGCCTGAAACAAGCTCGTCCTAATCCTCTCTTTTTGGACCATTTCCTCTTTTTCTGCACGCAGGAAGCAGGCGCCATCGTACTCGACGCTTGCACTTACAACTGGAAGAGCAGGTGAACAGAGCCCTGCAAAGCTGATGCAAATTCCAGTGGAAAAATTAGTTGCTGAGGGAATGTTGAGCAACACGAAGGCAGTGACTCTATCCTCTTGATAGATCTGCCGCCTTCATTTACGCAAGACCAAGGCTTGATGTTTGCTCCACAATTAAAGTTTCCAACTTGTCAGGTAGCGTGCAGCCTCTGTGCCTTTGGGCCAGCTGTCTGATAGACTGTACACATCAGGCTTGCGCAGCTGTTCTGRCAGGAGAGGAATTAAATCACTTCCTAAATATGCCACCCCATAGGTTCTGTAATTGTGGCACTCCCTGTTAACTGTACTTTAAATAATTCGTCAGCAGGGAAGATCAAAAGGCAACAGGGTTTTGAGCTACTGTTGGAGGTATTCCTTTTTTACATAAGAATAGAGAATCACACCAATATGTGTTTAAATAAGCTGAAGTCTAATTATCTTAGATCGTTTTAAACTGTCTGTTTTAAACTATTCCTTCCTGGGATACCAAGTTATATCATAGTCACCTGAAAATCACCTTTCGTTTCAAGATTCAAGTTAGGAACTACCAAGAAGGTTTGTGTTGTGGTTTAACCCCAGCCAGCAACTAAGCACCACACAGCCGCTCACTCACCCTCCCGCCCCCGGTGGGATGGGGGAGAGAATCGTAAGAGCAAAAGTAAGAAAATTCGTGGGTTGACATAAGAACAGTTTAATACTTGAAATAAAATATTATTATTATTATTATTATTATTATTATAACAACAACAACAACAAATTGTAATGAAAAGTAAAACAACAAGAGAGAGAGAAAAAAAAACCAGGGGGAAAAAAAAAAAAGTGATGCAACCGCTCACCACCTGCTGACCGATGGCCAGACAGTTCCCGAGCAGCGATCACTGCCCCCCGGCCAACTCCCCCCAGTTTATATTCTGAGCATGATGTCATATGGCATGGAATATCCCTTTGGCCAGTTTGGGTCTGATGTCCTTGCTGTGCCCCCTCCCAGCTTCTTGTGCACCTGGCAGAGCATGGAAAGCTGAAAAGTCCTTGACTAGTGTAAACGTGACTTAGCAACAACTAAAACATCAGTKTGTTATCAAMATTATCCTCATCCTAAATCTAAAACACAGCACTATACCAGCTACTAGGAAGAAAATTAACTCTATCCTAGCTGAAACCAGGACAGTTTGGTAATTGTCCACTCTGTTTAAATTTTATAAGGTTCTCTCCTATTTCTGTCATTATCCTGTTGTCTCTTTCTGTCACTTCTAGTTTCTCCCTATTTAGAGAGCAGTTGGAGTGTCACACCTCAGGTTAGCCCAGGAACTGCCCTTTTGATATGAGGACAGCTGGGGAAATCTCATTCCTCTAAAAGAAGCCGACGGTGGGCGAAGATGTTCRGCCGGCTGAGCTAAGTACGTTGAAAAATTTGTGGGGAACAGGAATTCSTTGGACTCTGGGGAGTGGACCTGGGAATCTGGAGTAGCGGATGGATCTGGCTTCCCCAGCAGGATGCAGGGACAAATCTTTGGGCTGTATAGAGGAGGGGAAGGGCTGATGAAGCGGGACTGCAAGTTGCGTCTGCTGTATTCTCAGGTTACGGAGATGTGACCGTGGTCCTAGGACACTGCAGTGGGCTTTTTGATATAGACCTCCCCCACAAGCTTCCTTAGGATGAAGTAATTTCCAACTGATCCCTCATCTAACTGGCTTCCTTTTGTTACTCACAGTTCTAGAAAATTTCTTAGCAAAATAATTTCCTGGGTTAGCTGGCTATTACTTCTCTTTCTTGTTGTGGGGTTCCTCACAGTGAATCTCTCATTGTAGGGATGTATTTGTTTGGATTTTTATTCCACTGAGAGTGCCCTGTCTTTCTCCTATCTCTCTGCTACACAACGCCACACTTCTGCTGAAGCATCTAGCCCCGGCCAGAGACACTGTTCTGAGCTGGACGCGTTGCTCTGTCTGACTCAGTATTTCACTTCACGTGACACAGCGACTGTTCAGGTTGACACTGTGAGAAAAGCAAATGCAGTATTTCCCACACTGCCCCTGGTTAAAGGATGAGTCACTGTCCCTTGTCCAATCTTTAGGCTGTTATATACAAAATTACCTACAGGCAGATGGCTTTCATTTCAGTAGTAGTTACATGGGCAATTCTTACAGCCGTTTTAGAGATTCCTGTTTAAGTTTTTGAAACATCTGCAGTGGGTTCTTTCCAAGGTCGCAAAAGATTTATTCAGTGTATACCTTGTTTGTGGGCACAGCTTAAATGTGAAAAAACCCCAATGACTCTGCTGAGATGAAGGATAAGTTTCTGTGCCTTTGAGCATGGTGCTATCTCTGTCACTTGTCCTAGGCACCTCCCAGTTTGGCCAGAAGAACAGGGACACTTTTGCGAGCAGGATGAAAAGAAATGAAATGTGTATTAAACAAGTGCTAAAGATCCTATGATCCATCTTCGGTTTTTATGGTAGCATGTTGGCCTCACTTTAAGATGACTGCAGTAGCAGCGCTTCTTAATAAGGCCTGTACTGAAGAGAAAAAAAAGTTACTGTTGGGTTCCTAATTTTAATGAATCAAGCCTTACTGAGAAGATGAGCTCCCTTCGCAACTGTCTGTCTCTGTAAAATGACATGACTAAGTGCTGTAGAGGAGTTGGGGGGTTTTGTTTTTGTTTTGGAAAACATTGCCACTGTTTTGGTGGGTTATTTTTCTCTTGACTATCTCTTTTGCTTCTGCTCCTGCTATGATTTTCTTTGAAAAGCAATATTGTGTTTACCTAGTGACAGGGAAGGATAAGTTGTTCTCAGCTGTCAAACAGGAAACTTCAATTTGGGTTTGACCTAGAAACATTTAATGGCAATGTCTTTCTCAGTGTCAGATAGGAAGGTTGGGGAAGTTGGAAGCAACCTRTGAGATATTAAAAAGGGGTCTGCTTCACACTGCATGAAAAAAAAATCATATGAGAGGTAAACTAGATCTTTCATTACTTGTTAGAAAGCAATAGGGAAAAATAAAAGAAACCTTTTTTTTTTCTTCAACTTGTAAAGAGATTGATAAAAGCAAAGTAACATGAAGTAGATTTTTATCTTAGATAACAGACATTACTTTTTCTCCCGAGTGGACTACCTAGAAACTACTGTACAGAAAGCAAAAATATTTGCTGTCTGCAGAACAAGTTACGGGGGCTGGCAAATTCTCAGCTAGCATTTCCAATGAGATGGCTGAGGTTACCCCATCCTCTGCCTTGTATCTGTGGGTTCAGAGATGCCAAAGCCTACCGGGAAGCTCTCTACCATATTGAGCAAGTCTGTCAGGCCTTTGCTCAGACAAACATTGCTGGACATTAACACCCTAGATAATTCCTATTACTGTCCAGTTCTTAGTTTTGAGCACAGGGAGAAAGTTACAGATGAGGCMCTTTGTGCCATGTTGCATGGTGACAGACTTGGTTTTGGCATAGTAATACATTTTGAATATTTTGTTAATTTTTCTCTTTCCACCATGAAGTGTCATGTCATGCATTTATTAAAGTTGTGCCTGAACACGAAGAACACTAAGTAGACTGCTTTTCTTGCTTTGATTGTGAGTGCTGTTGTGGCTTGTTGCACAGCGGAATTGCTGGGACCCTTGACAGGGATAAAGGTGTGGATCTTGTGGACATGATGTTGCCTAGACATACTAGTTGTCTGCACTAACTTCTGCATATAAGCTCAGTCTGCTGAGTGCTTTTTCCTCTTTAAAAGTAACCCTAAGTAGCTGTTAGGGTCACTTTGTTGTAGTTAATACCCTATTTTTATACTGATATCTAATTACATAGCATAAGGTGTTTGTTTTTTTAAAAAAATTTTAAATTTCCTGGTCATATAAATATCAATGTCTCTGGTTGTGTGGGTCCTGTACATTTGATTGTGAGAGTTCTAGGGCTCATTACACCCTGATACCTTAAGGCATTCATATATTACTCTTCTTTCTTTCTCGAGGCTAGGCACTTTATACCCTTTTCATCATACATAATTGATGGCTTGTGCTTATAGACATGGACTTATGTTGCATAGATATAGATATCATTACAGGTTTTTATATTTTGTATTCACTGAAAGGGTTTTGTCTTAAAGTGCAGTAGCTGTTCAACTGATATTCTCAAAAGAATAGTCAGTCTCTCAGAAGAGGAATCTGATGTTTTACAATGCCATTGACTGTCTGTGAATAATTTATGATTATGTCAGTCCACCTTTAGTATTACATGCAGGCTGCAGTGCTTATGAAATGTATTTAATGACATTTTTAGCTAAACAGCACTGAATGTCGTCATGGATGAAGTAATGGTTCTTGTTAGCATTTGGAAAGTTACTGCTGCTAACTTATGTTTGTACAACTTCCAGACAGCCAGTATGTTTAACCCAGCTTGGGCATCTTACAGTCAGGACTTTTGGCAAACCACAACAATAACTAGGACAAGCAGGACTGCTAGATCTAGTGCAAGTAGGCTCTGATCCCACTGACACATATTTAAGTGGAAYAACTCTAGATTTCATTAGAGTTGTTTTCCACGTATCACATGACTGAGATCTGACTCCACTTCCCCCTGGCACTTTAGTCAAATAAACAGCAATAATTGTAATGCAATTCAAGCTAGAATTTCACGTCTGAATGGCACAAAGTCTGAAGAAACGTAGTGATTAGAGGTGGTGTTTGCTTTGTGCATTATTTATAGATTTTACTAGAGCTCTGTGAACAATAAATGATACATCCGTACCTTCAAGCAGAGCTTACGTTATGAAGGCAAAATAAATCTTTTTTTTATTAGTTTTGAATCAAGCAACTATAAATAGGATAGCTTTAAAATGTTAAAAATTAGAAGGAACAGTGACATTCAAAATGGTAGTTGCTGACAAAGCTTGTATTGACAGTAAAATTAATGCCAGAAGAGCTTTGCAATGTCTAAAGCAGTGATAGGGACTATTATGTGAGCTTTTGGAAATAATTGAGAGATAAGTGGTTATTAATGAAAATAAACTGAGTTTTCACTGCTGCTGAGGATTTAGAGGTATTTATCAGGAATGGGACAAGTCGTCAAAAAAAATGCCGTACTTGCTGTTTACAAAGATCCATTCTGGAGCTTTGCAGAGCATGCACGGGCATAAAGAGTTCTTGGGCAGGTAGCAGCAGAGAGGACAGTTTGTTTAATAAGACTGAGGAAGAAGCAGGGGATTTGACAGTCTCCAAAGTCCTGAATAGAGAGTCTTCATTATGTTTGTCATAACTGAGTCTTATCCCTTCACTCTAAATAGCGCTGCAGCTTGCATGCATCTAATCACACAAGGAGACAGGAGGTTTCATCCTGCTCATTTCCTTCTTCACTCAAGTGCAATTTGGCCTGAGATTACGATGATTCACAATGCACTTTATTAGAAACATTAAACAGAAAAACGACAAATTCATGTCCCTGTCTACAAAAGCCATTAGCAACTGATTCTCCAGGAACCCATGAAAAGAAATAAACAGGAAAATAACAGAAAATTCAGGAAAGTCTCTGAGATGAGAGAATTTTGACACACAGAACAGTAAGGTGCAGATGCACTCACTTAATATATGCCATGTGCACTGAAGGTGAAAACATTTGGAATTCATTTGCCTTCACTAAAAGAATGAGATCTGAATAATGGTGACAACCTTCTTGCAGAAGTTAATCTAATGCTGAGACTGGAGGTAACCCATGAATGGGCATGCTTTTAAGGGAGCGCACAGAGGCCTGGGGAGAATGTGGAAGTCCCTGAAGAAATGTATGTGACCAAGTAGGTATTTTGAGTTCAGTATGAGTAAGGAGAAACACGTAAGAAATTGCCTGGTTGCTATGACCTTAAACAAGGACCTTTCAGATGAAAGCCCACTTTGACACCACCAGCCCACTTTGATACCACCAGCCCACTTTGGGTTTAGCTTAGCTTTAACCTAACAGAAATGGAATATGCAGCACTGGCTTTGTGAAGATCAGTCAGCTTTTAGAAGTCCTAGAAAATCTAGGTAAGAATCTGTGCCCTAAGATATGATAAAATCAATATTGAACCCTCAAGTTCTACAAAGTGTTCTTTACTACTAGCAGACAGATATCGATGGTGATGGTTCAAACATGAAATCCTAAGATAAGTATAAAATATCTAATCTTATGTAGGATTGCTTGTGACCAACCTGAAGGTACAGATTCTTAAAATTACATTCCTATTAAAGATGACTTGGGGCAGGGAATCAGAGATGCCTGGGCCTCTGATTCAGTGAAGTTAAGCTAAGCAGTTTGATTATCCTTCCCTTCTCAGTGCCTCTTGTGTATATTTAGCACTCGCAAAAAAAAAAAAAAAAAAAAAAAAAGCCAATAGATCCTAGTTTCAGCAGAATAATAAGCCCGGTAAGCTATGGCATGTTGACTGAATGAGTTTTTGTTTCCTTGTCCTGTTAGAACAGTTGAAATATTCAACTGTTATTTCCTGTAATGTCTTGGGAGTAATTGTCAGTAGAAACAGAACATCAATACTAGAGATTAAAAATTGCCTGAGGTATAAGTAACTATTTATCTTGTTTTCCTCCTTAGTTAGTGTAGTTAATTTTTCTTACACTTGGATGTAGACATTATTTTACTTTTATTAGCGTGCACTTTTTACACATCTTTTCCATCACAAATATGGATCAAATTAATCTATCCTTTATGTCTTTTTTTTGACCTGCCTGGGACTGAGTATGCTTTCATTGTTTAAGTACAGGATTTGAATGGCTATAGTAAAGATATGTGGGTTACTGTGTTTAAGCTATTTCTGGTCCTCTTTAGGAAATCACTTGTTTTGCTACAGTGATGCCATTCTTGACACTGCTTTCAGGAGCACCAAACTCTTACAGACTGTATTCTTGGAAGAAATGGTTAGTATCGAAAGGGATAGGAGAGGACTAAGCAGCATGTGACTGAGCAAACTTTTGGTAGAGAAGAAGCTGCTTGTGAGTCAGCAGTGTGCCCTGGCAGCAAGGAAGGCTAGCAATATACTGGGATACATTAACAGGACTGCAGTTAAGTCAAAGGAAGTTATTATTCCTCTTTATTTGGCCTTTCTAAGCCACTTCTTGAATGTTTGTCCGGTTTTGGGCTGCTAATAGAAGAAAAATGATAAACTGAAGCACGTTCAGTGAAGGGTCACCAAGGTGGTTGGGGAGCTGGTGCATTTGCCCTGTGAGGAGAGGCTGAGGGAATGGGGCTTGCTCAGCTTGGGGAAGAGTGGAAACATAACAGTGGCCTGCCAACACCTGCAAGGAGGTTAGCAAGAAGACAGAGCCAGGCTCTTCACTGAGGTGCATGGCAGAAAAATGAAAGGCAACAGCTGTAAACTGAAAAGGGAAGATTCAGACTGATAGATATAGGGAGAAACTTTTTCACCTTGAGAACAGCTAAGCATGGGAACAGGGATGCTGGGCAGCATGGGAACAGCTGGATGCTGGGAGGATTTCAAGACCTGCCTGGATAAAGCCCTGAGCAACTTGGTCTGACCTCAAGGCTGACCCTGCTTTGAGCAGGAGTTTGGAACAGAGACCTCCTGAGGTCCCTTCCAACCTGACTGGTCCTATGAGTCTGTAAAATAGAAGAGTTCTGCAGGCAGTTTTAAAATCTCCTGTAAGCCATTTCTTGGCAATCTGAGTTCCCTTATCAGTATTCTATTATTGCCATGTTTAAGATAGACTAAAAATTTAGACAGCTAAACTGGTCTTTAAAGCGTATACCTGAACAAAAACTATCTCCAAGATGGCCTGTCAGACCTTGGAACTGGATGTTCTGGAAGAACCAGGCCCTGTGTTTTCTGGCTGCTTGCTGAAGGCAATTTAGGCAGAAGTAGACAAAGTTTGGATCTGATTCATCTTCCTTGCTTGCTGTCCAGTCCTTTTGAGCCAGAAAGAGACTAGGCACAGTAATGTATATCAGTGATGCATCAGGATAGCACACTAATGTGCCAGTCCTCACAGTGATCTGATTGCTTGAGATGTCACTAGACTAAGTGGGGACTTTTGAATGTGGCCAGTTTTGAAATATGAAGCATGTGGTTAAACAGACCAGGTGTCAATTTTGGGACCACACTTCGCCAGCTGGCTAGTAATAGAGAAATGTTTTGTAAGCCAAAATGAGAAACTTTTGAGTTACACAATGAAGTTAAATGTTTGTGAAGAAGCAATTAACTGACTTCCATCTCACCTCTACAGGAAGTGCAATGCTACCTTGGAAGGCTGTTTGTTTCAGAGAAGCTTGATGCTAATTAAAAAAGACTCCATACTCAAGGCATACACTTTTGGTAGTTCTCTGTAGTCTTGGTATCCTGCTGTGCCCACACTTACAGCTCTCTCCTCCTCTAACATTTGCTGTCTTGCTGACTGCATCTTCACATTCACCTTTTTAAACTCTTTATTTTTTAGGACTGAAGTAATTTATCAGAAACAACACAGAGCATTTTCATCCTATTAAGAAACACTCTGAACTCATTCTTTATGACCGGTAACAATGGTGACAATCATTTTCATTTGCACAGAAATTCATTCCAAAGCTTCTAACAAATTGGTATGCAGTGACAGGTGAAGAACTGTAATTCCATTACTAAATTGTGGTCATTTCAAAGGGTCAAAATAAGTAGCTGTTTAATAACCTTGCTCTTGCAGAAAGTGATGTGAAAAGTTTGAACATGAGAGATTGTAAGTGTTTCCTTTTTAATGCATCTTAATAGAGAAAAATAATCTTCAACAGAATAATAGTTTTCAGCATCCTTAGGCAGTTATGATTCAGTCCTAGSAGGATATAAAAATGCAAGTGAAAGATTCCCCGTCACCATACTGCATAGGTGTTTGCTGGAGGTATTAATGTATCTGTCTTGCGGTACACTTGGAAGAGAAGCCACTCGCCAACCTCAGACAGCATGGCTATTGTGTGCGGTGCCTTCAGTCATGTGTGGGTGGATTCAGAGAATCTAAGTAGACTAACTGAGGAGACATGAAGATGACCTATTTATTCATAATCTTCACTCAGAAAGGAATTAAAAGCAGATGGTAAATCAGAAGTTTTCTTTGTCTAGTCACTGGGAAATTATGCTCAGGAATGATGTTTTAAAGATGCACTTGTAATCAGAATGATGTTTCATTTCATCTGTTGAAAGGTTGATTACGAAATGAGTACAGGGATGGAAAGAAGAGGCAATCATCTTAAAACAGTGAGGAATACATCAGCTCTTCTCTCTGAGCCAGCTCAAGGCTTTGTGACAGTGTAGACAGCAAGTTGTCAGGGGCGAGGTGTCAGCCATAGTTGCTTAGGGGACCATTTCTTCCCTGCGGTAGCTGCCATGTTCTCCAGCTCAGCCTCGCCCTCTGTGGCAGCAGCAGAACAGAGGGGTTGTTCAAGGGAGCGAAGCTGCATGTGATACTGACATTGCTGGATCCCTTCTCTAACCATGGCCACCTCAGTARTCTGCTGTCACAGGCCTCTTTTACTTATACCTACAGTAAGGTCCGTGTCTCCTGGCTGGCTGTTGTAAAACCAGTGCAGACTGTGCATCATGGCAAAATTAGAATAGAAAGTTCTTCCCTTAAGGATATCTTCCTATAAAACATTTTTGGGGAAACGAACTTTCTTTTTTTTTTTCTTCCTATCAGATTTCCCAGTTTTGATGTGGACTGGAAATGCCTCCAGGGAGTTCCAAAGCATGGAGGGGAACAAGTGACTCAGTTTAGAAAAGAAACCGTGTTGGGGCAGTCCAGCTTTCAGACACAGAGAAGCAGAGATTGTTAATGAAGTTGGTGCTAAAGGAACGTAAATATTTCAGTGTAGAGGATGGGTTTGTTTTTAAGTCTTGATTATGAAAGCTTCAGGAACATAAATACAGTGCACAAAGTCTAAGAAAAATCTCTGTCAAACAGCAAGAAATCCACAGAATTCTTACAAGATGACTTGTCTCCTAATTAGTGTCATTTCACAGAGCTTTCTTAATGCAGCTTGTACATTTAAAAGGATAGATAAACAGGCAATTTCACTTCCCTCCCTATTGTATAGAACCCTGGACATTTTTTTGCTTCCCACATCAATAGACATTGTTCTAGCAGAATCATAGATTGTTTAGTTTGATGTGAGTTCAATTTCCTAGAGACCTAGAGAAGTCCCTAGTTCTGGAGATTAACTGTCTCTAGTTAGTCAGGGTTAGATTTGTTTAGTCACGATGCTAATGGTATGCTAGCTTGATTTAGCAAGCATCCTTTGTCTCAGACARTAAGTGAAACCACTTGGTATAATTTCAGGGTAAGTACAGTTTCTGTACATGGATGTCTGTATGTGTGTGTGTTTATACCTATTTAAATATCCATACACACTTTTGATTTATATAGTTGAAGAAATCCTTAGGGTGATACAGCTACTTCTCCATTCCCTCTCTTACTCTCTCTATTTCCTCCAAGGAAAGACTACTATTCTTTCTTTCTCCCAGCTGAACTTGATTTAAAGAGCTAGAATTTAGGTTCTCATGAGGCTCTTAAGCATTAGTTTGGCTTTAACTGCTTATAACATCTAGATTTTCAGATGCAGTATTTTAGAGGAACATAGTTTTGAACTAGAGCAAATGATAAGAAGTTGTATGTTAGGAGGAAGCCGTTGGACAAATTMATCTGGTGCTTCTTACAGTTTTGGAAAGCAGAACACCTCACAGCTGCTCATGAATGCATCGTGTTTCTATGTCAGGGTACACCTCCTGGCTAGTAAAAGAGCTGCAGAACATGCCCAACACAGAGTGTTCAAGTGCTTTGAACTTTGCAAGGTCAGAACTCTTTCAAAGGATGAGGAGAGCTAAGCAAGGGCCATGTGCATGAGCAAGGTGCATCTCTCACATCCTATCTACTTTCGAAGTAGCTTTGTTGAAAGAGAGTAAAATGTGCAGTTTGGTGTTCTTCCTCTTTCACATAAAAACAGATGGTGGATTTTTTTTTTTTTAAAGTGTTCCCTAAAGGTGTGGGTTTTATAGCTTAAGCTGCATTAGACAGGTTCACAGCTTAACAGAATAGTTTTTGTCTCTAATGTGTTCTTTTCAGGTGCATGCTGTACCTGACAGTGCACTGAGGGTGGAGGCAGAGACTGGGGAGAGACACTGTTAATTGTGTCACTCCACTGAACCTCTGTGGAGTTGCGTTGATTTTCCTATGGGGAGGATGTGGCATGGCACTTCAGAAAGAATTTTGTTTTGTTCTTACCAAATTTCAACTGTAAAGAGTAGTCATAGGCATTAGAGCCATGTTCCACTTCAGCAGGGATGCAGCTCGGTCTCATTCTATATTTAGTCAATTCAGAAGGAAGAAACACAACTCTCCTTGGCTTTTATTTATAGCTGGCATCCATAGATGCTCCAGCACAAGGTGCAGTTACTGCTCCTGATAAGAATCTGACAGACTAGTGATCAGGCCAAGGATGAAAAATTTTGCAACCTGTGTTTCATCTACAATTTTGCTAGTGCTTTATTTAGATGGATTCAGAATGTGATTGGACAAATTAATGGAAGAACAACATCAAGGTTTGCCACACAGAAGATAGTGTCTTTGGCTCGGGAAGTCCTTGGGTTGCTGGAGTCTGGGAGAAGTATGTTTGGCCTTTTCTTAGGATTTTCTAGGCATCTAGTGCTGACAGTGGTAGCAGGCTCTTACGTCTTCATTTGACTTYAGTAAGATTATTTGTAAAACTGTTAATAATACCAAGCACAGAAGAACTGAGCCTCTTGCAGGTCATAAGTGTACGCTATTCAGACGTATATAACAATAGATAACTCCAGCTGCAGCATTTGGAGAAAACAGTATGCCGGGATGAAGAAATTATGCCTTCATTGAAATACCTTGCACATTTTTTGGTAAGACAAAACTAACAGGAGTAGCCACAGAAGATTTCCTCCAAATGGTCCTTGATCAGATTGGGATGTCCAGAGGACAATCAGGCACTGAGCTGTTGACATTTCTACTAGATGCAAGAATAGCAGTTTGGGATAATGCTTCTAAGGCAAGATAGAAAACATTCATATCCTTAAGTGAATAATTGGTTATCTTCTTTCCCAAATATATAGGAAATTAAAAACAAATGGTGTGTCATTTAAATACACTGCCAAGAAGGGAACTAGGATAGTGGTATGTGTACTTCTAAAGAAATTGTGTAAATCTAAGAATTAAGATGGAACTGGAATTCATAACTAAATGAAGACATGGATGTAATAGTGTATGTCAACATCTTACCGGAAAGACAATCAAAGAGACACTAATACCAAATATACAAGAAAGATAAGGTGGAATAATAATACTAGAAGTTAAAGGAGATAAGATTCAAATCACATTAGTCAACTCACTACTGCAATTTGTAACGTTAGAATCAATATGGATTGAAATTCCAGGCGTGAACAGGAAGAATATAATACTTGGGCCACATTACTACTGCTTGACCAGAATGGCAGAACCAGTGTGATATTTCAAGAGAAGCAGAAAGCAGAGAAAATTAGTATGGGGTAACTTAGAGTTTTCCCATGTGAATTGGGCAAATGTTATATCAGGACATGAAGCGGAGACATAATTCTTAGGTGCTATCAATGATTGTTTCATGTAGAGCAGCTGTTCAGAGTACTCACACAAGAAAATTCAGCCCTTGAATCAGTATTTAGCAATGTAAGGAATGGCCTGGTGTGAAATCTTACAGCTGAAGCATCATTGTATCAGTGTTGTCATCAATRCTGTATTAAGATTTGGCATCCCTTCAAGAGCAACAGGCAGCAAAAAATCTACTTCCATTCATTCCAAGCCTGCTTCCATTCAAAAGGTGAGCTGTGTAAAAATAAGACCGCATCATTAATAGAATCTAAAAGAAGCAGCTGAGAAAGTTATCCTTACCTGTGGCGTGAAGATTAGCAAGGAACACTGTCCTGGAAATAAAGCACTAGAGGAAGGACTGAGAAGGATAGAAGTATGGCTAATCAGCAAAGTAATGGAGGCTATTAGAAGAAAGCATCCTTCAGGGAACTGAAATTGAATCCAAATTAAGAAAAGAGAAAGGATCTTAAACTCTGACCAGTTGCACAAAGGTACAATTAGGCAGACAAAAGAAGAGTTTGAAGAGCAAGTAGCTAAAGGAATCAGAACTAACTTGGATCCCTATCCATACCCAGGAGCAAGAAGCCCTTCAGGGAGGGTTTAAAAGGCCAAGCATAAAGAGGAAACACATGAGGAAGGGGTAGAAGTATAAAAGAAGCAAAGTACATTGCTGACAGGCCAAATCAGCTCTTTAGCATTCACTGCTGAAGAGACCAGGGAGAGTCCCACAGCAAAACTTTTTTTGGGGGAAGGGCACAACAGTGGCTTTGTGTGGAATTGAAATAAATGTCAAAAAGGTTGTAGTAGAAATAGAGGAAATTAACAGTAACAGAGTATGAGGACTGGACAGTATTCACAAAAGGTCCCAAAATAACTCAGGGATAAAGTAGCTTAATAGTAGTAGTAGTGTGTAACATCCTGTTTTAAAACTCTGTTGGTATTTGAATATGGGAGGATGGTGTGATGCCCATCTTTGTAGAAAGATTTAGGTGGAAAGAGGAAACAGCAGTCCTGTAACTGAGATCTGTGCTGAGAAACTAGTAGAAATTATAACAAAAGGTAGACTTAGTGGTCACCTGGATAAATACTATCTACATGGAAAGAATCAGTATGGCTACTGTAAAGAAATTTCTGTCTTCAAATCTTTTCTAGTTTAAGTGGTCAGCAAGTATGTGGAGACGAGTGACTCAACTGATACAGTCTGCTTTGACTCTAAGTCCCTCATAGAGGTCTTTGAGAGAATTAAACTGCCATGTAAGAAGGATGTGGAATGACTTCCATATAAGAAACAACTGAGTAGGCTGGGACTTCTTTTCCTTGGAAAGGGGCGGTTGAGGTGAGATCTGATAGAGATCTATGAAATTGCAAGTGTGATTGGAGGGTGAATAATACTGATTGCTCACCATTTCTTTCAGTACAAGAACTAGAGGCCATTGAGTGATCCTGGTAGAAGCTTCCTCATAAGTTTGTTAATTTCRTTTATACTTTATAAAATTAGAAGATGAACTCCAGCTAACACGATGTTGGAACTATTGATAAGCAGAATGATGACTGATGTAAATGAAGACCACTAGTAACAAGTTTTTTTCCTTTTTTCTGTGGGAAACAGAATGAAAGCTCTGGGGTTTACATCTGTTCATAAATTTTTGTGTAATGAAGTAAAGCAGCATTTCATTTATAATGTGATAGGTCTGGTTCTGGTTGTTAGTGCTCTTTCAAAAGATTTTATCTTAATTTCATTGTAGTAGAAACTAGATCAAAATCTATTTTCCAAATTTTCATCATTTATACAATTGGAATGTGATGAAAAGTATTTATATAATTTCTGATCTGTGAAACAGTTGACATTTTTGTTTTTTAAGGGCATTTTTAAGCAGAATAGAGTTGTATGTGCTGCAACTAGGAAAACAAATTCATTCATTTTCAAAGAAGTTTTAAGTATTATGATTCAGGATAGGCTATTCTTGTTAAGAGAGGAGGACAAAATGGATTCATTTAAAAGTGAGTAAAATCAAGAAAAGCAGTAACAGCTGCTGAAAAACATTGTGCAGAAACAAAAAGCAAATATAAAATATGAGGATTTGGATTTGGGAGTGGCAGGGTTGTCAAGTGTCTTAGAAAAAATGACATGTTGAYGCCGAGCTGGGAAATTATAGTGGCTGAGAAAATTCTAATACCAGCAACTCATTGGAAAGAACCTTACGCTAAACCAGCCATGGTGAGAGAGAAACTGTGACTGCTATGCTATAAAGCAATAGAGTCATTTGTGAGCACCATTTAGGGTTTGATTTGAGGGGGTTTTTTTGGTGAAACCAAAGCTCTGTCTTCAGAACACCTAGAAGCTATAGTATACAGACAACTCCATTTAGGAAGAATATAATTATCATTTCTGCAAGTTCATCACACAAAGTCTCTCTTGGGGTTACAGCACTGCTTTCTTTGTTGTCGTTGTGTCTTGATTCTCCTCACWTATTAATGAGTTTTTACAAGGTCCTTCTCTTTTTCACAGATCCAAATTTCCACTTACCCATATCCATATCTTAGGAGGCCTGTAGTTCCCAGAAGGAGTTCTTTTTATGATGTTTCTCTCTGAGAATTGTTTTGTTGACATTTTTATGTCTAAGCAAAGTTTAATAATGGAAATTAGAGGAACGGAGCACTGCAGTGTGGGAGRATGAGAGAGAAAGAAAATGTCCTATTCTGAAAGGGAAAAATTACTTTGTTGCTGTTAAAAGGAGGTGGGGGAAGGATTTTTCTAAGTTGGTCCCTGTTCATATGTGTCCTTCTTTCCCTGGTATCCTAAAGAAGGTGTCTGTCTACAACCCTACCATGTTATGTGCCATTGACAGTCAGTTGCTTCTTAGGAGTTCGCTTTCTGTGGCTTAGGCTGTCATATGTAAAGATAAACTTGTTTTTCTCTTTAGCCAAAATTTCTGTAACCAAATGAAAAAAAAAGGGGAGGAGAGGGAGGAAGAAGAAAGGAGTATGAAGAATCTGTCAGGATCCTTCTGGCAGGGAAGAGGTGATGGCTTAAAAGAAAAATTCAGCTTCCCCTAGGCATATTCTGGGTAAGACCTTCTTTGCTAGTGGTTTTCACAACTCTGTTTCCCAGATTCCTATTGGTATATAGTAACTTATGTGATCTTGGTCTATAGCCCTGATGGTTGCACAGACAAATTTTTAAAGCAATTATAGAAACTCAAAACCCAGATGCAGCTACAAAGAATTCTCAATGTGTTATTTAAAAGGGACGAGAAGCTTAAATTATTAATTAGTTATTGGACATTAAAATACCTGTTTAGAGCAAGACTCAGGTTTGACTTCCCAATGGTGTCAACACTGGAAACGAGTGAAACTAGTCTAGAATCCCTCCCTTGTGCTGAACACTTCAGCTGAAAACAAGAAACCAATGAAACAATTCTCCCATGTAAAAAAGTTACTTTGCCTGTTAAGTCTGTGTATGTAAACATCGAACTAACAAAAGGAGTTTGAATAATTGATTTGAAGCCTGATCTTTGCAAGGGAGTTCACAAAGCATTTAGTTGGTCCAGAATCCATTCCATTGTCTCAGAGTTTTTTCCACTTCAAAGTTTCAGCCATAGTCTGGTTCCCAAAAAACTGAATGTGATTAAGAAATTTTAGACAAATGTTATTCTCAGCTGTTGGGAACTGAATGCAAAAAAAAAAAACCCAACCCAAACAAACGATAAAAAACCTCTCATAATCTTTCTTTTACACTGGAAAGAAAATAAAGTTTTTTGTAAATGTTATCATCTGAATGACTAATTAAGGGTCCCAAGAAACCTATTGGATAGATGGGGAAAATATGTAGTTTCACTAACTCCCCCAGCAAGGTACTGATGGAGATGGGAAAAAAAGGGCATCCAGTTTCCGCAGACTTGCTGAAGTAGGGACAACTGCTCTAAGTCAAATGTTTGCTGAAGGCACCTGCATTTTTATCAGTGCGTTTTTTTTTTTTAATAAGTACTGCTCAGATAGGAGATATCCTGAAGTATATTGATTACATATCAGAAGTGAGGTTAATGGAGAAAGCAAGATTATAAATAATTTCCAAATTTTCATGACTAAACAGGTTTTCTAATGATTATTGATCCACTTTTTGTTTGAACATGCAACAGCAGTAATACTTTCTGCTTGTCAATGTTTACACAATTTCCATTTTTTCATGCTGAAATACTGACTTTGAGTATTCAGGCTGATTCTGTTTTGCAAAATCTGATAACAAAACTGCTCTTTTCACCTGTAGTAGAAAGATAAGGATTCATAATCTAGTTCTCCGATAATGTAATGATGCCAGGACTTATGATTAGAGCTCTTTCATAACAACAGAGAGAGGGGGAGTTCATTCAGCCTTTTCTGAGATACCGAAACGACAAATATACCACTTATTTCAAAGTATGGCTACAAAGAATCACAACTGTCATTCTTCAGAAATACACAGCATCTCTTTGTCTTTCACAGGGTTATCAATGTTTGTTATACTGTACTTCCTTTCTTGCAACATTACATGTTACTATGAATGTATTTCAGTTGTTTTTTTTTAGGAACAGGTAATCAGTGGGTATTTGTTGCACTAAGCACCTGATTTACTGGATATGAGTATTGTCTTCCAGTCCTTTCAGACCTCTAAACTCTGCACATTAGTCTGTTTCTATAGCATTGCAAAAAGTAAATCAGAAATCATATACTCTAATACTATAATATGCTGTACTAACACCTCGTCAGTTTTCAATTCTGTCGCTTACTGTAAACCCAAATTAAATATCTTGCACCAGAATGGATGAACTCGAAAATGATCCTGGCACTCCAAATCTGAAAATATTATATTAGCAGACTGAGGTCAAGGATTAGCAACATGAAGCACATTAACAGAATGCTAATAGAAGCAAACCTTTCCTCCCTTCCTATGACTTTAATATCTTGGTCACTCTGCAGTCATTTAGTAGGCCTGGGTCATCAGTGTTATACAATGGAGACACAAAAAGCACTGCTTTACAATCAGTATTGGAAACAAGCTATATATAAGCTTTGGACTTAAAAAGCTTGCAGGGAAGATGTGGCAATGGTGTCTCATGTAGTCCAGAAAATTTTATTGGTAAGAAATAATAACTGGAACCGTAACCAAAGGACACCATTGTGCTAGGCATCACACACAATGAACAAAAAAGACCCTGATGTTTTCCAAGAGCCTGAGGGCTGGTTGCTGGGTCTGCCTGCTCAGGCAGCTGCTGTTTAGGTTGTGCTTCTGGCTACTCTTCCAGTGCAGGAGCGGACATGTGTATGCAGTGTATTGTGAACCATGCAATTTCCATTCTCAATGATGCATGGCAACGTGGTTGGACCTTCAGCTCCTGACAGCCACACCGTGCTCAGGGAGAACCACACTGGTGAATAAGATTTAGGGTGTTCAGCACTTCCTACCGCCAGTGCTGTTGGACTGGATGGAGGGGAGCTTGGAGCCTGGACGAAGGCTGAGTGTTTTGGTGTACCTTCCTGCCTGGGCGTGAGCTGCACCTGGGTACATGGATCAACACATGGGGAGAGATTGGGCATGTCTGGGCCGGAGCACAGGCTTGAGCACATAGTATAAGCACATAGTATATGGCTTCAAAACATAGTATGAAGACAATAGTATAAACTCTTAAATAGGCTATTCTCAGACAACAGTAGAAGCAGCAAAACGTTGTTAGGCTGAGTCTAATGATACAAAATTATTTTGGAAGAATGCTATAGTTTGTTATTTAAAAAAAAAAAATTAAAAAAACATATTCATGTTGCCTGTTTTCCCATGGAGATGAATCTCACCACCACATTCATCATCTTCTCCCAGAAACATCTCTTTTTGTTTTCTGTTGTCTTGTGTTCTTAGGACAACCTCACTACCTCTCTGCTTTCACTTCACTTTCCATTGTGTTGCATCAGCCATGAATATAAAAAGAACTTTAATACTGTAGAGTTGCATTTAAATCAAAGAAAAAAAGAGGGGGAGAAAAAAAGAAAATAAGAAGACATTTGGAGCACCAAGACAAATGAGTGCTTAGCTGAACATTCCTATCATCATATTTCTTGAATGCCCTGCTCCGCCTTCTCTGCACATGAAAAAAAATTGCACTTTTCTGTTTTTTCAAGTGTTTTGCTTTGAATGATAGTGAAGTGGTTTAAACAGTGAGACTGAGCAAGGTGAGTTAATTTCTGACATGCCTTGCTGATCACCTGTGTTCCTAGGGCTGGGAGACACCCCAAGGAATGTGGGAAGGAAATGGCCCCTAAGCCCGTTCTCCAAAATACCAGCAAACATCATTACAGATAYGGTGCATTAGCTGCAAGGATGCAGCAGCAGCAGCTGCCATGATCTGCTTGTGTCTTGGGGARTCATTGGGGAAATTTGTTCATCCATTTCTCCCTGCTTCAACTCTTGCATGATACAATTGCAAATTGCCTCCCCTTCAGTCCTGTCCCTAGGTCTTTTGAAAGATGTCTTTGATAGGTAATGTTCTGCAGGCAGTTTTGGTTTCAGAGTAAGGAGGTCTATTAGGAGGTCTGCCATTCATATGGAGGCTTTCAGAAAGAATTAAGGAATAAGTACAAAACATTTAAGAGGTTCAAACAAATAAGATTTGGCTATAGTTCAGACACACACATTGCTCGCAAACCATGGCTTGCATATCAGCCTAGAGGCTGGTGTCACTTCCTGCCTGTGTATGGAAAACAAATTCAATGGGCTGAGCTAATCTGGCCTGCAAAAATCAGCATGCATCTCTTGACACATGGTAGGACATGAGCTGGATCTCTGGCTCTCACATAGGGTAGTGGGTATTAATCTCTCAGAAAATGGAAATGTGGTGACTAGTAAGTTTGTGTAAGTATGGGGAAGATGAGCAGAAGAATGGGAAACATCTTGAGTTTTAAACATTGACCTGTTCTTAGAAGTTCTGCTGTTCTGTTTATGAATGACATCACAGACGGTTGGCCTGAACAGCACTTTTGTTTCTCAGTGATTTGCTGAAAGGGGAAAAAAGTATTGCAAGTTTTATATAAATTGGAAAAAAACAGATTTTTGCATAAGTATTATTGAGCTTGTATTTCAAGAAGGGTTGTTTTTGCCCTTTTTCAAAAGATGAAGGATTTTTATAGGAGGTTTTCAGCTCCATCTCTAGATGAAGCCAATTCATAAACAAAGGTCAAGCAAAGCATCTAAATCTTTTATCATTTTCCTACTGCTAAGATGATGTACTCTTTTAAATCTTTCCATGAGTCAGACTTAATGAACAAATCTGGTGGGTTCTTTGGCATACGTTCACCAGTAAAAATCCTCAGTGATAAAGGCTGGTTATTCCGCTTGTCAAATAATTCAGTAAACAAACTGTGGCAGAAACGGTTTTCCTCTCCAGGGCTTCTAAGGCAGCTAAAATGTTTCTCTCTTCATCTTTGTTTAATTTTTCATTCAGCTAATGAAATAATTGAGAATCAGACCTTAAAAGTATGATTGCTTTATTAATAATGGATGGGCACCATTAGAAAGGGCTAATCAACCTGTTAGACTATTCTTTAATAACGTGTGCAACATAATGTTAGCATYGTAAAGCTCTCATTGGAAGGGATATTTTCTCCAGTGGTTGCATTTTCATTATTACTGATTCATCTAATGCAAGTAGTAATTTAAATCCACTTCTCAACTTATCACTGCTATCAACTGAAATACATTGGACTGGATTTTCAGCAGGTGTAAGGTAGTATAGCTTTATTTAAGTGAGTTTAAATACACTGATTTATATTACCCAGAATCTTAAACTGTACTTTAGGCCAGTTCTCAGCTGGATTCAGGATCACTTGCCTGCCTGAGTAGTATCACTGTCTTCAGCGTACTCCTCATGCCCTCTGTGCCCATCTCCTTTGCTGCCTGCCATGCAGGGGCACTGCCTTTGTGTTGCACAAACCACTGGTGTAGCTTTTCTGTTTTTATCTCTAGCCTTCATTTCAGTTTATATAATTAAGCTAAGCATGGCGCCAGCTGAAATTTAGTTATATTAGCAGCCTGAGACTGGCTTTTCAAAATAATTTTTCCTGTACGTTCTTGTGTTTCATCCTCTAGCATACAGTAGTAGTTTCGAAATGCCATGTGTATTCAACAGTTTGGAGATGGAGCATTAGTAAAATTGAACAGGGCTTTATGATGTGTTTGTTAACTATAGCGAGGGCTGGATGGCATTCCTGAGGTCTCCACACTCTTCCCCTTAATGTCATTCTTTTCAATAAACAATGCATGTTAGTTACACCCGGTGTAGCAACAGCATAAGCTGGGGCATGTCTTTAAGTGGAAATATGTAAAATGGAAGGACAGGATGAAAGGCAGTGTGGGCTGAAAGCTGCTTTGGTAATGGATGAGTGTTTTGTCAGTCTTGTTTTTTATTTGCAACAGTAGTTGAAATAGACCTTGTCAAGCTATATATACTGCAAATGTGCTAGTAATCTGGTGATTTTCTGTCGTTTGTGCTCTAAAATGCACCCTACAGCTCTGGCAATATATCTCAGCAATAATAAAACTTCGTTTTATTTTATATAAATATGTATATAACATAGCTGTAATTAGACACACACATATAGTAATACGTGCACTACATATGCACACATGTATACAATCACTGAATGTGTGTTTATATGTATATATCTTTCCAATAAAGACAGTAATTACAAGAAACTATGCAAATCCAATGTGTTGAGTTTTGCCAAGATTTTCAGTACAATTTTCTTGGTATTTGTATGTTTCTGTGCGGTATTCTTTGGCCACTGGGAAGAAGCTGTTCCCTAGAGGTGTCTTTGCCAATGGACTGGTCTGTTTTCAGCTCCTCCGAGTGTTCTGAGAAAGAACTGCAGGATCTCATAGCACTATCCAGGAAAGGGAAGGAAGGACATCATAAGGCAATGAATATTTCTGCAGCTGGAGCTAAGTCAGCAATGACATTAATATATACACTCTTGTGTGATGTCGGCCCTTACAGAGCCTGGGAGAATCCCAAGCGTTGGACCCCATCCCTGTGTGCAGAGTGAACAGCAAAGCAAAAATGGCAAGTGCCTCCTGTCAGGACGTCTTTTGTGTTGACATCTGCAAGAAGGGATTCTGTGTGAGCTCTTCAGATTACACACTGAAATCCTCCCTCCTTTAATCTCGGCCACATCACTTCTCTGTTCTGTCCTCGGTGTCAGCTTGAAGGTTTCCTTTCCCTTCAGATCAGAGCTGAAGTAAAGACTGAATACTGGAAACCTCAGATTTCCAATACAAGAGGTATTACACAAAAATGTTATTTAGCTAACAACAGTTATAAATCCCATGAAATAATAGGTTAGGCGAGTTTGTAATCTACCTACACACTCACTCTGATATTAAATGCTGGGAAAACACTTGACAGGCTGCAGAGGAAATCATGAATTCACATGAAAATGTGCTTTGTACAAAGTTCTCTTAGAATAAAACAAGGAAGGAAAGCTTTTCATTTCTTTCATAAAAGAATATATTTCTGCCTGTATTTAACATTCCTCTTTTGCCCTTGTCTTGTGGCTTAACCTTTTCTTAGGCTGTATAAGACAGTCTTTTGTTGAAGCAGATAGTGGAAACCTTTACATCAAAAGGTTGTACCATAGTAAAATATGGTGCTATATCTAGCCCTAATTTCTTTCTACTTACCCTTTCTTTCCCTCCTGTGTTTTCAGTTCTTTTTTTTATCTCTATTGCTGCTTCTTCTTCTCCCATTTTTTTTATCATGACAATGGCTGAATGTATAAATTGTACAGGCTGAAAAACTAGCTTTTGCACAATCTTTTTCACATCTCACCTTTGTCCTTCGTCCCTCAAAAAAAGAAAGAGGAGGAAAAATACAAACAAAATGGCTTATTTGCTGCATACATAATACCACAAAATAAACCCAGTTGTGAATGCTTTATTCTGGCTGCAAACCCCACCCTTCCCTCCCCTTCCTTCCTGTTCTACAGAGATTCTGCACTTGTGCCTGCAAACAGTATCAGTAGCATGGAAAAATGTCCTTTTCTCCCATTAACTGCTTTTAAGATATTGCTTGGATAGGCTTTCCCTGTAAGGTAGTGCAGAACACAATTAACACTGCTAA
The DNA here is from genome assembly GCA_035582835.1 of Phoebastria nigripes. Classification (NCBI taxonomy): domain Eukaryota; kingdom Metazoa; phylum Chordata; class Aves; order Procellariiformes; family Diomedeidae; genus Phoebastria; species Phoebastria nigripes. The sequence continues at coordinate 380,924 of JAYKAV010002995.1, forward strand.
TAACTTATGTCATTTTAGAAAAACTGAAAAGACATCATCTGAGAACATTTGCTGCATTTCTCTCCCATTGTGAAATCCTACCACAGAACTGTGCAAACAACAGCAAGTGTTTACAGGTGCAAATCCTGCCTGGCCTTCCTGCAACACGCTGTAAATCTGTTTGCAGTGGGCTTTTTCCTTCTAGAGGTCTCTGCATATTGCTCTGGTGGGAGCAGCCGTCCCCACTGTAGGATGAAATGCCTTATGGACTGCTCCACTTCTCCATTTGTTCCTGTGTTTTCTGGGCAGAATATATCTCTGAGGCTTCAGCGTGAGACAGGGAGATAAGGATGGATGGTGCAAGGGAGGGTTCCAAGGGCCTGGGAGAAGACGCGTGCCTGGGGCTGGAACCAGAGCACCAGCCAGAACCACCCCTGCAACACCAACCAGGTAAGGTGGCCTGAGTCCTCCTGACTACCTGATTAGGCCCCTTGACAAGCAAAGCTGGTTGAAGAACCCTTGTAATGCTGTAGAAGAGCTGAAATAACACCCATATTGTTAGTGAAAATTAATGGGYATAACGTGCATAAAGATGTATTTGAATACTTTCCTGATTTTCTGTCTTTGTACAGTTTGAAAAGCAGTCCTCCAAAAAGGCTCATATAATCTTAAGCTGCTTAGGTGCACCTGACTGCTGCCCTCTCTAAGTAGACACATTTAAAATTTGGAAAATCATCGTATGGTTGTATGTCCATTCGTTCACCCTGCCATGGTGTCTCTGGCTTCAGTGCCTCTACAAAGAGTCAAGTACAAGCAGAGAAGAGCAGCAGCAAAATATCACCTTCCCAGCTGTAGCCGAGTGGTAAACGATTCTCATCTTATTTCGTACTTTTTCTTACATACCCATCCTGCACACACACACACCTGGCATACACCAGTAGCCACCAGAATCTGTCCCTCCAGTTGTCTCTGCAATGGTTTTCCCTCATTTTAAGCAAGAGTTGCTCTTCCTTTTCCAAATCTTACTTGTTATTGATTACATACTCCTTCTCAACTTACCTGGTCATCACATGCTGTTATATAGTATATAATTTTTCTCTCAACTTACAGTAAAATATCTATTAGCTATAATTGGAAAATCGAACCTCTTCCAGCTGTGGGTAGCCAAGATATGTTTTGCATATAAATGGAGCACATTACATGTCAATTGAATTGAAAATTGACTCTTAAAACTCTGTTTACCTTTTATTAAGTTTCATAATGATTATGYCCTATGCCTAAATTAAGTTTAGAAGCATTTCATTTTCATTTTTGTTTATCTTGTTATGTAGTCTTATTTGGTTAATTAAGGTTTTTTTGGCTTATTTGGCATTCCCAACGATACTTTCTCATGCAGAATATAATTGCAAAATGAATAAAAGAAAATTTCAATTAGAGATGATTAACCTTCTTCACCTATTTTTTACTACATTGAGCTAAATTTACATATTTTTGGTTCTTTTACCTTTAAGCAAAATAGACAACTCGTGACTATAAACATTAACTTCTGATTTTTATCATATTTGTTTAAATCCAGAATGATGCTATGTAAGTTATTGGGCTTATCTTTCTGGCTTTTATGTTGGAGTAGCTACATACARAATTTGTAGAGCTTTGCAGATTATCACTTAAGGGTGTGGAAATCTCTGATGTTTAGTGCTTTATCACAGCCTCCGTGGACTTCAAAGAGGAATTAAAGCGGTCTCAGTACTGGCCCTGTGTCTACACTGTAGTTAGTGACATCATTAGTTGATTAGATTAATAAGCTCCTCTAAGTGAGACTTGAGCTCAGTTTTGGTTGCAATATTGAGATGAACCTGAGACTCTGAATTGTGAGTACTTCCTGAGCTTGGTATCTGGATTTTGATTATGAAGGAAGAAGAGGCAACTGTAATAAAGTGTAATTTATTTTGTATCCAAACCTGTCTCTTGCAGCTTAAGGTTAAATAGATTCGCCACTAGTTACAGAGCCGAACTTTTAGATTTTGGCCTGTTTCTCGCCATGTAGCGTGCAGAGACACCACCTAGGATGTTAGGGAAGCTAAGGGCCAGGGCCCAGAGAGGAGATGAAATGACTTTTTGCTGTTGTTATTGTCATGAAAATTGCGTCCCACAGCTGAGGTTTGTAATTACTTTTACACCTAAACTTTACCTTCTAATTAGGTTTCTATGTTTTCCTCTCTTTGTCTTCATCTAGTCTTCTCTTTTTGTCTGTAAGATTGTTTATATTAGAAAATATCATGTTACTTTATTATTTGTACTCTTATCTATAAAAGTAAGTCCACTTGATGTGAATGGCAGTTTGCACATGCATGTTTACGTACTCTTCCAGTCAAAATGAGAAAGAAGGAAAATACACTGAGGTGAAGAAAGGAGCTTAGGTAATTCTGAATCTGATATTTTAGGAGATCCATTCTGCTGTCTAAATGAGCGTGAAGCTCTCAGTTTAAAAAAAAAAAAAAAGGAATATCTGAATATAGTCTAGCTTTATAGTAAAACAGGATCAAGTTTGCTCATTCTGAGAGTCTGACATTTTAAAAGACCTCAGGAGTTCATTTTTATATGTTTCGGCATTATTCTTGCTGTAACTTGATTCTTTTCCTTTGAAAATTTCAACGTGCCTATCTGTGCCAACTGGGTTTAGGATTTTAGATGAACCAATGGGCTGAATAGCTGACAGTAAGATCTCACAAGGGACATGCTTTGAAGCCATATTCATTGAAACATTTAAATCAAGACTGAACAAAATTGTGTTAAATATCCAGTGCAGAAGATTTCTAAGTTAGTTAGTTTCTCCTTCAGAGGAAGCTGTCAGTTTTAACCTACTAAAGATTATAATTTTTATATGGTTTTATTTTCTTCTAAATTAAAACTAAGTGCTTCAGGAGAATTGATGTTAGTCTCCTTGAAGCTGGAATACATTTGCCAAAATGTAAAGCAGAGGGAATCACACTTTTGGAATACAGGAGGCATCCAGTATGTTATCACACTGGTATTTTATATATTTCATAGAAACCACAGCTGTTAACTGAACATACATGACATCAAAGAGGTTATCTAGTATCTTAGACTCCCAAAAGACAGCCCTGTGCCATTTCTGTGAATGAAACTACTGTGGTTAGCCAAGGGGTGTACATTGTATACATAGATATTTATAATTCCTTCCATTTGGGGAGACTTTAGTTGCAAATATTTCCATAATTCTTCCTTCCGGGCAGTGGCAGTAATACACAGGTACACTAGTCAGAGTGCTGCACAGTCACTTTGGGTTTTTTCCAGCTGGGGTAACATCTGACCACCAAAATGATTCATCTTGAAAATGTTGTAGCTGATGCATTCACTTATACTTGACCCTCAGTGTCTGTTTACTTAAGACGCTACAGCAGTATAGTGATATTTTCTTCTCACATCTTCAGGAAAGTCCTTTTCATCTTCCCAATGACTTTTAAGATTGCCCATATTCCTTTGGAGTCATTTTCTGTAGCCTTCACCATCTTCTTAAATGTTAATATTTTTATTTTTCCCTTGATAGCTGATCTTCAAATCTAGTAAAAGTTCACCTTATGTATTTCCTTCTTTTTCTTCCAAAACTATTTTTAAACCATACTTTTACATCATCCTTTTGATTGCCTATTTCCATTTTTAGATTTTGTTTAATTCCCTAAAATGTCAGCTCAGTTCACCTGCGTCCTACAACACCTCTTGTTTTAATTTAAATCTTGACTCTCCAAGTGGCTACTATCTCTCTAGATTTTTTTCCTTTTTTGTATCCTGGTTTCCTTCTCTCTTGGAACAAACCCATTTTCTCAGCTTTTCTATCAGCTGACTTCTACATGATCATTGTTTTCATTGGATTCTCTATGTATTTTTCATGTTTCTAATGTTTGTGCTTACAAAACTGAAGCGACTTCAAACGAAGCATCTTCTGTCCTATAGTATGTACTGAGGCTGAAATTCTTGTTACTCTATTACATTATTTATTATGCTGTATATCAACACGTGTAGTCAGAGTAGCATGCACATACAAGAGCAGCTAGAAAGGTGGAAAAATTCTTTTCTCATAAATGAAAGTTCTCCAGAACCTGACAGTCAGCAGAAAAGCGTGTATATCTGTGCCAGGTCTTGCATCTGGCAAGTTTATGATCTCTGTGAATCTTTTATTTTGAGTTTGACAGAGTATATGAACTGCTGTAGTAAAGTGACACACTTCATAATCTCTAGGAATACTTAATTTCAGGGATCACAGATTTTAAAGGATCCATGAGGAAAGCAGCTGAGTTAGTATTTTACATGAGTCTCTCTTGCATCCTGGGTCTTGTAATTTCTTTTAAAAAATAGCTGTAACTCCTGAGGTCATTTGTTCATTGATCTTGACAGACATTGGTAAATTAAGGCTCTATTAGAAAAACAGCTTTCCTGGTACTTGCAATGTTTGTCAATTCCGCCACTCCRTGCAGACAGCATATGAGTTCTGGGTAATCAGAAGATGTCCGATGCAACAGTCACAGGCTGCGTAACGATCACAGGCTGAGTCGTGAAATCCAGACTGGAGTCTTTCAGAGCTCTTTCAAACTGCTGATCAGACTTTTTTTTTTTTTTTTAAATCAGCGAGACTGGTAGCTAATGTTCAACTTTTACAAGTCCTGGTCGTACAACTGAGGCACGCTATAATCTCTGTGAGAGAAAGATCTGAAGTTCAGGTGAGATAGCCAAACACTTTGATCTGACAAACTGTTGTTCACTGTGAATATTTAGGGACGCTTCTGTGTGATGCTTATCAGTCTAACATTTGAGTGATACAGGTACACTAATACTTTTATTTTTATAGTTTACAGTAGAATAGGTAAGAGTTACTATATTCATTTTTGAATGAACTGAACTGTGTAGATGAAATGAGATGCTCCGGGGCTCACAGGAAACCCTTTGGTAGGGCTGGGAATCAAACCTCGCTCATTCCAAGTTCTCCTCCTCATGGGACCCTGTTAAAACTATGTGAGCAGCTCACAGGCATACACCCAAAGGCAGTGAGCTGTAGAAACTGAGCCTGAGGAAGTAAGAAGAGGCTGTGACCATGGACATGTTTTCTCTTTTAATACAGCAGAGAAATTCCTCTCTGAATTCTTCCTGACAGGTGTCAGCAACAGGAATCAGCTACCCTGTTTCAGATACTGTTTCTAAAAGAATGTAAACGCTTTGTCCAAACTCACTTACGAGTCTCCATTCATTCCCAGGTTTTAGGAGCTTTAAAAATCTGTCAGTCACCTTGAAAAGGTTTTTTCTTCCTACTTGATAAAACTTGCTGCCTCTTGGTTTTACTTAAAATGAAAAATAACGCAAGCCAAGTGGTGCATTATGGATGGCACAGCCGTTTCTACAGCCCTGGTTTTAGCTGTGCAGCTCTTCTGCACAGGACAGTTCTCCCCCTCCGGAGTTTCCTCCCTCTGCCAGGCAGGCTCAGAAGTGGGTGAATCGTTCCTCCTTCTCTGGACACCGACTCCAGACTAGTAGCGCTTGTATGGAAGTCCATCTCCTGCGTACAACCACCTGTTTCAATTTCACGAGGTGAGCTTTATCAGTGAAGCTGATGCCTTATGTGGTCTACCCAGAATCTGTTGCTTCACTGCTGATCACGTCTGGAAGGACCAACCTTCCCCAAGAAATCAGAGTCCCTGGAAGAAACTACAGGTCCAGAGCAAAACACGATTGCTGACTAAATTTCTGCTTTTTCCAAGAAAGCCCCTGGGTTTTGCCCTGCCCAATGTAACTGACCACCTAGTAGGGGATATTTGCCCATTTTTGATAGGTGTGTCACTAATACAGCCATATTACAAAATTGTTTTTATTCACAGAATTACAGCACATGCCCCAAATAATGCATGACAGCACGTACTTCAGATTATGCAAAATCATAATTAAAGTAAATTAGTCCTGTCTAGAGAGGAACTTTTTCTTTGTTCTGGGGAGGAAAACAGAAAGCTCTGTCCTTCTGAGTCAGTTGTTCTGGGGCTTATGTTTCTCCTCTTGCATTCACAGAGGAAATCTGTTTGTATTTATCACATCTGTCCTCTCCTTGTGTATCCCTTAGGAAACATTTTTTGAAGACTAGGAAAAAATAAAACTAAATATGGCACAATAATATCCCCTTTTAAGCTCAACACAGTAGTTTTTATCTATTATCTAGCATATATTATTTTAAATACCAGAAAAATTATACCCTAGGATGAGCTGTGCTGCACATTGAGTTTTAATCTCCTTCTCCCTAGCAACCATCAAAAGGAACAATAAGGGCAATAAATAGCCAAATAGGGCATCAAAAATGAATAAAAATAGTGTCTTTGCTGGGGGAAACGGGTCTTTAATCACTTTTCCTCTGATGTCCCTAAAATTGAAGGTTAGAACAATAAACAGTTTGAAAGAGCAGTCTCAAAATAGCCTCAGAAATGATCTCAGTCTCCAGAACAATAGGTCTTTTCTAAAATAAACATAATAATACCCAGGGGATCCTGCTGACTTCAGGAAGTTCAAAAGACATCCATGCTCCAACACACAGAGAAAGGAGAAGCAGCAGCCTCAGGCCATGTCTTCACTGCAAAAAAAGGRGTGTCTTTACGCTGCATTAAATACATGGAGATGGCAGCGGTGTTGCTTTACTGTGACAGTAGAGGCAAGAGTAAGGTAGTTTTAGCCTTGTCATAGGCAATTTGAGGTCATCCTCGAGCTGAGGTACAAAGCTGCCTTTGATGAGGTTCAATTTAATGAATTGAATGTTTAAAGTTGGGGTTTTAAGGAGATTTAATGGCCATCCTGGGTTATTTCTTTCAACGCAAAATGGCAATGATTCCCCCATATCCATGGGAAGTCAAGCCTGAATATGTTGTATATTGGCAAGCTGACTGCAACCCTATAGCCAGGAATTAAAACTGCAGCTGCTCTGACTTTCTGTGTTTAACACAGATTGCGTTAAAATAAAGTAAACAATGGTCTCTCTGTTCAGTGTAGGCTCAAAGGGTGGGATTTGTATTTGAAAGGGCTGCTTGTAGTTGAAGATATCTGCATTTGGGTAATCCAGATAGTTCTCTGCTGCATTGCTCTTTGCTCTCTCCTCTCTGCAAAGGAGCTGAAGCATGTTTCAGAGGTATACTTCAACACTACAGCTGTCTGTGGTTGGGGGAATTAAATCCCATCTCCAGCAGCCCTTTTAGATGGAAGCAGAAGAGAACCAGGGCTGTGCCTGAATATGTTGAATTTTAGACTGAATTTTGCTAAATGTGAGAGCAATAAGAATTAGCTAAAAGTGCTTCATGTCACTCATACTTGACTATGGAAGGAGCCTAGGCAAACTAGTTGTCTAAGTTAGTTGGCTAGCATCACATGGCCCAAACATATGCTACTTCTCCAAGTGAACTGTAGCTTTACAGATGCCGTTTTACCACTCTGAGTAACTGACCATGGTGCTGTGCCTCATAACAGTTTAACTGTTCAGTCCCTCAGACTGCTGACATWTTTTTTTTCAGAAGAGCTCATCTAACATTTCACAGAAGTCAGTGGAAGCTTTGCTACTGACTTACAGCAGCTTTTCAAAACCCCACTCCCAAGAGCTCTGACTTATACCTGAAAGTGATGCCTTGCATCAGAAAGTGAAATTCAAAGATATGAGGATGCAGTTTATTCTTCATTAATGATCCAAGGCTGTTGTCTGCCTAAATGCACTATTCATTGTGTGGGTTTTGTCCTGGTCTATGGGTGGGAATTGATGCTGCAGTTAACTGTGCAGGTTATCATCTGGGCCATCACTCCAATCTGAATCCTCTATGTCATTGTGCTTCCACTCACACCAGAGAGGGTGAAGGTTTCAAAAGCGTACAATGGCAGCTGGGTACTAGTTGCAGCTTGAATAATTTTTTTGCTTGTTTCAATAATTTTTATCTCCTGTTTGTTTTGCTGCTTTTTAAATTTAAAAATAAACGAGTCAGTAGATTAATGATAATACAGTCGAAAATTAATGAGGATTTCATGTTTATTAAGAAATACAGTGGACAGAAAATCACTGTGGTTGCTTTCAAAACAAAAAATTCTGGTTTGAAAGATTCTGCAATTTGTAAGAGATTTCTTACCCTTAAAATACTGTTGAACTAAAAATATCTTTCAAGGAGAAGTGTTTCACCAAAGGGAATTTTGTATTACGGTTTTATTCTGTTTTGGTTTTTTAAAGAGATTCAAAGCTTTCCAGTAGGAGAAAAAGTATAAATATAACCAAGAACTGTAATTTTTAGCTCATATTTTTATAGAATCTGTTCTCATTTGTTGTTCTGAACTCAAGACACTTTTTGTTTCTTAGTTTTTAATTTAGTCTTGCAAGTTCACAGGAGAAAGCTGCCACAGAGAGCTCTCTTAGACTGTTCTTTTGCCCATATGGGTAACTTGACAAGTTAGCATGTGCATTTACATTAAGAGGTGTGAGCCTCAACGTCTTCTGAGGAAAACCTGTGCAGTGCAGTACAATGCACTGTTGGGAGATGTTTCCTCATCTATTATTACCCCAAATTTGCTTTTTGTTATGATCATTCAATTATTACTAATTTTTGTCCATTAAGTGAAAGTAATTTCTCTCCCATTTCATTGTTTATGACGTTCCAATACTTCAAGCTGATTTTCATATGCCCTTTCACCATAGCCTTAATTTAACCAGGCATTAATCTTTTGATCTTTACCCATAAATCACAATGTCCTGTTCTTTAGTAATTTGTTCTTCTTTTCTATAAATTCCCTGTATTTTTTGTGATACAGACTTTTCAGAAACCAGAACACAATATTTTAGATGTCATCTCATTGGTATATTCAGCGGGATCTTTCTTATATCTCGTGTTGGAGGTAAATAATACCATGTTCCTTGTTCTGCCATAAAATGTTATCTTTCCTGTATAGCTAAAATGCATATTGGGTTTCTTGTTTTCTTTTCAGCATTGGATGCTCGTGATATGAAATAGGTCCTGCTGACAGAATCCAGCATGGTCTCCAACTGGAAACCATCATGATAGGGGAACTTCTCTTACCTCCACCAGTCACTGACTGGTGAAACAGAAACACTACACTTGCTCTTGGAGAGCACGCTGTCCCCTGCGTGTCATTTTGCCTCACTCCTATCTGTACAGATGACCACAAAAGAGGAGGACCAGAGCCTGTATGTTAGCTGTATGTTTAGATAGCTGTAGACACTGTATCTTTAGACAGCTGTGCATGGAAATCATCAGTATCACCTATGTTTCAGCTGAACATCACTGCTGATTCAGAGGCAAAATTTTATTATGTTTTCCTTCAAAGAAATTAATTAGAAACATATGAGACATGTAAATGTATAATTGGTTTTACCAGTTGAAGATTGTCGTCTTAGGTAGCTTTTTGAAACAATGAAATTACTATGCACAATGTTTGCAATCAAATCTTTACAGCCACCCTTACAAAGAGCAAGTTTGCTACAAGAGATGGAAAAAAAAGGTGCAAATTTTTACTCAAATTTAGCCTTTCTTCTCTTTTGTGAATCATTTGCAGGCAGAACTGAATTTCTGTAAACTTGTCTGTTGCTAAAGACTGTGTCAGAAGACACTTCTGTGTATGTACTATAGCTCTGTGGCAGCAATTCATGTTCAGAAAAAATGAAATTTTAAAGATTTTAGTGTGACTACTTCACTGTGGGAATATATAAATGCTTCTAAGTACATCAGTGACCAAGCTCTTTGATGCACACAAGGAACTTGTAACAAATGCCTTCTCTCTTGTTAGCCCTTCAGGCAATTCAGACTTCTCTTTTTCTCACCAAGCACACACTTCTGGCAGAAGCTATGCTCTCTCTTGGAAATTATCCGTCAGCAGTGACATCTTCTAGTCTTCACCTCTTCTCTTCCTCTTGCCTTTTTCAAAAGTCAGCTTTACCTCTGAGGAAATGATGTCCATTGGCTAGCTAACCCCACCTAAAGCATTCGCACTTTATTCTCCTTTCCTCCCTCATAAGCTTCACTAATCTGTAGCACACGACTTCTTTGCATATGGGTTTGGAGACGTTTAAAAAGCTAGGAGGGAAGAGGATGATTACAGACAGGTACTGCTGAAGAAAAATGATTTGTCTACGTATGTTGCAGGAGAGCAGCCCCGATACCAGGCAGCAAAGTCGGAGCTTTTGTGGAACCGGAGGAGTTTCCTTTCCACTAATGGATTCCTATAGTCCTGTTGAAATGGTCAGTATGATGGAGCAATCAGGGCTGACAGATGCCCAGTGACTCCCAGAGCAGTGATTTTGTTTCATCTAAAGAGATAAAAAGCAATACTGGCTGACACAGCAAGGTCTTTGGAGCCTTTCTTAGCAGGATACGTCTTTCTACACTTTGCTCCTAAGCGCTCAGTATCCCATGGCAACCTCTTTTCTTCAGGGAGCTTTAGATTTTGACATATCATTAATACCTGAGTTCAGGAAGCAGAGCTGCAAAGCTGGAGATTGGTTCATGGATTTAGCTGAGGTAAATAGCAAGGATATTTAAAGGCAGGCTGAAACCAATTTTATGGTCCTTCCTTTGGGATTAATGCCTAAATTTGTTTGCCTGGTAATGAAGAAAAGTTATCACTTGTAGGAGGTTGCAGGTGCAAGTAAAAATTGTAGAGGAGAGGTGTTTTTAAAGAAAAAAGCTGCAAGATGACAAGGCCAAATATTTTTGAAAACTAGTGTATTTTACAGCATCAGCTGCTAATTGAAAAAGAGGGCTAGTGAAATTTATTCGGTACAGAAGTATTACACAATGTCTGACTGCAGAATAGATATTAATGAGAGGGCAGCAAGACCACTGGGAAAAAAATAGGCTGAAGTATAAACTATTCATGTATACTTCAGTACGTACCAGACTGAAACACTGTGTGGCAACTACAAACTGCCCCGGTTCACCCCTTCAGTGTGTTGAGTCTTCAGCTGCTGGAGGGTAGTTGTTCACATTTTGCCTTCCAGTCATTCTAGCAGAGGCATTTGCAAGGTATGAGACTCTCATCCACAAGCTGTGAAAGATGATATGGATCTTTCATATCTGTGAAAGATGATACGGAAACGATAAGAAGCAAACACTGCATGTGCTGACTGTACTATTCAGGATCATATTATCATTCATTGACTAACCGCTACCTTTAATTTCTGTCAAGCTCAGAATAAGACAATTGTGCAACAAAGCCTAAGTCCCCCTTGCTCTGGAGTGCACATGGCCTCCTTGGCAAGAAAGATGCAAGTGTTATAGCGTTGCCAAGTGCTTACTGCCTGCCCGCCATAGGCTTATATCAATATTTGGATTGTATAGAGAGGAAAGATACATGGATGCAAGTATGGAACCAGATTCTTCCAGTTTTATTTATGAGATGCAGGATGTTATTTCCCCAGATCTTATTTCTCCCAAGATGCTTGCTGGTTTAATTGAAGGCAATTTCTGAAGTAAGGGCCAGATCCACAAAGGAATACAGGGAGATAAAATMCATTCATGAATTTTGTCCTCAGCTGTCTCTTGGTGCAAATTTGGCAGAATGTGGCTTCAAATTTAAAAAACAGTTTTTTATGGTTGTGGGTGGAAGGAACTCTGACAGGAAGGAACTCAGGGACTTCTAAAATGAATACCTTGTGGAATAATTTCCCATGGAATTGGTAGAAGCTCATTTATTCCAGAGTAGACACAAAAAGCAACATTTATACTTTATCTGGAGAAAACAGATGATAGGTTGTGTAAATTCTCTGCTCTTATGTCTTATTTTACCAGCACTGACACAGAGCAAGGTGTCTGAATGGAACGTCTTTCAGAAAGATGAGCTGCTTCTCCTCATACTTTATTGCAAATAGATGTCTGAAGTTGCTTGTCTTGTAATTCGAGCAGAAGGTCCTGCTTCGTTGTTTGTGATTAATAGTTTAAATGTAAAATGATGATCATTTGTATTGACATGGTAACTTCAGTTAGGAGATAGCATTAGCAAAGACCATTCTGTCTGAACGCAGTTTAGTTACAGAACATCTGAGAAACAGTAAAATAGCATTTTAGATACTGAACTTTCTAAATTAGATCTGACATTTTGCATTAGTTCTTCAGCCTTAGATTTTGTAGATGCGTATAGAAGATTTTGGGAGAGAAATGTCATCATGTGTTCTGATCACTTGCCCAGTGTGATTTTCCTTAGGACAAAATAATATTTTAGACAGTAGCACAGTTAGTTTGTCCATGTCCAGCCTGAAATTTCAACTTTAAGATATTAGGGAAAGATGACAGAGTGCTACTCGTTGGAGTGCTCAAGAAGCCTGTCAGCAAAAAAATAACAATAAYAAAAAAAAAATACCAAGGAAAATCTGTATGGAAAGCCTTACCTAAGCTGGCATATGTTTTTATTGAGCCTGAAAAAATTACATGTCCAATCTTAGAGAAATGCCCCTGGCAGATATGAGATCCCCTCTAGAGGCTGTGGAAATGCTGCAGTTCTTCAGAAAATGACCATAGTACTTATACTGGCAAGTGCTGGGCACTTACGTAGATGAAGAGTTACTGCTATTTTTTCTTTAATTCACCATATCTGCTTAACCATAACTCTGAGACACCRTTTAGAACATTGATCAAATTTTCTGCACAATGTCATCTATTTGTATGGCCACAGTCACACAGTGTGCCTTGTTCATCCCTCATACCCAAACTTTTAATGATTAAATGCTATGATACAGTGCTGTTAATTATGGTAGTTTTACTGCAAGACATGTAGCCATACCTTTTCCTTAAATCTATAGTTCTTGGGAGAAGCCAATAGTAGAAACTTGATAGTCATCATGATTGCAGAGGAAAGTGTGAAAATACAGTCTTGCTGCATTTTGGAGGTTCAAAGTCACATTTAAAACTTCCAATTTTGTGATTAGCCAACTTGTGTTTGGCTAATAGTTATTGTCCTGTTTGGAGTTGATGACAGAAATGAGATCCTCAACTGCAGGTTGGTGTTTGTAAATGCAACTTTGAGATACGCAATAACAGCTACAGTAAGTTGTGATGTGGTGTCCTCAGAACATTAAAAGTGAATTACCTGTGGTGGCTATCATGGTCCAACACGCATCCTTCTTCCCATGTTTTTCAAGGGGTGACTTCTCACAAAGTGAATGGAAATAGATACTCAGAAATCCTTCCGCTCTTTGGGGAATGGCAGCTTTTCTGTGCGCAAACTGAATGCCTGAGCCTGACCTAAGGAGGTGTGGGGCACAGAGACTGTGCATTGCTAAGTGGAGGAAGATTGACTTAGATCTTGACTTGGAAAAATGTACTCTGGTTATACTTTAATATGCCTCTAATATATGTTTCTCAGATATTTTATTCAGCAGGACTTCCTGCTATTGAAAGATATTTAAATGAAAAAAGGCCCAGAAAAATTGCAACAACTGAACAAAATGAGCATAAGTGTGCTAGTTTTGGTTGTCAACCCATCAATTTGAATTGTCTGTACATGAGATGCTTTTTATAAGGGTAGTAACAAGCAACATCCTACAGACCTTGATCACATTAACATCAAACAATCATACAGCTACCGGGGAAAAGAGGGGGCAGCTGTGAGTGAGTAGTGCGTTTCATATCATGTCTTTTTAAGAGGCAGGTTCCATGTCAGAAACAGCAGAAACAACAGCAAAAAAAAAAAGGGCTTTCAGCTGTGACCAGGCTTAGGTGAACTGACTGGCTGCAGATGGTCTCATAAATAATAAAACAAATAAGTGATAAAAGCAGCCTCAAATATCCTTTCTGTACTGAGACATATACTTGAGTGGGTCTTGTTGTCTTTATGCATTTTAGGTTCCAGGCCACAATACATAGCAGAAAATCCCTTGTGATATGACTGGGAATTTTTAATTTTAAATTAATTTTAAAGGTACTGAAATACAAATACATAAGAGGGCTGAGAATGCTGATGTGTAGCGCATCCTTTTCTTCATCTCTCACTGCTCCCTATCACTGGAGATTCTTAAATAAATTTTGTTGCATGAATATTTTTAATTGATGTTATTTTTCCATTTGATTGAAAACTACTTACAGGTTCTGCAAGCAGAATAGCAGAGCTGAAGCTTGTTGCTCACACAGAAGTTGCAGCTGGAAGACGCTACGTGTCTCCGTACATATATAGAAAGAATGAAAAGCTGCCGATTCAGATAGCTGTCTTGCCTTGGCCCTACTTCATCGCCATGACCCTAGACCTCAGAAGCTGACCCATTTAGAGCTGTTAAGCAAGTATTTAACTGTTACGTTATATCCGTTCTGTACCCCTTCTCCACACCCACAGTTACTCAAGTTCCCTTCTGATACCCCAAAAGAGGCAAAAGAGAGGATGTGCTGTGTGTGGTGTAGCGCTTCATCAGCTGGGACGGAATGTCCAGCCAATGGATTCACGTTTTTGTAGCAGCCTGAGGCTTGCTCTCTCAATTATTTGCAGATTAAAGCAAGATAGCAAAACAGAGTGCTAGGTGTAAAAGTTATCTGTGTTGGTTCTACAGGTCCTTCTGAGCTGTCCTCTGAACTGCTCAAATGTTACAGGAATTCATAATACTCCTTGTCACCTAGTGCTCCTCTCCTTGCACTGGCTGGGCAGTGGCAAGTCGTCAGAGATGTTTTCTGTCTTTGAGCACAGGACATGTGGGGGCTTTCTCCATGGATGAATATACTCGTGATCTCTATCTGTTTTTTTAAATCCCCAAGGCTGAAGTAAGCTCAGAAACTAGGCAACAAAACATTTAAAAGCATTCAACGTACCTAAATATTTAAATTTGGGGTGGCTGCTATTTTGGGCCTTTAAACACCGTGTGTTCTGCTCAAGCAAATAAGGAGTGTACTTACAGTGTGGCACACATGAGTGATGCAAGGTGTCCAAGCAGGGTTAGTATCTTTCATTAGACCACTAATAAAGTCAGAAAGATGGACAGGCTTTTGGCAACATGGTCCTTTATCTATGTCACATATACAAATGAGCGTGCAATAAGGAGTGCACGTAGTGGGATGTGTTATGCTTTAGTTTTATCTTTGTATCCATTGATTTTAGTAGGCTGACATTTAAGTGAAGGAAGAATACAGCCCCATTTCTGTCTGACACAACCATACCATCTAATGGCTTATTCTTTTCAATACCCTCTTCAATTTATATGGCCCCTGGTTTTGCATGTAACAGCACCCCAGTGCAATTTTACAGGATTCTGACAGTTACGAAAGCACGCATACATTTTACAGCCTGGTGACAGGACAGAAAGGTACTATTTTAGCTGTATCCTAGATGTGCAGAACCAGAAACCTAAACAGAATTAAAAAAGGAAGTCTATAGCTATTTTCTTAAATGCACAAGGTTGAAAAAACAGACTTAGGCTCAAGTGCTGATTTGGATGGGATACATAGCATCTTCAGAAAGGCCCTGGCAGTTCAGCCATTCTYGTACTCTGATATTCTTCAGTGGTCAGTGTCAATCCTATGACCCAGAGCAATCCAAATAGGACGTAAGAGGTAAACAGAAGAGAAATAACAAGTGTCTTCATGTGTCTAGTCATTCCTCTGTCTCAAAGGTGTCATTGAGCAGGATCATCTTCATTATTCTTCATATATTTGTAGTATTAGAACAGTTGTCACAGAAAGATTTTTAAATTATACTCCATCTGATCCTGCATCTTTTTTTTGTTAAATGATGTTCACTGTCTCAAACTGTCTGTTAGTTTTGTGGCAGATATTTTTTTATGCCTGATCTTTTCAACTCATTTCTCATTTACCTTCAACCTCTCACAAAGGTCTTTGGAGTGGTTGCAGTCGAACATGCTCACGATTTTTCAGAGTTCAGTAGAAAGAAGACAAGTAGCAGAATTAAAACAGTGATGAGAAATCAATATTATAGTGCTGGACTCCCAGAGATTTATGAACCAGGGAATCAGGAATTCTCTGAAGTGCTGTGCAGACACTGCATCGCTCAACGCACATGTTTTGCCCTGGAGCTTCCTCAAAGAGCTGGACGGGAAGCAAAGCCCAAAGGTCACATTCTGTTGTTCTGCAGGCAGCGCGGTGTTCATCACTGCGCCTGGTCTTTGGCCGTGTTGTGTCAGCACTTCATCATGCTTCATTTACTTTCCCTGTCTCTCCTACCTGTGTGTGTGGTGGGATATCTTTTGAAAAAATCTAGCTTCTGCTTTCTTACACTTGTCCTTAAGCATGGCAGATGGCAGCTCTGTTTCAGAGCATGCTGTAGCAGRCTTTGATTAACGCTTAGTAAGCATGGTCTTTCAGGCTTTGCTTCCAGTCGTATGGCAGCTCCCTATCATTAATTGTTATTGTTTTCACTAAAGTCCTTTTGCTGAATTGGTCAAAGTAAATTCCATGGTGACAGACTTAAAAGTGGAGAGTGTAGCTTTACTTCTTAAATAGAAAACAGTAGGATCTTCATATGTATCACAGATCGTTTAACATCTGCTCTTGTATTTTATCTATGATAATGACCTTTCTTTAACCAAACATCTTAATTTTTGAGACAAATGATTGCATCATCATTGGAAATTAATCTCTCTAGTATCTTATTAAAATTTTTATCTTTTCATGATTACTTGTGTGAATCACATACTACAGGTTTAGGGCTAATGTTTTGCAGTTATAAAGAAGCGTGCCAGAGTTCTGGTCTACAGAGAAACAATCCCCAGACCTGCTACATTAGCATCCGCTTCAGCTTTCACTCGGTGAGTGAGACCAGATCTGCAGTTGCGCTGCAGTAACTGGCTGTACAACAGGACGAGGATCTGAAGTAAATGCTGCACAAATCATTGCTTGACTCAGCAAATTACTCAACGCATTAATCTTCCTTCCACGGATTTGACTTCCCTCCCAAACCTTTTGGTACAGTGGAATCACTGGAGTTGCAGACCTCTTGCTCAAACATGCCCAAGTACTCAGTTTTCAGCATGCTTTACTCTTAGCCCAGTTCCAGCTTCTTTAGAAGTGCCCTCTGACACCCCACATCATTGTTTATTTTCTGGATAGTTAGGAGATGGTATTGGTAGCCTCCTGAGTGTCCCCCTTCAAGCTCTGCATGGTGGTAGCTGGAATGTGTAACTTTATGAAAGTAAAAGGGACAGTGTAAGGCTGGAAGAAAATTAGGGAGCTTTAGAGGTTTCCCTGAGATTCAGTGGACCTCTAATATGAGCAAAAGTAATGCCAGTAATATTACCCAGGAGGTCAGTGCACATCCTTCCTGCCTTAAAGACTCAACTGTTACTGATAACTTCATAAAGCTATGTATCTCTCTGTGGAGTTTAATAGCCCTGGTTTTTATGGCTGATTTTTAGAGAAAACATAAAGTAAATGTCACTTGTTTTGTCTCCCTTCCTCCCCACCAGTTGCTGTATTGCTCTCCAATGCTCTGTGGCACTGACTGGAAAGCTTAATGTTGGTGGATTCACATACAGTCCAAGATGTGATTTCCCACCCTTTTTTACTCAAGGTATTCCCATTTGGAGGAACAGGCTGACAGAAGTGTCCTTCTAGAGCTGCTTTGAGTTACATGGCAGCTGCTGTGGTGAGATTGTCATCACAGAGGAGATATTTGTAGACTATTGTAGGTCTGGCTTGGGGATCAGGACTGCAGGCTGTACGTGGGGCTCCTCATGCCAGGAGTGTGGTGAGCTCCAGCAGTGGCATCTTTGCTGCTGAGGATTTTGCAAACCACTCCCAGCTTTCCCCCTGGGATTCATTGCATCAAGGATTGTGAGGTTCAGTGGAAACCTCCAAAGTTTCTGTTTTTCCTACATGCAGGAGCAGACATTTCCTCTTTCCTAGATGAGTGAAGGGTGTTAACAAGTGGGCTGATAGGGAGTCCCCTCTCCTGGTAGAGTTGTGGGAGAGTCTAAGGATTCCGGACAAAAACTGGTTGCAACCTAGTGAAGAGTGTGCAAAATGGAAGGAGAAAAACATAGGGGGTATGTTTAAAGTGGTAAGATAAACCAGAGCCTTGGTGACTTCCAATACCATATGGTAAATGAGAGAAGTGAAAGGAGCACAGTATCTCAGGGAGGATGACCCAGTGAATCTCTTGACCCATAACTTAATTGGAGGTAGTGCTTAAGGAGTGAGCTCTGGGATGAGCCCAGCTCTGGCTGAAGCATTCAGCAAGTGCAGGTCTCACCGTTGCCCTGGTCTGGAAGCAGGACTGGTTCTCCAGGGCCTAGGGGCTTTGCACAACTGCAATCTGAGAATCCCAAACACACTCGTATAAAAGATCATAACACTCGGAAGGTATCAAATCAAACCGTATCAAACCTCCAGCTGCTTGCGGAGGATTTTGTTGTTATCAATACTAACAGTTATTTTGCCTTTTATAGAAGTAAAAATCAAAGATTTCACAGCCCTGCAGAAGCTAATCATGACCTGCAAGAAAGCTCTGCTTGTGAAATCCCTTTGGGAATCATGATTCTAATGCAGCGACTTGTATGAACAGTGCTATGGAGGAAACGGCACTGCTCACCTGCCTCAAATGGTTTGGCCTAGATGGGTACAGCGCTTCATAAGTATTTACCGATGTTTAAATTTTTGAAGTATTTGAATAAATTTTAATATATCTAATTTAACGTGCTTAGTACTTGAGATATCGCTGTTTCCCCCTATTCTTAGAAAAACAGTGTATATAATCTCTCTGACAATGGATTGTGTCTTAATAAACATACCCATCCATCTGCTTCTGGGCATAGTCTTAAAAGTAATGGAGAATCAAATTCTGCTTTTAAGAGGATTTGTGTAAATACTTCCATCAAAGTCCAGGACTTAAGTCTGACTTAGTGTCATGTAACTAAAAGAATTAAACACAGAATGACCTGCCTTCTTTCTAAAACTGTATTTTTTTTTCCTACTCACAAGCTATGCACTCATGTGTGCAAGCTAAAACAGCTTGTAAATATATTATTGGGGAAAGACATAAGGTCAAACAGATTTCTTACTCAGTTCTGAAACTCAGATTCCAGTTACGTTTATAGGGAATTTTAACGGCATATTCAGAGAGTACTGATCTCCAGGTCTCAGTTTTCTATTAGGAATAGGTCAGCTAAAATGGTTTAGATTAGCCTGTCATGCTTATATCCATGAAACTACACATGCATTTCAGATCAAAGAGTTTTGAAACTTGGAAGTGTTTAAATGATGTTACTTCCCTTGCTCATGGTGCTGTTTGCATGTTTGCCTCCAGGTTCGGGCAATGCCTTGGTGTTTCTGAAGTAAACTATTGCAGCTCTTCTTTCCATTAAAATGGTGTGGGTTTGGCTTTTATCTCAAAACTGGGTTGTGCTGAACAGAGATTCTGCTTACTGGTCAGTTCAAATCAAAATACAGTCATTTGGGTATAGCTTCAGAGTATGTCTCTTCTTACTCTAGACTTAACTATCTTAAGATGGTTAGACCAGAGGGTCAGTCACTTGAATTAATGCAGACTGTGAGACGTAATGAAACTATACCACAAGTAACTTCATATGTGAAGCAATGCTTCTAATACTGTCCTTTTATTATATTTCTCATATAATAATAACACAGGCTCACTCTGAGAAAATGTCAGTTTGGATGAAATGGAGTATTTCCAAACTGTCCCGTAAAGATATTATACAAGTAATTAAGCAAATCTGTGTGTCAGGATGACAGATGCATTCACAGTGTAATCACTGTGTTGCCTTCTTGCTGAGAGCATTGTCACTGCTGACATCCTTGATGAATGTATGTATTCGGAATGTAATCTTTTCTCATATTTGAGTCTGCATATGCAGGTGTTCCAAAAAATAAATTGTTCTGTTGAAGAGTGCAGATTGTTATATGCTCAAAGCTGAGTTAAGATTACAGAGTAAGGCTTTTATAGTTTATCAGCATGTGTGTGTGTGTGTGTATCTTTCAAAGACATAGAAGTCATACATTCAGCTTGTTGCTTATTAATAATTCCTGTGCTGGACAGAAGTCTTCATGTCACTTTATCTCACAGGATTTTTCCCCTTTCATCTTAACTGAATCCATACTGTTTTCATTGCTTGTGTACCATGGAAGAGTCAAGGCCTAAATGCTGTAACGAAGTCAATGAGAGTACTTCAGAGAACAAGAATTGTGGAATTGGGTCAGTTTTGTTAATAGTTCAGGACAGTGATTTGTATGCCCTGATTGGCGCGGTGTTCGTGGACCTAGGAGAGATCTGGGCTTGGAAAGGACAATGAAAGCTCTTCCATAGTCTAGCGCCAGCAGCCTAATGGGCATGACTGAATCAATATGTAACGTGTTCAGTCAGCTGACAGGCAATTCTCACCACTAGAAGAACCTAGTAAGGACTTGGAGCTCCTCTGCTGCACTGTGGTCAAACACAGTTGTCCCCTTCTTCCCTTTCAGTTCAAACCCTGATAATAACTTCTCAATTCCTAAACAATCCTACTACCATGCCATTCATGGCAGGAGGCAACGTTCCTTAAAATGTGCCTTTCTTATGGTTACTTTTCATCCTGCTGGGTTCAGGGAAACATCTCCACCAAGAATCACAATAGGAGGCTGTAGAAGAATAGACTGAGTGATGAGAAGTTTGCTGGGACCTTTTAATCAATAAAAGGTTGAGGATGCTGAATCAGGCAAGTTGTGAATTGAGGGTGCTTAATTAGGTGCTGGGCAACTATAAGCCATATATAAATTAATTCATGTCTGAAAACACCAATTTTAATTTTCACTATCCATATACGTGGCACTTCAGCTTAGGAAAATGTGTCTGCAGAATAGATTTAATTAAGAAAACTCTCTTCAGGAATTAGTCTCTCTTTTGTGTAGTATCACCAAAAAAACATGTATTATTTTCCCTTGTTCTTTTCGTTAAGCATATATAGCTAGCAAGTGATGTGATTAGATGATATCCTCTTTTGGATAGTTTGTAGCAATTCAATATGTAATTCAGTATTGCAATTCAGAATAGCACAGAAATTTGAACTCTTGAAAATCAATAAATAGCATATAGTGCTTTAACATGATTCCTCAACGATATACACTATGCCAAGCGCAAATCAAAACTGTCTCTGCTTTCTACTGTACTTTGCTGAGAATTTGAAATCAAATTCAAAATTACAATCCTCTTCTCTTGCAATGATCCCCTGGAGGCATTTGGGATGCTCAATCCTAGGGCGAGAACCTGTCTCAAAAGTACTGTTCCTTCTGTGGTGCACTTTCTCACTCTTCTTAAATCCGAGTAGATAACCTGCTCTTTCTCAAACAAATCCAAGGGCCATCTAAATGTTTTTGAAAACAGCAGATGGACAGAGTATTAGTTGCCATATTTAATTTAATTTACAACCAAACAGAAAAAAAGGTTATTGAAGTTCCTCTACGTTATTTTTATTTCCTTGTTTCTGTTTGTTTACTTGTAATGAATGGGAATATGCATGCATTTTTTTAAATCTTTGGTTAAGACCAAACGGGTTTTTTTATTACTTCTTGGACCAGTTTCCAATGTCTCCTGGTTAACACTGTTCTATAATATCGGTAAAGCATAGCTGGATGAGGCAGAATTTGGGAGAAAACAGTTCTCAACTGAGCTTTCTTAGGAAGTGAGAACAATCATAATCTTAACCATACCTGCCTCCAGATACGGGCACATGTCTTTGACACCACTTTTCCTAATGAATAAACAGTGAATTCTATTCTTAATAAATTATAATATAAAGAAAGAAAAACTGTTTCTAAACTGGACAGTCCCCTGCACTGGGAAGAAGATAAGGTAATGTGTTAGATGTTAATCATATCATTTAATGTACTGGTGGAAAGTGCTAGCAGCATATTTTGTGCTTTTTTTTAATATATTTTTGACTCAAGTTATTTGAAACTCTAAATATCTACTTAAATTAAAAAAAAAAAAAAAAAAAAAAAAAAAAAAGCAAAGCAGCTTATAATTGAAAATTAATAGTGGATCATACCTCAGTCAGTTCTTATTGTGAACAGTCAAGAATCATACCCTAAAAGAAAGACTGAAAGTTTGCTCTCATTTCTCTTTGTATCTGAGTTTCCTCTTGGCCTAAAGTGCCTACTATAGGAAACTGAGATTACAGTTTTCTCTTTCTGTTATTCATACAGGTGTAAGGAATAAAGTAACAATTTAAATAAAATATGTGCCTGTGAACCCTATTCTTTCTGTATGAAAATCTGGTTGTTACGATCCACAGATGAAATCAGAAATAAATGTGCTGACTGAACTCTGCTTAATATTTATGGTCACGTACAAGAAAGCCTTTAAGAGAGTTGTGAATGAGAACAACAAAATAAGTAATTTAAAATCCTGTTTTAAACATCAGCTTTCAGGAAGACTCCAGGAGAGGTCTCCAAATCAACCTTGCTGCCATGGTTAAATCCTTTGCCAAATTCAGCTGTGGCATAGGGATGGTGTCTATTTGTTTGCTATAGGAAATAATGAGTATATGAATCTGAGAATTATGCTTGTTTGCTTTGTGGTATTAAAATCTGGATGCGTGCACTTGCAGGGCACTGTATACAAGACAAGAAATACTAGATCATACCTACCGATGAATGAAAGGAAGTGAGAATGGGTGTGAGACACGTCCCTGCGAACTGACAGAAAATCACATTCAACTGGAGAAGGGAGTGAATTTTCAGAAGCTTGGTAGAGCATGGAGCCAGGAGGTTCATCCTTCTTTAGGAAAAAGGGAATGGTAGTGCTGTATTATAAAATAAAGCCACTGAGTAGCCAGCCCTGCGGACCAGATGTTGACTGCTATGGCTATTCCCAAATTTTATATGATAGAATGGAAATTCTGGCACTGGAGCTGGTCCCTGGCAAGTATCTGGAAATTTCCAGTAAGGTGACTCTGCCTCTGGCAGATGTTGTCAGAGCACAAGCCAATGCTTTTAGTTGTGCAGGAGGCCTGTGTGCAATGGCAGCATGCTAATACAGGGATCGCATCTCACTTTCAGCTGAAGAAAGAGTGACAAAAACTGCATCTCTTTGGCAGCCCTCAGGATACAGGGAACTGAAGAGCACTGCTTTGCATGCAGGGACCACAGGCAACATACAGAAAGGCTAAAGACATGCAGAGGCAGGCAGATCCTTTGTCTAAAATCAGGTCCAAGGTAGTGACTGTTTGATGATTCCTTGTATGTAAATCAACAAAACTGAATTTGGGCTGCTTGTTTCTGATGTGGTGCTAGTGATGGAAATCAAACTTTTTTTCTAAATAAGCTGGATTTAATTCTCACTCTGCACTGAGCTAGGCATCGGGAGGTGGCTCTGTGATAGCTACAGTAGCGTGGAGCAAGTCGGCAGTAGTCTTTCAAATATCACAGACCATCAAATACAAGAAACTTCAGAAGTGTTTTTGAATGACCTATTGGTAAAATGGTGATGGAAAGGGTGCGGCTAGGAAAGACAGAGGTGAGTGGATGTGAAAGTAAATGTTTTGGCTGCAAGCCTCAAAATACTGAGGAGATGAGCACATAAGTGAAACACCCGAATCATAGTAAAACACCTGTAAAAAGGAGTGCCTTTGAACAACAGTGTCAGCTCATTCTAGTGTTTTCATGAACGTGCAGCTGCCACTGAAGTGAAGCAGTGTTGATGAATGTGTAAAATATGGATGGGGATAGCAAATGAAAGATGACACCAGTGTAAATTATTAATGCCTTCCGCGTTTCTTGATTTCAGAGCTTAAGCAAGTCCTGCTGTGGTGTGTTTTGYGATGGTAAACTATTGAAAGTGCTCAAGTCCAGAGGTTTTTCTTGTATTTTGCTGTTTTCTTTAACACTAGGTAACAGTGAAATGTTGATAAGTTTTGTCAGTGAATGGGCTGTTGTTTAAGGAGGTGATGAAAACCCAGTTTGCTTTTGGTTTCTTCAGGAAGGCTTTCAAGTTCTGCTCAACATAAATATTACAGTGATTGTAGGAGGCAGTGGACTGGTAGGTCCAAAAAGAGCATTTTTATATCTTCAGAAATGTAAGACACTTTCTCTAAGAACTTTCTTGCCTCAGAAAGACCACTGCTATACATGATGGAATTGAAATGTGTGCTCATTCAGCCTCCCAGTGCTCCTGGTGCACCCACATCGTGGGTGATGTCTTGTGCCTGTTTGAGGGCTTGAGTGTGGAAAATTATCTATCCAAAACTGGAACAAGATCAACAACTTTACATAGTCTGAAGAAGAGAGCGGCTGCTAGGTATGAACACTCGGCAAAGACTGATGTAAAAACAACCCTTACTATATATAAGTTCTGCCATTAGCAATAGGACTAACATAATTGTGTGTGAACCACTCAGAGAAAATAAATATGAAGTCCTGCTTATGAGACATATATCAGTGTATTTTACAGTTAGCCGTTGTATATTGGATACAGCAAACTTAAGACGTAAGCTTGGCTACTCGCTTGTTCCAGGTCAATACAGGAATGCCTCAGCAGCAAATGGCTATAGTGTTTTGCTTGTCATAATGAAACTGCATTTTACTGTCTTTTACACAAGTAGCAGAGGGAAAAAATGTTACCTGTTTTGCCACTGTCTTTCAAATTCTCCATAATAAGGGCAACTCTAACTCTGCGGGGAGTGGAGGGAGTTATTTAATGGGAGACTGGGGGAAACTACCAGCCTGACATCTAAGTTTTGATTTTTATTATAGTTAAAATTTTGATATAGGTTATCCCCATCTATCTTTAGGTGTGCATGTACACATACACTTGCTTTTATATAGTCAGTTAAAAAAGTAAAATAAAAAAAATAGTTCATTTTATTATATAAATAAACTTTACTACTCTGAAGTCATATTCACACTAGTACTAACATGTCTATTAGAAGTTACTGGTTTACTTATTTTTATAGTTTCCATCTGGTCACTTCAAAGTCTTCAATGGATTTATCTTCACAATGGTCCCTAAAGATAAAGAACAACACGTATGTCCACTTCACAGGTGGGAATTAACTAGACAAAGACTATCGGAGATATTAATTCTAGTCTTTTTGCAAGCCCCAGTCACTCTTCTTCTCCTTCTACCCCAACCTCTCACTAGGCCAGCAGAGAAGGAGAAAAATCAGAAACTCAGATTCAGTTTCTGCTCTGCAACACAACTGGCATTTTGGGGGTGCTGCTTTGAATCTCTAATACTCAGTATTTTATTTGCAATACAGGAGCAGTGACATTTCCCAGCCACTCATAAGAACGTAAAAAAAGTACCTGAGAGATTGTGATGAAGAGCACAATTAACTTTTACAATGGGACCCAAATAAACCTATAACTATGTTAAATTTGATTCTTTCCCTGTATTTAAGTCCAGCAGCTTCCTCCTCTGTGCTAGGTGATGGTGAAGGGAAGGCAGACTCGGTGTCCTCCATTACACTGTCCTGTACTGCTGCAGCTCAGAGGGATGAAGGAAGTTTATCCCCCTCTCTCCCTGTTGGAGCAGTCTGAGTCCTGCAGGGCAGTTGATACACCAGGTGGTAAGTCCAGTCATAGACAGGGACAGAGAAAGGATGGAGCTTCCTCAGCAAGAACAGAAGGTCCAAGCATTTTATCCAGCTCTGAGAAACCTCTCATAAGTGCATAAGTGTTTTTCATAGCAGTAGTTCATGTTTTCATAGTTTGGCCAACTTTGGGAGGATTTACATAAGAGTAAGGAGCATAGTTCTGACACAAAAGCTTACCCACTAATCTCCCAAATTTCAAGTTACTCTTCCAGTGCATGAGATGCTACAGTTTTGCAGGGAATGATCACCTGAATTGTCTGAAATTGCAGACCAATGGGTTTTTCTCTAACCTTGTTCATGGAAATGCCTAAACAGTTGTGTCTGAAATTGGGTGGTGTGATTGTGTGTGGGAAATCCAGCTGCAGACTGTCAGAAAATGTCAACCCAGTTGTTTATTTTCCCTGCTTTTCAGGGCTTCATAAGAAGAATTGGCAGGTAGCCCTAATAACTGGCAAAGCTATGAGTTCTGCCAGTGATAATGTTATTGATGCAGCTACCAATGTTATTGGCTTTCTAACAATGCACATTGGCTAAAAATGATTAATGCTCTTCTTTCTGTGTTGTCAGGATTCAGTGTAGTTTTTTTTTAACCTGCTAACCAAAGACCAATCTTAATGATTCCCAACATATAACATCAGGCACACAAATTTATCGTTTACATGAGTAGCAATGCTGGAAGTTGAAGGTTTTGAGGTGTTTCTCAACTGTTTACTCTTTGTGGGTATGCGAACATTTAATATGGTACACTGCCATGATACAGTTTGCTCCTTTATACTGAGATGTACATGAGAGTTATTCTAGAAAAATACAGGAAAGAAGAATTTAGCAACTACTGTAAGTGGAAAATTTAAACGTGATTCAGCTTTTAATTAAGTGAGTCATTCTCTTTCATCTCTCTGCTAGACATGTAATTCTAGCTGGTCCTTCATTAGGACAGCTTTCATCAGTGTGAAGATAAAGCTGTGTTTAAGAAATTACTTAAGATTCAAGTTCAGTATGAATTTTGTTTGCTGTCTAAAAATGTGTTGCATTTTTCAAACTACAGAGTTTAATTGAACATGTCACAAAAAATGTGTTTCTTCTGGCTTTTTTTAGTATTTTTTTTTTATTTGGGGGGGGATGTGATAGTGTTCTGGATGCCAGAGCCACTCTGAAATCCTTCAAATACGCATGATCTCTGTCACACGCAGTTATGAATTGTTGAAGGAAAGGTTGAGAGTAAATTGTGTTAGCAGAGGTGGATGTACTATTACATAATTTATTGCAAGCAGTGTTTTGTAAAATTAATATAAAATTTAATGTAGTCTTTAAAGGTTTAGAGGGAAAAGATGGACTGCGTCAGATCCATTTTGTTTCGTTTCCTGGTTAGTGAATGCCAGCTGACAGCCTAGGAAACCCACACCTCATTATCATATTTTGAAACATCTGTTAAGGAAAATAGATCTGGTTGCCAGAATTCATCTTCCTTTCAGAAGTGCCAACTATGTGAACAGAACCATTATTGCTTAGGCAAGGAAGACCATGTTCAGCTTTGCTGTCATCAGCCACATTAAGGCTTTCTTTGGTTCAGAATGCATGTAATTAATTGGGGGAAGCTATTCATACAATGTTATCATAATTACTGAAACTTGAATATTTCTCCCTTGTATTTAATCTGAGAAATAATCCTTGGGTATCATCAGCCATATTCATCTTAATTCCACATTTTAACGGCTTGCTATCTGTTAACATTATAATTATGACATCAGAGCTGCTGGTCTGTAAATGAGCTTCCATCAGAAACCAAATGCTGAAGTTGTGTTTTACGTGAAGGGAGACGGTGTCCTTCGGTCCATGGTTCTGGGCCAGTGGCTCACACACTGCTTGTAACAGCGTGCACCATAACTACCTGCCTCTCAAAATACCCCCTGCAGGAACAATACCTCCCTTAATTCTAGTCATTAAAGAATCCAGTAAGTCTTTTAAAAGGTATTTATTTAAGACCTGTTTCACAAAACCAGTGAAATGTTAGCCCTTTATATTTGCACACTTTTTTCTTTTTTTTTCCTACCCTTGCTTATTCCAAGTCTCTGTGGCCTAAACAGGGATTCAGTTATTGACATGTAGGTAAGTAGAAGATGATGAGGCTCTAGAGGACATCCGTTTTCTCCTTATTTCCTAGGGTGGATAGCTGTGTAAGCACACTGTGCCTATGTACCACTTTCCGTTTCATTCTCTGGCTTCAGTTTCCTAATTAGAACAGTGTGCTCACATGGAAAATGAAAAGCGAAGCACTTAATGCAACTCTCTCCTTATCTGCTAATGAGACGATGGCGACTGGGAACAAGGCAGAAAGCCACTACTGCACAACTGGCCAGCTCTCCTGTACTGGTACACCTGCCTTACGGAGTCCCGGGATGGATGGCACAGTTTGTGCTGTGAATGTGTTGCAGGGCTGTATAGGATAGCAGGGTGATAGGTGCTTTGAACTCATCCAAGTACAGGCTGCCACTGCATTGATACCATTGCTGATCATGCAACCGTGTGGTCAGTTAGATTCAGGGAGGGATACAGCTGAAAAGTAAGATGGGGATGGGCTTAGTTTTCAGCTGGACCAGTCCTTGATCAGACTCATCACACTGCTACACATTAGCTGGTGCTGGCACGAGGAGAAGGGGAAGGAGGGTAAGGCATCAGCACCTGAAATTTTACCTTGGTGACAGAAGCTTCACAGTACATGAAGGTTAGCTTTCAGATGTTCTTTTCACTTTCCTCCTTTGTATGTATGTATGCTTTTGTAATGCTTTTCTCTTTGCTATTTCCCCTTATACTTTCATCTCTTCCCTGCATTACTTGATCAGTCAACTGTGCATCTGAGTGTGAATTTATCACATTAACTCTGCACATATCTCTAGCCCCTGCTAGAGTACCTTTCTTTATACTGCATGTTAAATCCATGCCCGGATACATGGATTACTAGCCCTCTCCTGCCTTTTTTCCACCTGCTTAAAACCCTGCCACCTGTGCATGGGCATCGCCTGCTCTGGAGCCCTCAAGCATTTCCAGGGTCAGCACAGCAAGACAAGTCACGCCTTTACATTCTAATGGCAGCCTATTTGAAGGGGTGAAAGGAAATACGACTTGAACTGATCTAACAGCTTCCCACAGACACCAAGAGGGGACGTTATTGCGCTTCTTTCCATCATCTTCCCCGGTTCTCCTGGTCACACAGTTCTGTTCAGTACCTTGGGCCAGCTCTGGTGCCTGTCCAGCCTCTCCTTGAAATGCTTCATTCCCCTGACCTGTTAGGAAACTCACCCAGCAAAGAGAAGGTGGATAGACCCAGTACAAGGAAAGGAGAAGAGTCACAGGGCTGGGAGTGGGGTGGCGGATGGGAGGAGCAGCAGAGGAGAGATGGGAAGCGAGACCTTACACTTTTGGGAGCAGTTTGGTTTGAGTATCCTTATTGCCAGGCTGACCTCACTGCTGGGGTCCCATTTGACAAATTATCAGCTGATTGCTGAAGCAATCAAGTGCGTGACATCTGTATAGATTGGTACTGATTGTTAGCGCATAGCCAAGCCTAGTCTACTCTGCAACTGTGCAAATATTGGTGAGATGTTGTTCTATTGCTCTTAGGAAAGCTGGTGACACAAGGAGTTGTCAGTAGTCCTTGAAAAGGCCAACATAGTATAATCCCTAAGTCCCCTGCCCAAGCTCTTAGTGCCCTCAGTAAAGTAGTTGCATTGCTCTTTCCTTGCCTTTCCACTTTTTCCCACTGCTGGCTGAATAATTGCTGCTCCTCCTAACTCAGCCAGTGCTCTGTCAGGTGAAGCACCTAAAGCAGCAACTGTAGCAATCACAAAGCGGCTTTGTAACAGCACGAGTGGCACTCATCAGTCACTTGTAAATTACTGTCCAGACAACTCCTCTGTGTGTGTGTGTGCTCTGCCTTTGCTGTTTGGATCCAGAGGACCTGATATTACCACCACACTTTAAGAGAAAGTGCCTGTACCTGCAGGCCAGGCAGGCCAAAGTCGAGGCCCCTGGCCTGATTTCAGTGTGCCATGTCACCGCATCCCCCGACCTGCTTTTCAAATCTCTGTGTTTGAACTTCTGCCTTCTCTGGTCTTTGATCTCCATAACTAATCCGGGGGAGGTTGCTAAACTCAGATTTGCTGTTTGTGTGCAAGCCAAGCCTTCCGAACGGTTTAGCAACATATAGTTATGCCATGTCTTTTGGTTCTGGTTTACAGTTGTTAAAAAAATTTATCCTTCGTTTGTGATCTTCTTCTGAAGGCTTTCCCCCTGTGATGCAAAAAAAGACCAGTAATTAACTGCTGCTCCAGCCACGACAGGCACCACAGGAGAAAGACTCCAGTGCACTGTCACAGCTGTTGGATTGCCTTACTCTTCTGGGTTCGGGGCTTGTTTTGAAATATTCTTAGTATTTCTGTTTCACTAACATAGGTGAGTTGGATCACCTCTGGCAGCATGTTCAGCATTCAGATATTAAAAGTAGCATTCAGATATTAAAAGGGCAACATTCATACATCTTTCCTTCTTCTGTATTAGTGATGGACAATGTCGCTTCTAACTCTATTGGTACTTATAATAAAAATATGTCACTTTACTACTTTTGCTTAAGAGATACAAAATACGTTGTTAGACATTCCTTAGCGAAATGTACCTTAATGATACTGTAAGATAAATGAAAAAAAGGGAGGCGAGGAGAGAACATGGCCTTTTTTCACACTTCTCACTGCTCAGATATGGGATGTAGGTAACTGGTTTGGGGGATGGAATAAGGTGGCAACTTCTAGGTGAGCATTTACCTAGAAGAAAGTGTGGTTAAAATGGGCTTGTTTGCTTGCTTAAAAGAAAAAGAAGACATGCTTTGTCGGTTATGGAACTGGAACGGGAAAAGCATGACTCACTAAGACCCATGTTTTTCCAAAACCTTTTTTCCAATGGCAGTCAAGTCTTCATCCCTCTGTGTCTGTGGGAGCAATTATTCTTCACTTGTCTGCCTATCTGAGTTGAAAATTCTTCTCTCAGTGACAGCTATCTGTTACTGAACATTTTTGCGATTTCCCCCAAAATGGGACTCCTGATTCAAGAGGGGCCTCTTAGTGAGACTGCTTTTTTAAATAACAAATAGGGCTAATAAAAATCAGTCTTATGGAGGGTGAATGTGAAGGCTGGTGGAATTTCAATAGCCTGATCTCAGCTGTATTGAAAACGTAGAGAATCTGAATGCTCAGGCACACATCTGAAAAAATGAAAAGATCACTTCCCTACATCAATGTAGTCCTGGGGACTGGGACTGGTGGTAATTGTTGTTGCTGTCTTCTGGACATTTTTTTGTTTTCTTGGAAGAAAATCCTGTTTTTCATGATCTCTGCCTCTGCATCCCAGTCTCGCCTTYGAGAACTTTCTCTGCGTTCCCCTGTGCAACTCTCTGGGACATGTTGCATGGAGATCATACTTAGCTGGCGTGCTTAGCATGCTCCCATTCACCAGGAGTCAGGAAAAGAAGGGCTTATATGCAACACCCCAACCTATCTTGGACATATACTTTGCACCTATAGGTAAGGTGGCAAATTTTGCCTAAGATGATGTTTTCTTTCCCTATCATGTCTACCATTTGATTTCTTGGAGGCTGAACTTCCTGGGAAATTCCCCCTCATGCTTTCCTTCTTACTTGGATGGCAGACAAAAGTTTGGAAGTAAAATGTTGTTACTACTTTTTATTTGTCCCTCATTTCACATTCACATTACCTCTCCCTCCCCTSTTTTTGCTTCTCTCTCTAAAGGTTGAGAGTGTCTAAAGTAATTTATGCTCCTGCATTTTGGATTTTTCTGAACTGTTTATAATGTGATTGCCAAATGCTTTTGTGACTCAAAGAAACTACAGAGAACCCAAGGGTGTAATATAAAACACTCCGAGTGACTTGAAACCAAAAAAGAGTTGGGTTGAACTTACCATCAAGATTTGGCCTTTCTGTAATTTTATGGGACTGTGAAGGTCTACTGGGACAGAAACATTTTTTTTTTAATTCTGTTTGTAATACAGTCAGCACACTAGGGTGTAAGTCCATTCCTGAGTATACTGCAGCTCAAATAATAATAACCTGTATTTCTATGTGTCTAACCTGCAGGTTACCTGCTTGAAAAATAGAATGTCATCCAGCAACATAGTGGGTTGTATATGTGTGTGAGTAATAAAGAGAAAAATCTTCCTGGGAGCCCCTCCATTGCCTGTTCCCTCTCCCTCCATAACCCCTCCTTCACCTTCCTTACCTCTTATTTTGTTTGTTATCTGAGGGTGCAATATGTATTTTTAAGGAGTAGTGCTTTTAGAGGTATGTGGGGTTATCTGAGGGCAAGGGCTTTACATATGAAAATACAGTGCTACTAATAAAATTGTCTGAGTTTGTGTTAATCAGCTGCCATGAGCTATTACATTCACTTAAAAAAAAATCTATTCCTCCCTCCCTCGGACTGAAAACAGGAGGGGGTTGAATTCTTAGCAGTGGCAAAGGAGAATTACTCTGAGTTAATTTTCTTTACCTGCTTAATTACTATTACTTTGTGAAATCATATTTTAACATTAAGTATTTGTCTGTCCTGTGCAATAAAAGCCACATGATTTCACAATACTGTAGAGCACCCTATGGTAAACTGTCAATGAACATACCATAGCTATGTCTATACGTTTCCTCCTGTAGAAGTGAAAGGGACTATTTTACTGTCTCCCTCACTGTTTGTGGAGGCACAAGGAGTGGGCTTCTGTACGGTGGAGCAAAGCAGTGGGCCAGACTACTTTCTTTGGGTATAAGATTTGGCTTTAAATCAAAATACATACAGTTTCTGCTAACATGTTGAGAGTTGGATTGGAGTGAGATCCCAGTGGCCTGTGGTAAAAGAAAATTTTGCCACTAGTTTCTTGGGAGCAAGATTTATTCCTTGATAAAGAAAGCAGAGCTGTACTAAGATTCCTTATCTAATCTCTGCAAAATGTTACTGTCCAAGGGATGCTTCAGGGTGTCTCACACCTTGTCTAAGCTCCATGGACCCTCTAAATTTGGATGCTCAAGCTTTTAGTATGTCTGAGACCATTAAAATTCAGCAGTATGCACTGTGTGAGAAAACAATATAAATGTGTTGTAAAATAATCTTTATTCTTTCTCTGGGGAAATTCTCAGATAGCTTAGGGTTCAGAGGGGTGGGCTGTGCTGGATTAAGCTACAGCAATAAGGACGTTACTACTTCCAGGTGTCCATACACCGAGCCGTGAGAGACCAGCAGGTATGTGGTAGAGAGGCAGAAGAGAATGCTGTTATCCTCAGCATCCTGCTGAGGACTGGTTAAACCCTGCAGCTAAATCCAACAGACTAAGGGTAGTTTAAACTAATGCACTCAACTTGTGAACTTCAGTGTCCAGAGAGCCATTGCTTTTTTTGCATGTTGTTTCTGCTGTCCTTGCTGTGGAGATAGTAATTGCTAAGAGGGTGGATGTCCGAGAATGTAATATCTTAAGCTTCAGCATTTTAATACCACAGAATAAGTCCGTGGGAACACTGCAGGAGATCAGATCCACAATTTAGGAACACTGGTAGACTTATTTCTTCTGCTCATAATATCACAACTAAACATTTATATCCCTTTTGGGTATGTTTGTTGTTGTTTTAATTTTCACACTGGATATATGATTTAGTGTGCAACTTTTTATGATTGCTTTCTCTTAAAACACATTCAGTCTATTTGCTATGAATACAAATGTACAATGCAGAAAATCAGTGCTGTAGTAGACAACAAAACCTATCTATCATTATTTATTCACTCAGCAAAGCTATAAAAATCGTTTACTACATAATAGACCAAAGTTATTCCTTTTGTTCCACCATTTATTTTAACTGAGTTATACCAGGGGTAAATATGAACCAATAAATCTGTGTAATAGCTCCTCACCTGCTAAGATGTAACACAATTCTAAAATTATTCAGATGTGTTTCAGTTGATGATACAGGACTTTGCTGTCTTTTACTGTGATTCTTTCTTAACTGTCAGATCACGCTTTGTTTAGTTTCATGGAGCCAAATGACAATGGGTTTTATGTTACTGATTCCATTGTTGTTATATATCTTTTTATGGTTACTGGCTTGCTCATTAATACAAGATAAAATAAACCATGAAACTACAGGAACAGCTATACCGAAGATTAGATCAGAAATGGAGAGGAGCCAAACCTTGAACTAAAACATCCTTCTCCACTTGAACACATTTACAGCTGCGATCAGACTCGGGGAGGGAGCTGTGTAGCACAGCTGTTGCCCAAAGAAACCTTATTTCAGCACTGTGTGTACTCCTGGAATATCCAAGGTATCTGCCACTGAGGTGGGGTTAGTAAACGGTGGCAAAAGTTTAGAGAGAAGGATTGAGGAGTATGCAGGCATTACAGAGACTGTAGAAGAGCTTGTGATGCCACTTTATATTATCTCTGTTTAGTGGAAAAATCAGAAAGGGGATCTATGCCAATGTGCTTGCAAATCCTGGCTGCAGTGCCTCCTATTCTTTTAGAGCCAGCTAGACACCAGCCATGTGCATGCAAGATACTGTGATTGCTCTTCCTTCACTACTTGCTGGGAAGTGGAGATCCCTAATTTTATCTTCACCCCATGCAGGAAATCAAGATTATCTTCCTTTTTCCCCATTAGAAAATTCTGCCAGTGTTCCTGATCCTTACAGACACCATCCTTGGCATACTCTTTTTGGCTGAATTCTTGCCTTTCACTCCATGAAGTTGGAGTGGCATGTGGCAATCCAACAAAAAAAACCAACCAACCAACCAACCAACACCCTCCAAAACACCACACAGTAAGAAAGGCAAACAAACTTTTCCTGTGGGAATTTCTCCTTTTCACAGGTTTTTCAGCATTTCTTTGGAAGACAGAAGTGGCTGGCAGTCTGTCAGGTACCAACTGAAATATCTAACTTWATTTTGTAGGCATCTACCGGTTAGTTCACTGAGGGTTGTCTTATTATAATTTTGTTACTTTGTGTATGGCACTTAGCTTAATAAGTTAGGAGGGTACATTTTTTTTTCACAGAGTATTTTATTCAGAGACGAAGCCTCTTTCATTGGTGAGTCTCCCCACTCAACTTTTGTGAGAGTTATATGTGAAGAAACTTAAGCTGAACTGCCTGATCTAATACAGAGTGTAGTGCTAACAGTGTTATGTGAACACCAAGCCAAATACAGGATCCCTCTGACTTGATAGTCCCTGGTGTTACTTTAAACTTTCCAAACCATTGGACCTTAGGACCTATTAGGCAGCCCTTTTGAGTACATGAAATTACAATGGGTTATCAAATCAAAGCCCAGATAGTCTGAAAAGCAGAAGTCAGCATAAATCTGACATGCCCAAGCCTCCAAACTATACTTCAAGGTATAACCTTACTGTAGATAATAAAATCTTGCCAGGAATAAATGGGCCCCATTACTTCTTTTTTTCGCCATTGTCAATATGAAATTCTGATGATAGTCACTTTATTGCTCTGCATGAAGCTGCATATATTATTTAACTAGTAWGAAAGATTTCCATCTATTCAGCTACGTGGGCAGCTTTCATATGATAAAGTTTTATTCTGGCAGGGGAGTATTGTCAAGCTTTACTTTGGTTAAGTACATTAAAAGAAATTCTATAAYCTATGTGAGTCTGCATTGTAAAATTCTGGTTTGCTGCCTAGATATTATTTCCACTAAGGTTATCAATGCAAGAAACTTCTTAGGTAATCTTTAGCACGTTTGCTATGTAAATCAAATTATAAGTGGAAGATAAACTCTTGCTARGGCTTCTGAAAATGTAGATGTGAAATGGATTTGAAATCAATATTAAGACTAACTTACAGAGTGAAGAACTTTGCTGTCTTACAAAATCCTGTATATACAGCTGTAAATCTCCAGTTCATAGCACATTCTGTTTTGGTGTCCTTGCCACTAAAATCAGTTCATCATGTATAGGCACTACTATAAATGCTCCTTTGGCTTACTAG
Organism: Phoebastria nigripes; assembly: GCA_035582835.1. NCBI lineage: Eukaryota > Metazoa > Chordata > Aves > Procellariiformes > Diomedeidae > Phoebastria > Phoebastria nigripes. The sequence continues at coordinate 416,484 of JAYKAV010002995.1, forward strand.
CATACATTTTATGCTGTTAAAACTAACATCAAGTATTAAGAAAAGCTTGAAGTGAGATCAGTTTTCTGACAGAAGGATACCGGAAAGGACTTGTTACGTGTCATCCTACTATCGATAGGTGTCACGGCACCTATTACTTTGGGGGTTTGGGTGGGGGAAGTGAACATAAAAGATTTTCAGCGCTGGCACTTACTTCAGGTGTGTTCTTGTCTCTTGGGAGAATCAGCAGCATAGAATTTTCCAACCTTTATTATGGTGAGGTAATAAAGGCAATATCTGAGGCACTATCACAGTGGAAACGATAAGGAGGAAACACCCTTTCAGGAAACAAAGAGCTCTGACTACTTTCCCATAAGTTCCTAGGAGGCAAAACTGTTCACCCTTTTAAAATCCTATAGCATGTTCTGGAAAGAAGACACTGATAATGGGGCAGAGTTTTAGTTCTGTTGAGCTCAGGATTCAGATTTGCCTTGACTGCAATGAGATACTTGGTACATTTCATCAGATAGACAGGTTTTTTTCTGAAAGATTGAGGAGTTCAAAGTCCTCTGTTCCGTTCTTTAATGTCATGGTAGTTGCTTTGGAGGGCATGGTGGGACAGCTCAATACTTCTCAAGTCTGCTAGAGCTATGGACGAAATATATTTGGTATATCATGAGTCCTTTTGCACCCTTTCCCTCATTCTCTTCCAAAGTTACTGATAGTTCAGGAATCTGATACCTCTTTTCAGGATAGCCCTGTTGTCACCAAGATCCTTGCATACTTTGAGATGGACTGTGCTTACCTCCATCAGATTGTGATCCCTCTCAGCATTGACAATGCTGCACTTGCTTTTCCATCATTCACTTTTCCACTTCCTCAGATCAGTCACGTAGCTTCATGGCTGCTTCTGCTGTGTATTGTCTTCAGCCCTGTTCTTGACCACCTCATTTCTTGGTTTCTCGACTGTGTCCTTGGACTTCTCTTTATAGGCAGTTCTAGTAGTGCCTGCTGCTTCTTTCTGCTGAACCCTCACTGATCGTGTCTCTGAACTTCTGGTAACACAATATTCTCAGACACTCCAGAGCAGGTCTTTGTTTTCCCACACGTGATTAAGGGTCAAACTTTACTCTTTAAATGATTGCCAAGAAGTAAGGAGAACAATGATGAGTCAGAAGCTCTATAAAACCAGCAGCACAGTAAAGTTTAACTGTTCAATGTATTAGAATAATGGGAACAATCACAAAGCCTTTAGTGCAAGAATGGTCTTTTTGTTTATAAACGCCTGCCACAGTGGAATCTCCCATTTCATGACTGTAGTGCTTTGGCTTTTTCTCATTAAAAAATAATAATTTATGAAAATAACACAAGCACTCAAGCTGAAGACTGAGAGTCCATGGAGAAACTGCATTCGGAGAAAGAATCTTAGCTAGATAACGCACTCCCGTTTTGTTTTTCTTCTTCTCGTTTGACATTTTCTTTTGGACTTTATTGGGATGAAATAAGAGAAGGTGGTAAAGTTCAGAAAGTTATTGTTGTATTTCTGAAATAGATGCTTATGTGTTGCTGTAGAATCTGTTTAGAGACCTGGATTACAGCAATCAGCAGCACTGGCCAATGAATTGAGGCTTGGCAGAGTCTCCGATTTTTCTATAAATGTTGGCCACATAGCRTAAAGTTAGCTTCCGTACATATCCCTCTATTTCATAAAACAGAATGAGCAATGGCAAAAATACTTCAAGAATGAGCTACACTACAGATCATACTGATGACTTAACCATTTTGAACAGTGCTGAGGCTACACTGACTGCACTCCAGTTTCATTTTCTTCCCTGTGCTTTTCTAGAATAGGATTTAAAGCTTTTTTTAAAGAGCATAGCAGACATGTCTAAAGGAAGTTTTAGCATTTCCCCAAGAACTCCTAATTTTACTGAGAAAGTGGAAAGAAGAAAGGGAGGAAGAAAACACTTCAAAATAATAAAGCACATTTTAAAAGTTTAATTTCACCTCAGAAGAAATATCACAGGTGGCAATAACCAAAAGACTTTGAATAACACAGCATTAATCAATGTGAAAGGAGACAGAAAGAAAACATCCAAAGAGAGAAATAAACCTAAGATGAAATATATCATTAGTCTTCTCAGTTCTTGGAAGAGTCTCAAGGGCAATATTTTCTTCAAGAATTACTGGGAAAATGTAATGGAACATGTACTCTTATTAACCTTACTTCAGGCTTTTTCTTTTTGATGTCAAAATCTGATAGCGCTGTGTCAGAAGCATCTATTACAGGCTTGTCCCCTTCAGTTCATGACTCCTGGGCATCAAATTTTATGTAATTCTATTTATTATCAGTATCAGCAGCAGAGACAAAATTCAAAGACAACATACTGTTGTAACTCTGCCTTCCCAAACTTCAGGCGTGCACTTAGTAAATCTTCTTGAGAACTAMGCACATCATTTTTCTAGGGTCTGAATGAAGAGTATTGTAAAGGGGGTACTGCAGATGGTGAAGAAGCAAGAAGTAAATATGTATATATGTATGTTGAAATTCCTGAGATAGATAGATCAACCTCTAAATTTTGCCTAATTTACTTCTGCTGCAAGTTTTCTGTTCAAAGTCTTAAGGTTCTCTTTTATTGGTACATTGTGGGTGTATTATTGGCAAGCAGCTATAGATGGAAATCCATAATCATATGAATGCTCAGGAAGCAGCTAAAGGCTGGAGCAGCTACAGGTCTGGGAAATGGCCTTTACAATTACAAGGGAGGCGAGATGAGAAAAGGGGAAAGTAATCGTCTCTCATCTGACCAGCAAAACACAGACAAATTTGAAGAAAAACTCTTCTTTCTAGGTTTGAAACAGACACAATAGCATCTAATGCAGACTAGGAACAATTTCTATGAATTTAATTTAATTGTACTGTCTAATAAGATAATTTGAAAGACAAAAATAGCTGACACCTGTGAAGTAGAAGGGTGAAGTGACAGTGGTTATCCTTTCCAGAAGGGAGAAACAGACAAGCGTGTGTCACTTACAGAACAGCATGCGTTAACAAGATCTGGATATGGGAAAATTTGTACTGCGCTGTAAAGCATAACATGTGCTCTTTATAGAGGTATACTCATTCCCGGGTATTTTGCACGCTTGTCTCTTGGAGCTGTATCCCAGGTCTTCCTAGAGGATCAGGACTAAGTCAGAAGTGGAGCTTTGTGATAGTGGTGTGGTGTTGCCGTCCTCTATCGATTTGCCTTCCTTCTGATGTGTAGWGATGAATGTGCACACACATTCTCTTTGAAGGCAACTTAGAGAGTGAATAGTAAGCACGTTATATTTGGGAACACTGATATAAGGTGAATGAGAGCACTGAGTCCTTTCCATCCCCGTACTGTATAAAGTATTTACAGCGGTCAGTTTATGTAACTTCAAGCATCTTAAATTCGTATACAATCTCATTCAGAAGCTGTAGTCTGTACAGCTTAATCCACATAAAATTGGTCGCAAACTGCTTTATCTCTTGCAAGACAGTCTCCATATGCTACTTACATGAAGGGACTTCACATTTTTCATTGATTTTTCATAGTTTTCCTTGTTCTCCCATAGAGAAGATCTTAATTTTGTAGCTGTGGACAGTTGTGTGAATCTTTCATTTTAAAAATAATTACTGGTTTTAAAAGACTAGTAAATCATATTAAAACACACACACACAAAAGCACAAAGAGCAAAGAGCRTTGAATATTTTTCACACTGACAATAAGCTAACTGCAACTACGGAGCGTGTCTACTTGACAGACCCAAGCGTCTGGTGTGATCTGCTTGTGCTTCTAGCGGGCCCTCCAGGTTTCACTGTGGTGTAAACTGGACTGTGATTAGTGTAAGGAGGCAAAAGCACATGCAGAGATCTGTTCTAAATTTGTTTGGCCCCAACCCGCAAACTAGTCATGACTAATAGAGAAAATCCACTTTACCATTGAGCGTATATCGCAAGTGAACAGTTAAGCAGAACATACATTTTTAGAAACCTTTTCTCGTGTGATCTTGGATTAGTATAGATTTTTATGTCTGTTTGGACAGGTAAATCTGGGAAGGCCACTCAGCAAAAGCATGTAACTTTTTGCACAAGGTTTTGTGGGAGAGGCAGCTTCACATTAAAGTGATATATTATCATTTTGTAGGAGAAGTTTTGTGGTTACATTTGAATTTCCCAGCCACTGTAACTCCTCAACTTTCCTGAAGGGTGAGATGGAGGAAAGAGAATTTCACCCTTTAGCATAAGCATGATTTGGTCAAATGGGTTATGCCTACATTAGCTTTTTAGTTTGCATCAGGAGGGCACTTTTGATGCAAGTCTCCCAACTGTCCCTACACACCGTGCTTTGGTTTGCAATGTGGAGCTGCTTCAGAATATGTGAGCTGCTTTCCTTCGGGAGGAAACTAAGCTGGAAGATTTGCTCCAGAGGTCTGGTGTGCATTTGGTCAGAAGAGTCAGATCAGGGCTAGTCTGAATTGAATAGCTGCAAAATGGGAATAATGCAGATGTGGGATCTCCAGTTACAAGTGTTTTGCTCCATGGAGCTGCTCTTGCTGGTGTGCACAACTGGCTAAGGTGGGGATAGCCCTTGCGATCTCAGGTGCACAGGATGTTCATGTGGGCAGAGATTCCCCTGACTTCCATCTGAGTAACAGAAAATAATTTATGGGTCATATGGTGGTATATGCTGGGGCAAAGGGTAGAGCATTAAAAGATGCATATAAACTAAGGAGGAGCAAGGAAGATTACAGTATGGATAGTCAGAGGTACATTTTTAAAACATAAATATGTGCTGTAGGGAGCTGCCTGTCCTGGTTTGACATAGATGAATCATTCTAAGCACTGGAGGCACCTGCAGACACCTAATCCTGGATAGTCAGTTCAGCAGAATTAAGAGCTAGTTATTAAGTTTAATCACCAATGTTTATAGAGCAGATTAGTGCTTTTGGGTACCACTGATGTAGATATCTGATATACCACCAGTAACGTACCAAATGAGAACTTGATTTCTCAAGGCTCATTATGTAATTAGTTCATATTTTTTACTGGGTGTTTTTTACTGTAATGTCTTCATATCAGCTGCAAAATCTGTAACGTAATTTTCACAGATAAATTATCAGAGAGTGCAGAAATTCTGCCGTGCTAATTAAGTGTAAGAAATGTACTCAATGTATTTGTGAATATGCATATCATTTCATATGAGTTTGCTTGCAAATTTATTAAAGGAGTTTGTATCGGTAAGTATGTAAACATGTTTTGGAAAACTTAAAGTTGTTTTTACTATGTTCTTGTGTTTCTTTTTCTGTAAACGTGTGTGGATGCATTATACACGTGTGGCATAAATTATTTATTCATGTGAGGATAAATTCTGCTACTCCTCAAGCCTCCAACTAGGAGCATATTGCAAAGGTAGTTTACCAAAATCAGATGAGTTACTTGTAGATTTGATGCCCTGGTTCTTCTTTGGTCTGTTAGCTTGCTCAGACCTTCCTCCCACCCGTTCTGTGGGTGGCAGTGGGGAGGGGTACCGAGTCATCTTGTGGTGTCCTGCACAGCCCACCGTGAAGATACCTCAGCAAAGAGGAGTCTTGGGCATCTTCTCTACCCTTTTGCTTTTGGCATAGACCAGGCCAGGAGAGAAAACAAAAGTTTCTCCTTGCAGCTTCTTACAGATAAAGAGGCTTTATTCATCCTCGCAGGCAACTTTGTTGTTGTTAAACAATCCAGTCCAGTTACCTGAAAATGTCCAGAGTTACTGCTCCCATCCTTGTGCTGCAATGCAGATGTACAGTATGGACACCACATGGCCTGTGCCCATCTCTTTCTGTGCTTTATTTGGAGAGGGGAAAGGGTGCAGTAGGGTAGAAGGGTAGCCTGTTATGAAGTGGTCTCTGACAAATCCCCTTGGGCTTGACCTTCAAGATGAATGTAATCATGTAGCTTATTTACTCTGAGTTAATAGAGTCAGTGTTTAACATTCATTTTCTTTGATTAATGAAGGTTTTGCGGTTCCTTTGCTGAAAGAAAGGACAGATGTGTTTGTGGTCCACTGCTTCCACTTAAACAAACACAAAATCAAGTTTTGAATCTTATTCAAGGATGTACCGCATCAAGGGGACAATATATAGCCTTCAGTCTGAAATCAGCTGTCAGAAGCAGAAAGTACTATGTTTTTTTAATCATAGGTGAGAGAGTAGCTGTCCTTGAGCATCTCACTTTCCATACCATTGAACACTGCCCAGTGTTCAGAGCCAGTGGGAAGAAGCAACAGCCCTGGAAACCCAAGGTTGGTTCAGCCTTTATATTCTTCATGTTCATCAGCATAATATCCCACATCCCCTGCTTCGGGTTCCCTTTCAGGTGCTCAGTGCCCACAGCAGATGCTGTCTAATCCGGATGATAGCTACCATCTCATGTTTAGTTTGATGTGCAGTACTGACTTTCAGACACTGCATGTAATTTACTGCCATTTACAGCAGCTCAGGTCCTGCATACCAAACATGTAAATGTATTAGTTTATTCTTCCCGTCATCTGCTTTATTTACAGATTTATTATCATTATTATTTTCCACTGATTCCTGCAAAGTGTCCATATTAAGGATACAGTAACCATTTAAGTCTTTAAAACTGAGACTGGTTTACATTGTGTTAGCCAGCTTCAATTAGATGCCAATAGCCTGTACACCTGCCTTTCATTCTCTAACTATCCACTGTTCCTGTTAGTACATTGCTGCTTTTGAATTAGAGACAGGAGACAGCTCAGTCACTGTCTGTAAATCTATCCACTTGCCATAAGCACAGAACTGGTCTTGTGACACTCAGGCTCATTTGCCCATTCAGGACAAAATCAGAGCAAGAATGRCACAGTTGCTTACCACAAGATTGACTTAAAAGAAAGAAACTTGATTTGAAACAATAACACATGGTTTTGTTTGTGAAAGAACAACAGGATGAGGAAGTACTTTAATAAACACGAAGCATATCTCAAAAGCAAAATGTCTTTTTTATCAAACATCCCATATGTAGAAGTTTAGTATTGTAGTGTAGGAGCTTAGTATTGTAATAAAATGGGTAGAAATATTCAGTCATTCATGTTGCTAGTAAGCAGATGTCCCCATTGGCCACACTTTAAAATCGTACATGAGTGCTCTTTCATACTTGTAGCTCATCTAGTATGAGATTGCCACTAAAGTAGCAGTTCCAACACTTTTGTCTAATTTGTGAGCTCTGATGCAAGCTCCTTGAACTGAAGAAGTTCTAACTTTATTTACAAGAAAGTAGGCAGTATCCACAATAGTGCCACCACTGCTGACTTCAGCTGATGGTGCACAACAAAACATTTTTACATAAATGTTTTCCAGGACAGAGACTCCAGGACTGGATGTGCTCTGCTAGGAAATGTGTGCATTACTGCTGCTGAAAAGATTTAACTGGAAGTGAAATTGCTTGGCATTTTTCAGGTATTGCTACTAAGGAAAACTTGAAAAATAGCGGGAGGAGGACTTCGTGCAGGCTTGTGCTGGGTGGAGTGACTTACGTTCTCTGCATAGATAGGCTACTAGTTCATCTGGATAGTCAAGGATCTACAACAGTGTTCATTTCTCATGTGCATCTGGAGACGTGACAGCTTATCCACGTCCAGTATTTCCAGGTCAAGAGATTGGGCAATTAATTTACCTGAAGGGTTCCTACCAGTAGCAGCTTTTGTCACAGATTTTGACTCATACAGGCCTCTCCTATTGTCTCTGAATACTGACATTGTACGTGTGAGCTCTCTGTGCTTGGTGCAATTATTTTGCATCCTACTTATTCAAGACATGCAATTGTGACTCTATATTATGCATAAAAATTTGGAAGAATACAAAAAAACTGAAAATATTTTTTAGACTTTRTTCAGCAATACTTTTCAAGATGCCCGTTTTCCCCCTCTAAAGTATATGAAAAAYAGTGAGGAGAAATTACATCCTATTAAGTGTCAATAAAAAAATGATAGAGCACTGAAATTGATTATTGAGAATCATTTGCTATTTATAGATTATTCAGAACAATATACGTTTAGTACAGAAACCTGATACAAAACCAAAATCACCACTCTGCATGTGTGAATTTGTGTGTGTTTCTTTATTTGTTTTAAAAGGCTGTATTTGCCAGGTATTGCATTGCTGAGGAACAGCCTGACCTGTAATTTTTATACATTGCCAAAGCAAAATCTTTACAGGAAATCCAGGAAATGCATAAACCACCATTTTCTGGAATGTGTAATAGACCAGTCTAATACATGGCATTCCTACTTCAGGCTACTTCTCTATTGACAGCTTCATGGGATTTATCCAACTGTGATGGCTTCTTTATTCAGTTCTGCTTTTTCTAATTTTTAGTGGTGAATCCCAACAGAAAGCGAGGTGTAGGGATATGAGAGACAGATAGCATATGAAGTAATATGCTGACAAATCTGGTAAACTGCTTTCTGTGCTAAATATGGTTAGGCCTGGATGGAAACAATTAGCAAACGTTCATTTTTAGGGATTCCTGCCGAATGTTAATATACATGACAGCTGAGAACCGCCTGTTCTTGGACACAAATGCTACCACAGTTATTGTTTTCTGTTTCTGGCAGAAGAATATCATGTCTGTTCTGAATCTACTGGCAATAGTCTTATTTTACCAGAATGCCACATTCCAAAATTTCGTAACAGGGTTCCCAACTGCTTTGAGTGCTTAGAGCACTGCTGTACATCCAAACCTGACCTCCACCCAGCAGCTCGCATCACAGCCTATGGAATACCAGAACGACCTGAACTGAAAGATGGGTTTGTCTGAATCTCTGATCACTGCTGCATTGCCACAGCAGTACATGCTGCAGACTTCATGTATCTTTTGCTGGAACTGTGGAATAACCCAAGTGTACTTGTGAAGGCATGCTTGTCTTTAAGCAGTAAAACCCAGGAGCAGTGCTGAATCAAAGCCACTTATGCTATTCCAGTTCTATATATCTTGTCTTAGGAAAAGAGGACCAGGATCAAGTTAATTTCCCTGGTATGGTAGACAAGATGTTTTATGATCTCTCCCCTGACCATTGCTCTTGTCCCTATGTGCCTAATACACTGTATTTGTGCTTGCATTCGGGGGGATGTCCTACTGTAGCAGAATTCTTTAAAGGTTTCTTGAGAATCTTTACTGATACATCAGTGCTTGATACATGTTTTGCACTGTAAGTCCCGTATGCAGCATCTATCTCAACCTCACGAAAAAGAGGAAAGAACATAACTTTGCCAGCTGCATAGAACATGCTGAATCTGGGTGTGTTATATAGCGCAGGTATTTCTTCAGATAGCTTGAATGCAGGAAAATCCAGTGCAGCATGATCTTCACATTTACATTTTCAATAGTGTACTGGGGTTGTCTGGTGTTCCAGAAGCTGGTATGCAAATCAGGTCCTGTGATACGAAAATCCTAAAAGAAGCTGGTAAAGTAAATTTTTATCATGGTTAGTGTTTCCCTTGACAGAAGCTTGACTTTGAACCTAAGGGCATCCCATGTTAAAGCAGAGGTTAATTGTCAGCCTGCCACATCAGCATGTACCACAGAAACCACTGCACCAACTGATTGAGATGGGCACTGCGTGGCTCCAGACCCAGAGTGAGTTCGCAAAGTGCCTGACAGATATGTGTGCAGGGTGAAAAGAGGTGGGGTGCCTTGAAAGAGTTTTGATAGCTCTGTGGTCTGGAGAAGCTTGTCGATTCATCTGTTTCTTAGTCCCAGTTTATCTTTCTTTAACTGAATTATGAGATATGAGAATATTCTGGGGTTTGACCTGCTTTTCAGTCTCAYGGAGGACAAAATATCCTAACAGGTGTGATCAGCGTGACCTTAGTGCTTGGGCATGAAATGGGCAATTAGAGTAAGTAAACTGTAAAATATTCATAGCACATGATACTGTTGTGATTTTCTGGCAGATTGATTGCTTCAGTCAGGCTGAGGGGCTGCCAAGGATTTATATTGGTTAGCGAAAAGCACTCATAATAATAGGTCCTTCTGGTAAAAATGACAAAACCTGGAGGTCAAAGCACATAAAACAACAAGTGAAATAAAAATGACTCTGTTGTGACTCTATTCTGTCCTAGGTGAGAGCAGCTAGTCCAGCATGCTAAAATACCTGGCAGATGGTTGGTTGCTTTGCCCTGTGTAACACCGCATTAAGAGTGGGAAAAAAGCTCTTCTTTTAAAATGAATTCCTGATAAGGAACTACTGGCAGAAAGGTTATAAGGTTGTGGTAAAAGCTACTTCACAGAACTTGTCCTCACTAAAGAGTTAGTTTAAATTGCATACACTCAAGCTAATGCCCCTCAAGTTAATGTGGCTTGAATGAGGAAAGCCACCCTGTAAATTAACACTATAGCAATACAGAGTAGCTGTGTTAGTAGCTGATGTGGTGTGTTTCCTGAGCTGATTTCCACTGATGGGCCAGCTAACTCCAGTTAAAAGTATAACTATTCTTGAATGAGAGTTGCTGGTTTTTTGGAGGGTATTTTTTTCATGAATGGGACCTGAATTATCAACAGCACATATGTTAACTGAAGCTAACTGTGCAGCGAAAAAAAGTCACACATGTCTTAAAGATCTGGTTCTATCAGGTAAGTTAGTGACCCAGAGGACAGAGCTGCTGATATATAGACTGTAGAATCTGACTGAGGGTGAAAGGCATGGAGTTGAAACAACTAATGAACTCCCCTGATTTTGAAAAGCATTGAATATCCTGCCTCCGTGGAAGATCCTGGCTCTTGACTTTGTTGGAGATCAGACCACTTATTTTGCTGTCTAGAGTATAGCTTTTTTGAAGACTTTGGCTTGAAGACCTGATGACATTGTGTTGTCTGGCTGAGAAGTATGAAGAGCTCTGAAGAAGTCTCAGGCTCCCATGCAGCTCTTCTCAAGTGTCCCGTAAAGTCTCTGGGTTGTCCCCAGCCCGCTTCGCAGGCTGGGAGAGGTATTGTCTCTGCCTGTGGCCAGAGGCAGATCTTGGGTAGGATGTTCCCACTGAAGTTTGCATGTTTCTTTCTTTTGCTGAGGGCTTTTACACTGGGAAAGTTAGCAAACAGGACTTAATCCTCTCACTGAAGTTCACAGGAGTTTTGCTTGAGTAAAACCGAGAAGGCACAGCTTCAGTTTTGCAGATAGGCTTGTGCTTATATTAGATACAAGGGAAAGATACGCTTAAGTAACAGAATGGCTGTCACAGAAGTGACAAAAGACAGTCAGGTGTATGACACAAAGGAGGAACTAGCAAGTAAGCTATTAGTTACTGCTGTAAAAATACAAAACAAGGGCACTGCTGGGGCTTTGAAGGACAGAGTGTTACTTTGCATTTCTTTCTCTGCCAATATTTGTTACAATCTGGTGGCTACTGAGGAGTAGTAGTTGAGGAATATTTAAATTCTCTTTAAAAATTTTTTATGAAATTATATGAATCGAAAAAATATTTGCCTGCGAAGATGGAATACCTTATTTGAGTGCAGTCATGTCTCTAGAGTAAATACCCAGTTAGGCAGTTGTTTGAAATGTGTATCATTTTGCTCCATAGCTACTCAAGTCTGACAGCGAAAAACAAGTTTACAAGCAGATTAAGGGCACTGCTTTATAAATTACATTTTTAATGGATGCGCAAAGGAAGAAGGGAACCTCCCTTGTTGAATTTCCATGTTCAACTTAATCCAAGAGAGGCCAAGTTTCCACATCAGTTCAGATCAAAGAGAGAATCATAAGCTTCTTTTTGTAATGACTAGATACCCAGGCTATTTCATGTGCAAGGTTAGAAGCTAATTTCCTTCTTTCTGAAATACTGAGGAGCTGTGTCTGTGCTCAGGACAACATGGGGACCACAGCTTGCTTTAATCCAGATAGTGACTTAGCCTTTCATTTCCTTGTTCTCTCTTTTCTTTTGTATGTCTTCAAAAATTAAGTAACCACAGTTGTATTTTATATCCTTTAAAAAACTGGCACAGTTCTGTGTGAGGGTAGAAAATCTAGGAGGGAGAGAAATACAGACAAAGCTAATCACTAAGGTCTGACAGTTTTTCCTGTTGTCTGTATTTCAGTTGAGCACAAGGGCTTTTTGTTTGTTTTGGGAGATTTATTTTCTTTTTGGCTCAAAATATTCTACTTGGAAAGCTCTAATATTATATTGATGTAAAAGTCCCTTATATCAACACAATGTGTTCCCCATCCCATTCAGGTACAATGCTGTTAGTTTAGGCAATTTCATATTGATATACTCTGGCCCGCTGATTGAGCTACTTTAATAGGTACAACCATCAATTATGTGCATAAATACCTTACATGCTGATCTTGGATATTCAGAGCTGAGCTTTGGTAAGCTACGCATGCGCAGATCTGGTGTAGTGCCAGTAAACCCAAGAGAAATGTTTCCACTTGCACCTTGCTTTGCTGGGAGTAGAATTTGAGCTATGAAATGTTACCTGACCTTTCGGTGATGATCCATGTATATCTCACTTCCAGTGTGTGAGGTTACCTTTCTAGTCTGCATTGCCTTTGATGTCCTTACTCACAAGAATGAAAATTGGAATAATTACAATTTTCCTCCAGTTCTGTCTTACTATTTATATCTACGGAGCTAGCACACTGGCAAAGACTTTATTGTTGGCCACTTTGTGATTTAATTCTTCTGTTAGTGTTTAGTTAGGTAGTGGAATGGTTTTATCAGTGTTAGAACCTTGTTTTAGAGGATAAAAAATGTATTTTGGTTGATGAGGTCTACAAAAACATCTGCTACATTTTGGCAGTGATATGGTAACCAATTTCACAGATTTCTATTCCCAGTGCAGAGCAAATACTGTGCAAATTGCAACTGAGTGCCCAGATCGGACCGTATGACAACCTCAATATATTTTGAAGTTCTTCATGGACAGTGGGTACAGCTGACAAACCCCCCTGTTGATGACTGTGCACTAAAACACACAGAATCGATACACTGTGTAGCAAGAAGCTGGTACTACAACCATTGCCCACAAGTGTACCTGTAACATCTCTTACCTTGAATATCCTGATGCTGAGGGACCATAAACATAGGTGGAACTGTACTGGAGATGTCAGATCTCATCTCACTTGTACTCAATATCCTTTGGTATCAGCTGTTGCTCCTCTGGAAGGCTCAAATTTCTCCCCATTTTTTAAGGAATCTAGTTTTATTTCTTTCTTTCTGTATTTCAGGACATGTGAAACTAGATGACCTTAATCTGGCAATCGTAGACAAAAGATAGTTAATTTTCAGTACCTCCTTACCCTGTTGCCTGTTGTCCCTTTAAGAACTTCCCCTTCTCATGAGTTATTGTCCAGGAAGGAAGACAACTCCTGTAATTTGGAGTAGTGGAAATTGAAAGCATGAAACTCAGGGCAAATAATTCTCCAGAACCATTTTCTGATCTGGAAGAAGGAAGGGCTCCAGTGCTCTGCTCTAAGCCTCTGTTTTTTCAAATATATTTACCAGTTGAAACGCAGGATGGATTTCTGTGCTAGGTCTTTTAGACTGGTTTGTTCTTCTCTTTGTGAGACAAATACTTCTGTATCACATTTCACCTGTTCCATAAGAATTACCATTGGTTGGTGGGAGAATCTCATTATCATTCAGAGTGCTTTCATGAAGTTCTTTATGTTACTTATTGATCTTCTGCGGGTGACTGTTATAATTTGGAAGCACGGCAAAGTGGCAAAAGGTTCARTTGCTTTATATCTGTTCTTGCAGGGCTACAACTTGTGTTTCGTTTTGGGGGCAGGAGCTTTCAATTTTCTTTTTAACATTTTATAGAAATTTAGCAAGGTAGAGTAAAGATCAATTAACGTGCAAACTTTTTTCTTTTACAAAACTGATTACAAGAGACTAGTACAATCAACAAATCAAATTTGCAGTTGGAGTCACATTGATTTTGCTTAGTTGATTAAATTGATCTTTTAATGAATTAGGATCTGTGTGAAATTAAATCAACAGCATCCAGTTGTAGGTGGAAGGAAGATTCAAATTATGAAGTTGTGCAGCACAGCCACAGCAGTGCAAGGGATTTAACCAACTCTCCAGCCCTTCAGGGCACAGCTGTGCCAATCAGATTTGCTTCGTGAGTTACTTTTTTTCTTTTCTTTTTTTTTTCCCTACTTGTTTTGCTGTACAGAAGGTGGGATTCACAATGCCAAAAAAAAATGTTTACAGTGTAAATGTTGATGTAACCAGGCTTCTCAGTTAGCACCTTTTTAGTTCATAGAGAGTAATAAGCACTTGCAGGACGTAAGTAATTCCATTCTAAATTATGTATTTAAAAATGGTCACATAAATCATACCTTACAAGTGTTTATTTCTTCATTGACTCCAAAGGTAGTGCAGGATACCAGCTTGGCTGGAGACATCTGCATTGTAGATATCTAATATTAGGTGGGAATTATCTTATTAAAATGGGTCAATTTCTTTTTTCCAGAAGGTTAATTTCGCACAAACATACTCTTGCTGTCTCCAACGAAGCATGCTTATTGAGGGTAACATTTGCTAAAATGTAGATACTGAAGTGTTAGCACTTCTTACGACCACAGATGTGTATTCACACCTTGTGAAGTGTTACAGCAGGATCAGTAATGAGGAGGCACAAAACTCCAGTGCAATAAAATACAGAAGAAAAGGAAATGGTATTTAGAGAAAAAAGAAAAAGCTCCTCTGCTTGCATGGAATTGAGCTCTTCAGAAGTAGTAACACAGATGAGGGGGGCTCCAAGTATGTCTCTGGTTTGCAAATCAAGCTTGTAGTTTCCTTATTGCATAGACCATAAAACTACCAAGATACTGACCATTTTTGGTCATAGAGGTCTAGAAGAAATACACCATCTCTGGAGCATAGTTGGACATTTATGGTTGCAATCCCATGTTTCCTCCTCAAAGAGGATCTAAGCAAATCTGAGTATAAATCATCTGAGCTGGTAAAGTGGCCCAACTTGGAATAAGAGCTATGAATGTAACTTTTAGTTAAAGAATTTCTTTTGCTTTCTTTTCTCTGCAAATTAGATATCATATGCTGTTTTTTAAAATTATATAAATGCATTCCAACAACCATAATAATCAAAGAAGGAAGAAAAGATAGTCTTATCAGTAGGAATTTACAAGTACTACTACATCCTGCATGGGGGAGGACAGTGGGAGTGTCATTGAGTTCAGTTTCTTTGATTTTCTCTGGTTTTGGTCTAACCAGTAACTTTTCCACCCTTTTGGTCATTTGCACACTTTCCTTTTTCATTCATCCTTGTTTTGTAAATGGAATATTCTTGATAGTTTCCTGATACTGTACTGAGCAGCAGAGACTCCCCTCCAAGAGGGCGGCCTCGTCAGTGCTGGCACCCTGGGAGAAGTTCGCATGGGAACTTGCACCTCCTTAGTGAGTCAGTCCGGTGCCTCAGGTCCTCCAGAAACCACGCTGTCCTAGTTTCTTTGCTCATGAAGCTATGTGTTTAAGACATTTCCCCTTGTGCTGAGGCCTCATCTATGTGTCAGGGTTTTACTAGGACTACCCAGCAGGAACATGAAGGAGGGGGAAGCCTCTGGTTGAGACCTTCCCCATTGCAGCAGGAGTCCTGGTGTACAGCAGTGGTTCTAGCAGAAAAAGAAATGTTTTGTTGATTTCTTTTATGTGACTTGATGTATTGACTGTCAGCTGTATTGGCAGGAGGCTGCTTCGCCGGTTCAGCTGTGCCTCCATGAGGGAAAGCTTACAAGCCGTATCAGCATTTTGTCAAATCTTGAATTATTGGAATAAATGTATGTAAATCTTCAGATACATTTAAAAGCTCAAGAGTAAATATTAATCAGTCCTAAGATTAAGGAATCTAATCATGTTTTATAAGAGACATACTCCTGAACTCCAGCTCTTTCTTATCTGGTACAATAACTTTGTAAATGATTCTGAATAGGAGGTTCTTATTCATTTTGTTAACGCACTCTCTCTGATACAACCATCTTTTGTGGAGGATGCTTACATTTTCTTGACTGTCACTCAGCTGGTCAGCAGATAACCTTCTTATCCTAGCATTCTCCAAAATTTTCCAAATAGAACTTATCCTTATCTAAATTGGATGCTCCAAGTGCGGCTCTGAAAGCTTTTCTTCATGCAGCTGAGAGCTAGTGGCAACACCTTCTTGCTGAAGCATTTTTTTCTCAGGAAAATAAGTAAACTGGAGGAAAAAATATGAAAAAATAATACAACATCTGAAACCTTCAGAACTCAAGTATAATTTAACTCACACAGACAAGCTTCATTAAAGGAATATTAATATTGTAACCTAAGGCAGTGAAAGCAGGGAAACATAGGAGAGGATTAAATACCAAACGAGTATGCACGACAGGTAATGCTAAGCAGGTTTTCCATCATTCCTGGCCATTGGAGGTTTATCCATTAATAGTTTTAGGCTTAATGTTAAATCGTAAGATTTATGGTTTGTATAGGAATGCTTCAGTTTTAATTTGTTTTACAAATTTCACCCTAAACATATGACAATTGGGACCAAAACTGACTTCCAACAAAGAAACTCGATCTGTCTGCTCGCTAGCACGGTAGCACTGCTCTGAGTTTGCAGAGCGTTTTTCTGTTGTTTCCTCTCCTCTTGTGAAGCAGAGATCCCATTATACCTCTGTTGAATCATGTCACACGGAACTGAAGCAGCTTCTACTGTGAATTGAAGACTCAAACATAGTAGGATTTCTGAGAATGACAAAAGATCTCCTTCTGAATTAAAGGAAAACATCCTGTTGTGTTTCTTATTTTTAAAACAAACTCCTTTTTATGCCAAAAAGTAGGGCAAACAAACAATGATACACTGAAAGCTAATATATGTGCATATACATACTCTACTCACTTTAATTAAAAAAATGCAAACTCATAAAAACAAAGCCCCAAAACCAGCAAAAGATTGTCACCAGGATGAGAAAGTATATTTTCTGAAGGAATATTTGCATGTCCTGTGTAAGGCAGAGATTTTTTTCAACCCTCTTGCACTGTTGTATCATGGGACTTTTGATATTTACACTATAGTATTGCAGGTGCAAACTTGCCATTCATAGTAAGGCGGCTGCAGTGATGCATGTTGAGGCCCTACTTTTTTAGCAAGTTTGTTGTACGGTATGCTTGCATACTCACATGGAGCAAGTGCAGGACACAGGAAAGTCTTTAGCTCTGTTGGGGTCAACCCTGCCATCTGGCCTCCCCCTCCGTGGCAGTACGTAGCATGCTCTTCTCCCACTTGCACCCACAACCAGGCAGAGCTCTGTGCAACATCCAGATCAGCAGGTGTACACAGCCACACCATCGCAGCAGTCTGAAGATGGAGTGTTCTTTTCATTATTATTACTTTTATTTTATTTTATGATTTTTTAATTTTCACTTCTTTTATTGTTGATTTAAAACTTATGCACTAGAAGTTTCTTTCTGACTGAAAACGTTTAGATTAACTTTTCTATTCACAAGATTAAAATACCATTACATTAAAAGACTGAGACCTAAGACCATCACCAATGTAAAACAGTAGCGCCACACTAAAATCACAAGCTGTGATTAAATTGTAGGGATCCAGGATAACCATTAGCATTGCATTGAAAGTATAAGAATTTTCACCTTGAAAGTTCATATGAGGAATTAAGATGCTGAACTGAACATGTGTTAGACTGCAGATGTCTAGCCTTTGTATGCATCACTGTATGCTCTCCCTTTACAAGCTTTTCTACTTTGTATTCCTGTGTAGGGCTGAATGGAAACCTTACAGAGAAAATCTGCTAATGAAATGTTTGTTTCTCTCTACCAGTGTATCATTCTATTCCCTTACGTTATAGCTCTACAACACAGTATCTCCAACTGTTTGTTTTTCAGATTATTGAAGTTTTAGGAAAATTGAAACAGGTCTTTGTAGAATCCAAGAATTCCTTCAAAGAAAAAAAAAGCAAACTGATGCTCTTTTTTTCTGCCTTTCTAATAGCAAAAAARACGTGTTTGAGGTTATTTCGAGTTGGTCAGGAAGATTGCTAATTGTATTCACAGAACAAATAGCTTTAACCGAGGATGGCTATAACGCACTCTTCTGTGTTTACAAGCCAGCCTGCAGAGCAGGCTGTCACTCGGGAAATTTCTATCTGTTGTTCCATTACAAGCAAGGAAATAACAGATCATTGCAAGAAGAGGAAATATTCAGAAAAGGTTATGGGTAAGACTTCCAATTAACTCAGCTGGGACAGGTTATCATTGAAATTTGGAACATTTTGATAATCTTCCTCATTATTAGATTTACACATAGCGTATCAATATTCAGGCTTCTTCACAGTGTATTGTCAGATACATTTTTTTCTAGGTAGTAGCTAGTTTACTCTTTATAATGAGGTTTCCTGTTAGCATACTATTCACAAGACCTTGGCTTTAACGAGTTTATTCTATGGTGTGCTTGTATGCATACATGGAGCTTGGCACAAGAATTTGTATGTGGGCTTTTTATTGACTATTATCTGGTAATTGTAGTTTACAAAGCATTAGTTTGAGCGTACTAGTTGTAATATCTCCACTATAAATAATTAAAAATCAACAACTTGCTGTTAAGTTTGCATATTTGTGTAACTTGGTGGGCAAAGAATATAAGACATATGTTCATGCTGCTTCTTAAGCAACTAGGATGTATATGTCTAATTTCTGTGTAGCTTAGCTAATGTATGCAATGTTACCCACTCACACATTTTCATCCCTACACCCAAATTCATACCTACCTCACATTTTTCCTTCTACAGAAAGATGTCTAGCCTCTGCATACATTACTGATGCTGTCCCTTAACAGGTTTTCTGGTTTCTATTCCTGGGTAGGGGTGAACAGAAACCTCTCAAAAAAATCTCTTAATGAAATGTTTATTTCTCTTTACCTGTCTATCCATCTATATTCTTATGTTATGGCTCTGCCACATAGTATCTCTGAGCTAAGTGTATTCCCTTGCTTTGGCTCTGGTGTTCATTGGACTCTTCCAGGAGGACTCCTCCGTGACTCAGTTCACTTAAACAGCAGAAAAAAACTCTTCTGGACATAGTTTCAAGGTATGGCTTGATCCAAACATCATTATGTTACTGCTCAGATGCTGAGCTTCAACTCCTGCCCCTCAAAGCCTACCCCCTAATGATTTGCTCACACCACCCACCTTGGGCCACCTTGAGTGCAAAGAAAATAAGCTTGATCCTCAAGGCTTAGGATATTGCATCCCACTGATTCAAGCAGTTTAGAAATATACAAACATACACCTCCACAGCTGTAAAACACTAAACCTCTAAAGCTCTCAGTGCTACTGCCTAGAATCAATGTTTCCTTTCCTAAGCTTTGTAGTAACCGGTATATTTTTTGACTAACCTGGAGAGATGCAGGTTGCTCCTAAGTACCAGCTGCTTTAATGTATCTCTTGATAAGGCTGTCCTATTCGTATGTGGGAAAACATAGTACTAAACTTTTAAAAAAGGTCAAATTAATAAACAGCAATAGCAAAAAAGAAACACAATATGTTGAAAAGAAAAAAGGATTGTCCTTCAAAACATGGACACATTTCTGATCTGCAGCTGTCTAAATGCTTTGGACAACATACATTGCATGGGCTAGTGCTGTGCTTCTTTACATTGCATGCAGTTATACCCATCTCTGTGAGTTTACCTGGGTGTAGACCTGCACCATGAACATCATCTGAGCCCTATAGCAACATGCAATTCCCTTTCCTTTTGGAAAGACTCCAGAGACTCAAGTGGGGCATTAGCCTTAGGCAGTGCAGGGTTGCGATACTACTGTCCTGCTACTCCTGGCACCTTTCTGCATGTTAATACAGTCATCACAGCAAACAGGAGAAAAGAATCTTGTTCTCGCCGTTAAGGGGATATTGAAACATACTGTAAGCATTCAAGAACATACACATGCCTAAATGAGAAATAATGTATTTCTAACATACTTTTAGATTCTTTTCCCAGGGCAACAAATTGTGAAACTTAATCAAAAAGTGAATGAAGAAAGTGCTAGGCTGCCTCTAATAAAATCCACTTTTTGTGTATTAAGGCAACAGTATCAGTCTGACTCCTGGCTGACAATTATTTTTCCAAGCTTGACACACAAAAAGAATGGACATTTCTGCAATCTGAACATCAATACTTTCAGGATCTGATAAGCAGATAATAAAAGTTAATCTGAATAAGAAATACGCAGATTTTGGCATACATCTGGGTTAATGTAAAGCCTGTCAGGTTGCTGTAGTGTTTCCTTTGGTCTGCCAAAAAATTGGCTACCTTGTGCTAGCTAATGTGATTTAAAGAATACAGCTAATATGATTTAAAGAATACACTTTTTTCTTCATGAAATTTAGGCCTGTGGGCCATTGGTGAAGGTGAAGGCATATACAAAGGAGTTTTAGTTTAAGGGTTGAGACACTTATCAATGTATTTATTCTATGTTTCTATTTTTTAATAAAAATCACCCAAAAAGCTAAATCTTATATACCCTAATATTCTTGAGTCAGAGGTTACGCATCTTTCAAAATTCATGCTACCACTGTAGACTGCTTGTATGAATAAATGGAAGAGGTTGTTCACCAATAGGCCTGTCTTACCAGAACAAAGAGAAAATGTAAAAGTAATTTATGTTATGGCAAAATTGGTTCCTGACACAGCTGATTCATTTGTACCTAGAAAAAAACACTGACATTGCAAGTATCTTCTACCATTACCAAAAGCGGGGGGTGGGGGGAGCAATGCCTGTTCAATTTTTATATTGTATTTTCCCAGTAATGCCAGATGTGTTCAGAAGCTTATCTGTCAGACAGCTACGGAGAATCATTCAACTTTGAAGCGTTCATCCTTATCAGAGTCACATTCATCCACTTGGACATTGCAAATCAATAACTGGGAATGATTTGGGGAACATTGTGGCAAAACAGTCTCTCGGAACATAGACCTTAATGAAGTGGATATTGTGTACGTTTTTTGAAGTTGGCTAAATTCACATATTTAATTCTAGCTACAATTTGCTGGTAGGTATGTCCTTTTAGTGATTCAGATTCCTGTGGGCATCTTTTTAAATTCAGGTTTAGGCAGAATTAGTTTTGAACTAAAGGACTTGCTATATTTAGAAATGATGGCACTTCTTCTCAGTACGATATGTTGATGACTTTGTTTCTGTAAGTTCATTCTGTGTTATTTATATCTTTCAGTAAAGAGCACAGCCTGTATCCAATAGCTGTGCTTGAACTGCAGCACAGTTTTTTAGAAAAGCATCAATCTTGATTTGACATCACTGGCAAAATGTAGCACTTTTTTTTTTCAGYAGTTAATTACCCTCCTTGGTTAAAATTAAATACATTAGTAAACAAACCTGCCTTCTGTCCTTTCTGAATTTATTTGTATTCAGCTTTCAACCACTGGACCTTTGGTAATTAGGCAGGAGATAAACTCTTTTACTGTCAAACTTCAGCTTCTCATATTAGATGTGAGACTATGATTAAGTCCCAACCCCTTAACCTTCTCTTTGATGAGCTAAGTAGATTAACCTTCTGGAGTCTTTCACTAGAAGGCATGTCTTCTAATTCTTTAATCATTCCCTAGACTCTGTTATGAACCTTGTCCAATTTCTCAGCATCCTTCTTGAAATTTGGATGCTTGAAATAGGCACAGTGTTCCAGCCACAGTTACACTGGTGCCAAACATAGAAGTAATATATTGTACTTCTGTCCCCCTCAATCAAGTCTTATGAGTAAATTGGGAGTTGGCCTGCCACATTGTATACAGATGAAACACAGAGACACCGTCTTACCCTTGAGACTTATTGTCATCCTTTTTGCCATGCTACGTCTGTGGTAGCATCCTGATTGTTATTCACAGTGCTGCTCTTCTGTAGACTTGCTGGAAAGGGGCTTGGTGGGTTTGGCAGGCTTCAATTTGGCTTTCAAATAGAGCTCTCCACTCTGTACAACACATAAGATTTTTTTTCTTTGATGACGCTCCATTCTAGAGCAGATGTGTAATCAGCTGTGGCAGTGAGCTGACATTTTAAATAGCCACATTGAGTTTCCCTCTAGTAGCAGGATGTGTGTGAGCTAAGAAAAGGCAGCACCCTAAGCTGTTTGCAGCTTTGTTCATGCATCCCAATGTGTTCCAGGATTGGGACAGTA
The DNA here is from genome assembly GCA_035582835.1 of Phoebastria nigripes. Taxonomy (NCBI): domain Eukaryota; kingdom Metazoa; phylum Chordata; class Aves; order Procellariiformes; family Diomedeidae; genus Phoebastria; species Phoebastria nigripes. The sequence goes on from JAYKAV010002995.1 coordinate 438,695, forward strand.
GGAAAACAGAACCGCTGCATGTTGGACCTCTGTCAGCCTCATATCCCAAGATGGAGGAGTGGCTAAATCAACACCTGGGACAGCACACAGAAACAGACCAAAGTTAATATTTTAGTCTTTATTTTCTTTCTAAGTTCTTAAAGAGCTGCAGGTGCTTTGTGGTGCTCTTTTCCAATATCACCTCATATTTTTTAGTCTTTTCTGTTCCCATGGTGTTCTTACAACCCATAGATCTGTTGGCATGGAGGATTATTTAAGAGGCACGGTTCAATTCCTGTTCTTGCCACTTGACCTCATTATATTTTGGGCCAAATTCCCAGGTCAGTTTATAAGTCTGAGGGTGAAATCAAAGCTTTGACGAAGTCCGAAGGTGCTCTCCTGTCAGTATGGCTAGTGTTAGTCTCTTCCGTCAGGCTTTTCCTGCAAGCTCTTAAAAGAAAGGCATTTAAGTAACTATCTGCCTATGGCTCGCTATTTTTTTCTCCTCTGCATTTTTAAATTGAAGGTAGTATTTCAAGTGTAGACTAGTTGTTTTGACCCTTACACTGCCCCCAGCTTTCAGGGGAGTGATGTCTCTCAGTTCAGCGCAGAGACCAAGTGTACCATAGAGTGCTTTACTATTTGTTGACAAATAAGAGTGTGTGGTTTCATAGAGAGAACTCAGTCCTTGGCTTCATTCACCACCAAAGGATTGTCCTTGTTGGAAGGGAAGGAGAGGGTAAGTTGCATTGGGCTTACATAAATCTGATGTATAGAATAACTTCTCCGAAGCTAATATATGCATGTAGGATGCAATTAAAAATACCAGCACAAATTGAATAAATTATGACTAGCTGAGGGGTATTACAAATAGTTTGGTTAGAAGACGTGTTGTGGTAGGATTTACTTTAATGCAGGAAAGTGTTCATTGAGCTTCTAACATGTAATTCAGTTTTTCTACATACACAGTTGTACAAACGACCTTTCAAAGTTTTGTGAAAACACATTCTTGTTTTAAGGTTGAATAGTATCCATGATGGAAAACTTAAAAGAAATCAAACAATCACCAGAACCAGAAAGTTGAAAAATAGAGTCGCAGACACAGGTACTCAAGTGTATTCATTTTGCCAAGCTTGCAATGACTTTGAGAATGAATGAAAAAATCTATGACCAATAACACACAAAAAGGGAACAGACGCCAGTTTTTCAGATGCATTTTTGAAGGATAACATGAAAAGCTGTGGAAGTTTCAGAGGAAAGAGATATTGCTAAGTGTGCTACTCTTTTTCTTATTCTCATTTCTATATATGGATCATGTTCACATTTACTGTACATCTTACACATGTTATGTTTTTTAGGAAAGCATCTTCTTGCCTTGGTTTCCTTGCCACTTTTCATTATCAGTAAAGTAGCAATATTTCTGGGTGTTTCATTTTATGGTTTTCTTCTTTCAGTAGCAATCTCTTATGAGAAAGCAATCAGGGAAAAAGCTAACAGTGTTCATCAACTCTGTATGGATTAAAATTAGCCTTTGCAAATGGGAATGGTCAATAGTTTTACAGAAAAGAAGTCCACATGTGTGATAACAAACTGTTGATTAAGTGACCGATTACAAAATTGTGCAATCCTTATATTTTAAGATTATTTCGTGGCTCAGAAACTGATACACATTTTAATTAGTGCTGCTATTAGAATTTACACTGTCACATTTGTAAGATACTCCAGCAAGGGGCAGTGCAGGACACAGAAAGCGGTCTTCACAGTAAATCAACTCCTCCCTAGAGAGGTTTGAATCATGTTTATTTCAGTTATTCTTTGTTTGTTTATCATAGAAGTTCAAGCAAATTAAATTAATTTTAACTTGAGCAAATATTCTTTTGTTATTGGTCTATATGCAATTTCCGAGATGGTGTTAAAAAGGCAAAAACCTTTCTTAAAGGCAATTAATGATTGTATATCATCCCTTAGCATTTGTAATATATATTAAGTGTGCCTAAGACAATGGAACACAAGATCAGGGCTGCACAATCAGACCTGTAGTTTACTTTTTACCTTTTAAAAAGCAACGATATGAAAAGTTTTTAATATTCTTGCAGGTAGATGAAATTAATAACACATCCTGTATATATATCCTGCTAGAAGCAGAAGACAGGCAATGATTTGCAGCTTTATGCAAGTCAATAGAAAACRTCAATCAGATCAAAATTTCATTCAGAAACATTTATGGAACTAAACAAGACCTGCAAAGAAATTTTCATCGTACAAARCTATTTTCTATAATGGAAAGAATTTCAACATTGTTCTTACTCCTTGCAACCTGATTATGTCAGTGGGGCAAAACAGGGTATAAAAGAGTGCAAAAGTTGTTCCAAGGTGTTTTGCACCTTTGCTTACRTTTACCTCCTGATTTTCTCAGAGCAATAATTAACCTTATGATTGATAGTGAATTTTGAAACATAGGTGTCACAGAATCCGAACTGTATTTGGCTGTTAAATTCTGAGCTTGGCAAAGCCATTTTTAAAAAGTAGCAACCTATTTGCTAATGGTGCAGCAGTCTATGAAATGTCATCAGATTGAAAAGATGGAACAGAAAAATGTAAGCGTGTTCTGAGGTAAATTCAACATCCTGTTTGTAAAAGCTTGGATAAATTCACCTTGTCAGAACCAGTAATGTCACTGGCCTGGGAATCTAATTCTAGTTGTCTCCTATATATTTAGTTATACTTGTTTTACTTTATTTTACTGTATGAATTAAATTTTGCAAGGATTCTGCATTCCTCCAGTTTGAGTGAGCCTTATCTTATTTTAATCCAGGAGCTTACATTTTCCATTTGAGAAATGCAAGTGAACGGGCTGATGTGAGTTTAGCGTAGTTCTACGAGCGACAACCCCAGGTGCCTAGTTTTTTGAGGATGTGCAAGCTATTTTAAAACCTCCGGGTTTTGTACACCAATTGTTTGGAAATTTAAGAGAAAAATAATTAGTCCATCAAGATTAGCTGTGCGTTAACCATGCCTAACCTCCTGTTCGTCATTATACTTCACCTGTTTGAATTAAATGCTTCGCAACATATAGGTTTTAATAAGAAGTGTGAATATCCTCAACGGGCTGGGTTTTAGTCCTGAGTGTTGGTACGGTAGGTTTGTACCCTCTTCTGCAGTGATGGGTAGAGGGCCCTTTCTAGTAGCAGAGCGTTAACACCACTCAGTGCTTCTGACCCCGAAAAAGAAAAAATAACAAAGGTCAATTAAACTTATTCCCAGCGTTGTGTCAGATCACTAACACTTCATATTTAAATAGATCTTGAAGATCAGTTGATAATAAAGCCTTAACGGATTCAGTTAGGCAAGCTCCAGGCCTTCGCTGGGCTTGTACAAAGAAGTTGTCTCACTCCCACAATTTTATTAAAATAAAACGTGGCCTGCAATGAAGCTGACAGCTGAGCAGTTAGGTTACAAATCAGACTGTGATGGTAGGGCAGGCCAAATGAATATTGCCATTCGGCTTGTCAAAGGCAGAGTGAAAAACAAGGCTTGATGAATAGCGGAGTTTGGCCTACGTAGAGCAAGGATGCAAGAGCAGCACGAGGGGCCCCGGGCCGGCAGCAGCTACAAAAAGACGTGTCGTAGCACGTTAATTTTCACATGTCGTGTGGGCATGAGGCTTTCATTAACAAAAACATTCCAGAAGTTGAATTATGGTTATTCAAAATGAGAGGTGTTTAATTAATATCTGTAACAGCAACAAGCAGTCACTATAAACAGAGTTGAACCAAGACCGTGAGCTTTTTCTCCCGGCATGTGAGTTTATGGGCTAATGACAGCCTGTCTGGACGACATCAGTGTATGGAGTTATAACCAGAAGGATGATTTTAACCAACAGCCTTTTGCTGTGATCAGTTAATGCTGATAAACTGAGTTCTCAGCACCTATTTGGATCAAGTGATAGGTGATCCCTTTGAGTGATTTTCAGCATGTAATTCTGGCTCTCCAGGGAATGCACTTCTCCGCAGCTTTGCGTAGCAAATGTAATTGGCACGGTAGTAATGGTGTCTTCTGATTTTGTTTTCTCATCTTGATACATGCCCACAGAAGCTCCTCTGGAATAACATTTTGGGCACTCAGTGTCTGAGCAATAATAAATATTTTTGAGAAGACAGAGATTTTTTAATTTATTATCAGGGATAGCCACAACTATTTTCCAGATCAAGATGCTTCAGATACAGAACTGCATCTCTTCACAACAGTAGTAATGTTGTCAGTCAAAATAAGAGCAGATCCAGGTTAAAATAAAGGTATCAGCACTGTGTAGTATGATTTGGGTTTTTTCTTTTTTAGTTAAGGTTGTGGTAAAGCTACATAATTACTACTTGCATATAGAAAAAAGAAGGTCAATGTGTACTATAGAGGCGTTCAAGAAAATAATCTGTCTTAAGAAGCTATAAAGGTATACTAATTTTAAAAAAATGAGCAGCAGTGGAGAACAGTAGTTGAATTTCAAAGAGAAGCAACAATGAGAGTCACTGCAGAAGACTGCAAGAGACGTACGCTAGTGGTCTTGGTTTCTCTAAGTTTTAGCATTTACAGTGGCCATGAGCAAATTAAAATGCAAATGCATAGTTCTGCCTGACAAGAAGATGGCGAGCACAAGTCTCAGCTGTGAGTTAGCACTGCAAGCTGGTAATCCAGGGTGTGCACCCAGCAGACCTATGGTTCCAAGGGAGCACCTTCATCACAGCCTGCTCTGTAGTCCTGCGGACAAGATGCCATCAAACTTCTTAGGGTTCAAATCAGATCAGCCAGCTTTGTCTTGCTTTGCAACCACAGCATGTTCTCTCTGTCACCGCTGTTTTAATGTTTTCCAGTGCCCTTGTAAACTGGCAAACATACTGGAAATGTCTAAAATCCTCTGTTTCTCAGAAGAATTCTTTTAATATCGACATCTTATGAAGAAAGAAGTCCAGTCTCCAAGGTGGTTTTGTCTCCCTCCACCCAGACTACCCTTAGTAGAGGAGGGAGATGTTTTAATAATATTTTAACAGCAGGATATTTTAAAGGTAGATCAATATATAGAAAGATCTGCTGAGCAGTGTCCCTTTAGCTAGTACGCTGTTACAACCTTTCTAGCATGTTCTTATTAAAAATCATTGTATTAAGAATAATCTAGTTGAATAGGTTAAAGATATTATTATGTTGTCTTGTACATATACATATATATGTGTATATATATCTCTATCCTCTAAACAGAGTAACTGTTGTATAATAATAATTTATTTGTCCCTAAGATACTGTAACATAAGATGAACAGAATTTCATTCTGGATGAGATTTCACTGAATATTTTTGAATGCACTTCAACAATTCAGATATGGTACAATAATATTTTATTATAACACTGATCAGAAATAATGTATTTCTATTCTATTTGATCCATTTCATTCCCTCAGGCCTGTAAAATACTTAACATGAGTAACTTCATCCACTTCAACAGGATCTACCCACAGGAAGCAAATTGCACGTATGCATTGGTCTTTTTAGGATTAGGTGTAAGAGTAAAAAAGGGGAGGTGTTGCAGTTGCTAGGTGACATTCGACTCAAACATATAACATACTGTAAATAAACACAGAAAGCCATGGATCTGTCTGACTGTAGAGACTGTTAAATGAAATCTTCCTCATCTGTGGGGAGACTTTTGGAAAAATTTAGTTTGAATGCTGAAATGCGTTGAAAGTAGGGAACAATGCATTTAAAGCCTGTAGAGGTTGATACTAAGTGAAATGTAGGTCAGTCAGATTACACCATACAGTTTCAGCTGCTGTGTTTTGTCATCTGCCTGTAATAAGAAGAACCAACGTAGGCAGCAGTTATACTAGAGAGAAACCTGTTTTTCTCCAAAGGAGAAAAGATTGATTGATAGGAACGTGACTGTGCTGAATTCGAGCCTGATGTCGATGCTGAGCTCTGAAAAACGAGGAATAGCAAGTGACACAGGTCAGTGGGGGAATGGACAGCACAGCACAGATATTTTTTCTGAAAAATTCTGCTTTCTGGAAACTGATTTCCTTTGACTTAGAGAAAAATACACAAGGATCAGGAAGTAAAAAACTAAACGTACAAAATCCAGCAAAAACAGGCAAACAAACAACACTTCCTCCCCCAACGTGATCTCTGCTTCTGAGCCTTCAGTCTCTCACGTGCCGTTAGAGCACGTTAGTCCTCTCACTCCATCGGGCTCTGCGTCAATACCCACACACAGCATCTTCCTTCTCTCAGTCGTTCATTTGTAATTTTCCTCAGTAAAGTGGGTGGATACCACCACAGCTAATGCAGCAGCTGATAGGTGCTATTTTATGTTGTGCTATCTTAAGTGTAATGTTTCTCATCAGCAAAAGCATTTAAGTCATAAATAAATTAGAACATCTGTTATTAAAATGTTTCTGAAGTTATATCAGAACTAATTAATTTGTGATTACAGTTGCTGAAGATGTAGTTCTCTTTTTCTTTATTGAATGCTGTCATTTTTCCCGAACCCYGACAGTTATACACGTTAAATCTCAATACATAGTTTATTTATCATTCTTCGGGGATTTTTTTTTTTTTAGTGGGTGTGCAGGTGTATGTGTACTTGCTAATAAAAGTCACTTCTTAAGAGCAAATGAGCACCAAGCTACTCAAAACTTTTGGAGTCTCACAAGATTCACTTAATTTTTCTCATGTAGCTTTCTACAAGTAATGTATATCTTTTGGTGATAATTATTCAGTAAGAATTCAGTAGCTGAATCTGTGCTTAAAAAGCTAAGCTGCTTGCTATATTCCTCCAAACAGTGTGGGAAAGGCTGATGCTCATCTCTGGGAAGGAATTTAAATGGTGTTCACATGGGTTCACATGAGTCTAGAGAAGTCTGAAGGAGGGAGATATTGGACATAATGAAATATGTGGTGCAGGTGGAAGGGAACATGTTGCCAGAGATGGTGCTGAATCTTCTTACAGTAAACTGATGTGTAAGGAAGAGCTCAAGCAGGACTGATTTTCAAGGTGAGAGAGCTTACAGTGGTATGAGATGGTTTCTAAGACTCAGGCTGTGCAGCCCGTGCTTTCAGGGCCATAGGCTTTCTCAGGCATAAAGAGCAGTAAGTCTATGGCCCCATGGGTACCAGCATATACTTTACAGACCTTCTCTGGACCTTTGCCTTCACAGGGTGTCTCATGCAGGGGCTTGTGTTCCTCTGTCTTCATTAATGACAGCAACTACTGTGTTGTAAGCTGGCTGGGTTGATTAAAGGGTATGTTTAAAGGTATGATTTCACCTTCAGTTTTGCTATAGCCTTCCTGGGAGTGGGGAATGATGTACCTGTCTGTCATCTTCTCTGCTGACAAATTATTCTCCCCTCAGCAGCGTTTTTTCCCTTGCCCCTGTCTCCTTTGGGAAAGGCGCGAAGGGAGTCAGCTTTGGCCCACACCTCTTTGCTGGTACAATGTACCCCCCTTGTTGGCAGCTCACGTGAGCTGGAGGCAAGAGGATGGGCTAGAGACAGGTTCCTGCTGTCAGACTCGGGGCCTCACTGTAAGACATTTCTTACAGCTCCCTCTGTGTAGTCAGGCTGCAGGAGTMACATTCACTGCTGCCGAATGTCTGAGTGTTTTGAGAGAGGCATGATTTTTGGCAGCTCTCTCAGTTTAAACAAAAGGGGTTTTCCTGCTGCAAATAGACCCAAGTAAAGGTAAGCACATCATGATGGTACTGATTCACACCACAGAAAATTCATAGGCTTCTCCTCAAAAYGGACACTTCTTCAGCAGAAAATTATGGTATCTAGTCTGTGTGTTACCTCCTGGGACTGAAACAAGTTATTCATTCATTACGCATTTATGAGCTTGGTTATTCATCTGCTAATGTGTCTAGGAGTAAAAATGCCTATTTACTTAGTTGATGTCTTGAGGTATTAAAGCTCCTATAACAGCATATTTCAGTCWCAGTGAACTTAATGGTCTTATAGGATCTACTAGATCTACATAGAAACATCTGTTTTAACTCCTTCTTTCATTTTGCATATCATGAGATTCCTTGGTGATAAAACTGCAGAGATTTTCACTGGTTGTAAGGGTAAAGGTAGTCAAGTGATCAGGAAGCACATGGTTGTTGCAGATTATTTGGTGACATTTCTAATAGACTACTCCACCGTTCTGTATTTATCCACTTGAGACACTTCAGGACTAAATGTATCAAATAAATATAGTTTTTTCCTTCACTTGCTGCATTATGTTAGAATCATAGACCTGAAAAGGACCACAAGAAGTCACCTAGAAAATTCCCTCATCCTGTGGGCAGGCTGGTCTTTAACAGAGGTTTGAAAACTTTAAGGAACAATTTAGGCAGCAATAGAAATGCGGTCACCACAACTCTAAGCAGCCTGTCCAAGAGCTTCAGGATCTTTCCTTCAAAGAAAGTTTTTCCTTGTTTCTAACTTGAATCTTCCTTGCTGTGGTCTACATTCCTTATTTCCTGTCCTGCCTGTTGTGGACATGAAGAACAGATTCAGTTTTAGGTCCTCGTCTGTGTCTTCTTGTATTGGAAGTAGCAGAAGGATCATTTAATTTCTCTTGCAGGTTGTCCTTCTGTTAGGTATGCCCGGGCAGAATTTGCCTTTCTTACAGCAGAGTGAAACTCACACAGCAATCCTCTACGATTCTTAAATCCTTTTTCCATAGAACAGACACTTGTTTTCCATCCTGTTGTTGCACAGACAGAGTGTTTGTGAAAAGGAAAAAATAATTTGTGCGGATCTTAGCATAGGGTAACACACACAGAGGGAATCGAATCTCCTGAACAGGATGGTTGGTCTCTGCCTGGTGGYGACAGGAGTCTCCATTGCAAGGGTACCTGCAGCAGCATCTTCAGCTGCATGGGGTGAGACCCTTGAACCACTGCTCTGCTCGCTTATAATCCAGCTGGCCATGGTCCGAAGTCACCACCCAGCACTTGCATAATTCATTGCTATTTATATATCTTAGTTACATAGAAAATATCTCTTAAATATCTTAACTATACATAAAAGACTGTCCTACGTGACCATTTCTGCAGGAAGAGTTTGTATTGACTACTTACAAATGTCTTATCTATGTAAAATTCTGCAGCAGTCTTTGGGACACTCCACCCAGGGTGATAACACATCCAGCTACACAAATTGGACTAGACACAGCATGACCTGGGAGGGGGGAGTAATTTCTAGAACTGTCCAAAATTCCCACGAGGCAGGCTCCTGTAACATCAGTCCACCAGGCTATCACCTAGTTTCAGGCTGGTCCCTGGTCTCAAACCAGTCCTTTCTCCCATCTATACAGGTGACTGGCTGGGGAGTTCCTGAACTAAGGAATGAGTGAAGTGCACTCACTGGATGTGCATAAGTCACAGCCCTGATACCCACCTACACTCCAATTATAAGTATGAAACAAACTTGACTTTCACACATACAACTCACTTAAAACTTTCATTACACCGTAATTCTGCAGTTGATTTTTCCTGCCTAAGAATAGCGTAACTTGCTCTTTTCCATACTGAGTAATGTTCTTGTTCGTTTGTTTGTTTGTTTCCAAATCACTTTTCTAATTTATTGAGGTTTTTTTGGTTGCTATCATATTTTTCAATGTCCTTGCAGTCCTTCATAGTGTGCTGTGATCTGCAAACTTGGCAAGCACACTTTCTATTCTGTCATCTACATCACTAATTAAAATATTGGGCAATACTGGATGCGGGACCCCTGGATAACCCTGCTTATTCCATCCTTTGATTTTGCAATAAATATAGTGCTTCATTAACTAATCTGATAAACTCAGTCATGTTTGTACCTGTTGTATGAACATTTCATTCAGACCTGGTTTTCCTCATGTTACTTGTAAGAATGTTATATGAGACAGTGTCAAAATCTAAGCAGCTAACACTTCTCTTCTAAAAAGCCTGTTATCACATTATAGAAGGAAATTAGATAGKTTTGACAATATTCTTGGCAAATCAAGCTGGCTGCTAATCACCACTTAACCCACATCCATTATCTTTACAATTCTCTGAAATAATTAGTAGAAGTTCCCGGTTTTCTCATCTTTTAACAACTATAATCTTTTAAGTTTTTCCTCATTTTATTACCATAAATGTGTGTACAGATATTACCAAATAAGTCCTGATCTGAATTTTAGGCACACACAGAGCAAAAGGTTGGTCAGTAGCATTAGGTGTTTACTGCCTAATTAAAAGATGACAAAACAGGCAAGAGAGATAAAAGGTAACAGTGAAACCTGTGTGAGGTGAATGGTCAGCACTGCTAACGGTCTAGTATTACAATGGCTTCACCAGTAGAGGAAGGAAATGGTGTTCTTCATTTCCACAGTGGACTGGAGTAAAGGACATCATCCTTGACTCCTTCCTTAAAGGAAAGGTGTGAAAGAYGAGAAGGGAGTATTTAGAAAGTACTGGTACAGATCACTGATTCAGGCAGACCTTCTGTCACTGTGGAGACTGCAGCAGTCTTCAGGAATAATTTGATCCTGGCTTAGGCAGATGGATAAATGACCTCCTGTGGTCTTTTCCATCTTGTTTTCTCTATTCTGTGTTTATAGGCATCATGGAAAATAAGAATTTTGTGAAGGGATTTGTAGAAGGACAATTGGGTAACTTCAACTTGTGTGAAGTTCATCTTAAGTATGAAGCAGAGGGCTGGAGAAAGCACAAAGGTGTGTGGCTAAATATTCAACAAGTGGGTATATAAGAGGATTTCCATTCCTTTAAGCATTCCACTGTCTGCTGCATTCAAACTTTAGATGAAGTGCTCCTTTTCTCAATAAGTTGTTTTAAGGTGTTAGGATTTAGTAGTTTGTGGTTGAGGATGCCATCTGAAATAAAAAGWGTTTCTTTTTAAACTGATACCTATTAATTAACCATTTCTAATTTTGCAGGTGTATTACATAGATTAATTTCTTTCTGTCTGAATGGAGGTACTTTACAGCTTAACAGCCACAGCTAGTGATTCAAAAAGTGCTCCATAGAGTAAGAGCTTCAGAAAATGCAGCTGAACTGATCCTCTCCTTAGTAGTGATAGAGGTACTCTTTTTCTCACTGGCATGACAGAATGATGTGTTTCAAATTCAGTTTTGTACTCATTATTCTGTTCATTCTCTTAGTGRCCTCTATCCCCTTAACATAGAATGTACTGCCTGTCCTATGAGGACATGTCAGTTTTCCCTTGATATGCCTTTACAGAGGCTATAATTCCCTCCCTCGCTCCCCCACCCAACCTCTTACCCTTTCTCTGGGCAGAACGGGAGGGCAGGAGATATAATGGTGCAATGGCATCTTCTCTTAACACTTGAACCAAAAAGAGTCATCCAGATGCAAGCCTTGGTGCTCCTGAATATGAATCTTGTCTAAAGCCAATAAACATCGTAACCAGAGTGAGAGTTTTGCATCCAGAAGGGTTCCCCAGTTATAAAATAGCTTTCCTTCTTATATTTATCTTGGAGTCCTGATGCTCCAGGAGCTGAGGTAAACTTAAGAATATCCTTAAGAAGTAGATAAACCCATGTGAATTAAGATTGCAAATGTCTGCTTTGAAATTGCCAACCTTATCTGCTCTAATTAGTTTCCTTAGTGCATATTATACTCTATTTGTAGCTATGCTACTTTTATTATATTAATGATAACCATATAATGTTGTGGATAAGGGATCTTGGTTTAGGTACAATTATCCCTAATCTGTGGATATTGGCGTGAAACCATTACTGGGATCACATTTCTTCCTGCAAAGTGTTGTCTCTCCCTTCCGTTCTGTTGTGCTTTTGGGCAGGCAGGTTTGCTTTTTAGCTTTCATTGAACCCTGCTCCTCAAAATGCTTCTATCACCCTTGACTCGTTCCTGAAAGCCTACTCCTCCCTCCCATCCTTTCTTTCCCTTCTTCTGCTTTACTTCATAAAGATCTTATTAATTTCTCAAATAGGAAGTAGAGAAGACTCAAATTCTCATCTTCTGTTCCTGTTGTTCTCATCCATGCAAGGACTTACAAGACTTGAAATTTCCCACTCAGTCCAAAATTTCAGTTAGCCTCCATCTCGCGCATCAAGAAAGAAAATCATAGACAACAGGGCTGGAAGAAACCCTTCAGTAAAAGTGTAGAACTTTCTGCTGCACTCTACTTCCCTCATGGTTATTATGCCAAGTATCATAAATACTAGCCGCCTCTTCCCAGGTATTTACTCCATTTGGTCTGGCCGCAACCCTGCCAGAACCTTCTCTTCTCTGTCCTCCTTCCCCACTACCATCTGTAAGTATGTCATGACAATAGAAAAATTCAAACATGGAGCAAATGAAGGAAATGACTGTTGGTAAACAAGCCAAAAATGAGACCTGGGTTCAATCTCAAAAGAAAGAACACCTAGAAGCTCTTGCTGCTGGTGTTCCTTTTTTTAATTTCTATAACAACCTTTGGTTTTAAAGCCACCTTCAGCGGACAAGCAAATGTCAAAGTTCCAGAGAGTAGCGGATTGTTACATTTCTCTTCCACTAAAATAAGGGACCTTAGAAAATGTATACTACACAAGCCACAGAGTATGTAGGGCTGTGGATACAGGATGTAGATTTTAATCCCTCATATAAGGCCAAGTGCAAGGTCCTGCACCTGGGTCGGGGCAACCGCCGGTATCAATACAGGCTAGGGGATGAAGGGATTGAGAGCAGCCCTGCCGAGAAGGACTTGGGGGTACTGGTGGATGAAAAGCTGGACATGAGCCRGCAATGTGCGCTCGCAGCCCAGAAGGCCAACCATGGGCTGCATCMAAAGAAGCGTGGCCAGCAGGTCGAGGGAGGTGATTCTGCCCCTCTACTCTGCTCTGGTGAGACCCCACCTGCAGTACTGCGTCCAGCTCTGGGGCCCTCAGCATAAGACAGACATGGACCTGTTGGAGCGGGTCCAGAGGAGGGCCACGAAAATGATCAGGGGGATGGAACACCTCTCCTATGAAGACAGGCTGAGAGAGTTGGGGTTGTTCAGCCTGGAGAAGAGAAGGCTTTGGGGAGACCTTATTGCAGCCTATCAGTACTTAAAGGGGGCTTATAAGAAAGATGGCGGCAAACTTTTTAGCAGGGCCTGTTGCGACAGGACAAGGGGGAATGGCTTTAAACTAAAAGAGGGTAGATTTAGACTAGGTAGAAGGAAGAAATTTTTGACACTGAGGGTGGTGAAACACTGGCACRGGTTGCCCAGAGAGGTGGTAGATGCCTCATCCCTGGAAACATTCAAGGTCAGGTTAGACGAGGCTCTGAGCAACCTGATCTAATTGAAGATTGTCCTTGCCCACGGCAGGGGGGTTGGACTAGATGACCTTTAAAGGTCCCTTCCAACCCAAACTATTCTATGATTCTATGATTCTATGATTTGCCATAGTTTTTAACATACGTATAAAGCTTTGACTTGACCTTAGTGAGCAAGGCACATACTGAAGTACCTGGTAGAAATCGAAGCTGTGCAGAAGTGGTTTACTGGTTCACTGACGCTTTATTATCTTTTTAATTTACTAAAGTATTTTTTTAAGAAATGGGAGCACAGGAACATTGATATGCTCATATGATGAAAATAAAGCATGGCTTTTGTAGGGACTCAATACCTCAGAAACAAGGTACAGCAGAGAAAAAGTTAAATGTTTCAAGTGTTCTGTGGAAAGAAGAGTGAATTCTGATTTTCTGGTTTGGTTTATCTTCCTGAAGGATTTACTCTGATAGCTGGAGATTTATTGATTGAATCTGCATCATTCAAAGAAGCAAATTAGTGCTTTGCTGTCAGATTCTGTAAGAAAGTTCCATGCTGTGATTTGGTCTGTTTCAGCAAGAAAGCATCTTTTTTTACTGTCTTGTCTTATTTGTTTTACTCCTGATGCACAGCAGTAGTATTCCCACCCTGTTTGCAGCAGTGCTTCAACACATTCATTGCTCAAATGATAGAAAAAGGTCAATGATAAGGGACATGCTTGTTTCATTTGTGCTGTAGGCAAACTACAAGTGTATAGAAAAGAACCTCTGTATTTTGATTTCTGTCAGCCAGATTTGGTCATTAGTTGAAATCCCTGGAAATGTCAGTTAGTGACTAGGAGTTGTGTGGGCAAGTGGAGGACCACAGCTCTGGTGGTCAAAACATGTGCGGGTCCTGATTCTGCACTCAGCTAGACCACGTAATTATGGGCTTCAGCAGGGAATCCTCGGCAGAAAATGTGTTCCTCAGTGGAGAGGTAAGGCCAGCACTTATAGCTCTTTGAAATAAATGGAGTTATGTTGGTATCAAACCACTATATTAGGCAACCAAAACAACCTTTGTGAATAACATTGAAAGGCACTGTGTTTTTATTTGCCAGCAGTGGTGCTTATTTCCGAATCTAGCTTGGTATAGATGCATTTCTGATCATTCTTTCTTGATCTTGTAAATCTAGCAAAACTAAACAGATTAAACTCTTACTATAATCAGTAAATATCTTGATCCAATGATTAGTGCTATTAATATTAATTTCTCTTTGTATTAAGCATCCCTAAAATGTAATCTCTATCAAAAACTTACACCTCCAAAATATTGAGGAAAGCAAGGGGTGTCATGGCTTCTTCAAATGTTTGTTATGAGAGAGAAAATGTATTTATGGAGTGAATGGAGTAAATGTACTACAGTGAAATAGAGTCCCATCTTACAGATGATGTTAAATTCACTTGGATTTGTTTCTCATTGATCTAACCAAGACTATGGCCTTATGCTGTACATAAGCAAATTTATAGACAGTAAGAGATAGTCCTTATCACAGAACGTGAATATCTTAAATTGACAAGTTTTAAAGGAAAGATCGTTACAGCTGAAAAAGCATTTGAGAATGTAGTCTATACCTCAATATACCTACTAGGAAAATCAGTGCTCAAAATGGTTGAAAAAATATTCTTATTTTTCCACGCATTTCTTTTTAATGCTTAGAAATGTTTAGAAGATTTTATACTTTCCTCAGGGAAGAGTATCCCTTCATGTTCAGAAAATTGCCTCAGTAAATACTGGGGAGTCTGAAGGCATCATTTGATCCACAGTGTATGTAACAACTGGGGAGGTGCTGTGGAGCCTACTGTAGATTGTCCTGCCAGCATGCATAGGCCACCCTGTGGAAGGGCAGAGCAGCTCCTAGGCTACGCGCCAGTTGAGTTGCTCAGGTTCTCTAAGCGGACAGCTTGTAAAATGCTAGTAACCCCTCATGGTTGTTTTCTCAACTTGTTTTATAAAATATGCAAACCACCATAGCTTAGCAAGGTGGGAACCCAGCACTGGATTCTTTTTGACTTGTGCTACATCATTAGCAAGGGGAGAACCAATGTAGCTCTGAYATTAATGGACTTAAGGTTATTTATACCAATTGAGGATGTGACCCAGTGTGTTCAGATATGTCTTGACCATGCAGTTCAAAATGTCTTGTATTTAACTGCCCACTTTTTCCATTTTTGACTCTCTTACTTCAATTCACCACTTCAACACTCTCTGCTTTAGGGTTCACTAGGAATTTTTTGTTTACAGAGAAGGAGTTTGTTTCCTGCCTCTGCCATGGGACAGTAGGGCATAGAGGATATTCCTAATGCTCTATCATTAGCATAAGAAGTACCAGTGCTTGAGCACCAGGAAAAGAGAAGCTGGTACAACTGCAGTGCGTGAGACTAACAGTTTATACTGTAAGATTCTTCTTGCAGTTTGATTTTTTCTTTCAGTTCTGCTCATCCAATTATAAAACTGCCTTTCAGAATTGCCTTTATGCAACTAATATTGCAGGAATTAACTTTCATTTGATGCATGGTGTCTATAAAATGCTATTTCTTCAGCTTAGTACCCAATACTCAAAATTGAGCATTGTGAACCTGGATGGTTCACATATATATCCTAACTTATGTGTAAAGCTCTACGTGTGCAGTTGCACAAATAAATAAAATAATGTCACTCAACAGAGGAATTGTGACTCAACAAAACAAACCAAGGCACTATGCTAAAACAAAACCAAACTATGCCCTGCTCATGCATTCCAAAGCCAGTTTTTCCAGGTTCTGAGTAGCTGAGAATAATTGAACTCACGGTGCCTTTCTGGTTTGTGTTTATCCTAAAAGACCAGAGAAGAATTAAGTTTCTTTTCAGACAGGTAGAGAACACCTTAAAATAGGCCATGACATCGCACATGGAATGCCTGCATCTATCTTCAGATGGCTAACAAAGTTATTTATTACCTGATTACTGGAAAACTGAAGCTCTTTGCTTCTGTTCGTACTCCATAGATGTGGCTTCTTCCATGTAGTGAAAATTAGATGTTTTCATCTCTTCCAAGTGGCATCTTTCTGTTTGTTTCCTACTTTCCTAATCAATGGCATGTCAGCCACAGAAAAATTTTTAGAAGTAGGTATTTGCAATTTGTATTCCTGTAAGGGAATATGCATATGAATATGCATATGAGCATGAACTCATGTAAATAAAAAGGATGGTAAATACTTTAACAGAACTTAGCATTTTATTCAAATGAATATCTTTTAATAATTTTTGCAATATTTGCTCAAGTATAGCACAGTATTCTATGTGCAGACGCATATGCAGGTATCTGATCATTATCCCTGACCTTCAGATTTCTCCTTTTATATCTCCATTAAGCACCAATTTGTTACTAAAGCATACTTTGCAATTAAAAATTTATTGCTTAAAAAGAAAAGGCAGCTTCCTGCCTAGTTCTTAATTAATCTTTATTTAAGACACTTAAATATTTATAGTTAGTTACTTCTCTTTTCATTATAAATACTTTAGTGATTCAGAGAACTTTTATGTTTCTGAAGACTTTTCACTTTTACTGTAATGGGTACTCATAAAAAAATTCAGCATCTGTCTCAATCTATAGACTGTGATGCTATTGCAGCTGTAAGTACAAAGATGTCAGGTTTAATGGTGGCAGATTGCTGCAGAAAGAGTCAGATTTCCCTTAGGCCTCATTGTCCCTCCTTGAAAAGTGCAACAAAGCACAGGTAAACTATTACTGTGCCTGCTAGACATAAGCAAGGTCCTACTAACTTCAGTTTATGCAAACTGGACAGCTCAGGGGACAAAGAAATATTTGATCTCTGGGCTTAACCTTTTGCCTGCATCAGCATATGTTATGTCAGAGCAGCACACTGCTCTGCTGAAGGACAGCAGCAGTGAGCACCAGTGGGTTTATGCAGCACCAAGGCACGGTGTTTCCTGGCTCTTGTGCCTTATGCAGGCCACTGTCCGGTATCTGCACTGAGGGTTGGGTTGTCCTTCAACCCCTGACCCACCAATTGCCTATACTGCAAACCTCTCAGCTCAGCCCCCAAAACAATTTTTAGACTTTCTGAACCCCTGCTTATCTTGCAGATTTTCCCAGGAGTTCCTGGGCTTGAAATCATCAACTGAGCTCTTTCCAGTATGCAGCCTTTCAATTCCCCCAACTATTCAGTATTTTTGGTAATAATCTGGCTGATGGAATAGACTGTGCTTCCTTATCTTATAGACAAACCTACCCTGGAGCTGGACGGCAGAAGTTGGCCAGCAGTAATTCCACAGTTCCCTGTCTCTGACCTTCTTTCCTTCCGTAGAGGCATTTTTCTGTCTATCACCTTTTCTTTTTTGTCTGTTTTATCTTTCGAGGAGATAGAGACAGCCACGGAAGTCGAGGGAAGCATAATTTCTAAGAGGAATCCCATTTTCCTACACTAACACCAAACAGCTTTGCTGTTGAAAGCTGGGATACAAGTGGCAAGGCAGTAGTTTAGGCTTGCAGTCAGGGACTTACAAACCAAGTGGAATTCTGCATCACATATTCTGTGGGAGGTCACACTTAGTGATGAAAGAGGACCTGCTGATCTTTGTATAAGAAGGTCATGATCTGTAAGCAATGGAAGCAACCGTGGCTTTCCTTTTGGCATAAGGAAGGTGGACTTCTGCATGCAAGCTAAATTATGGAAACATCACTGTGCTTCTGCATGGCCAAATTGCCTACGACAACAGGATACACCACAGTG
The DNA here is from genome assembly GCA_035582835.1 of Phoebastria nigripes. Classification (NCBI taxonomy): domain Eukaryota; kingdom Metazoa; phylum Chordata; class Aves; order Procellariiformes; family Diomedeidae; genus Phoebastria; species Phoebastria nigripes. Next base: position 456,738 of record JAYKAV010002995.1, read on the forward strand.
TTCTGGGAAACATAGCAGGTAAAATTGCTAAGCGGATATGAGAAAACTGAAATCTAAATTGCAGTATGAGCAAATGACCTGCTGCTATAAACTGTACCCTTACAGATTTGCTTACTGATTGCAATATGTTGTTTATTGTGTGTATAAGCTGTAGATTGATCAAAATTATTTGTTTCCATTTATATCTTTTTGGAAAACTATGGGAGATGACTGTTTGAATTAAGTAGATTACTGCCAATCATTCTCATATGTAGAATGAGGAAATTGAATAAGAATTATTCTTGTAGTTTTCAGCTGAGTTATTTAACTAAAACCATAGCTGAAAAGGTGGGATTTTTYGCACTGTTTAACCGGAAATACTTAATGTAGCCAGAGATCAATACTGATGCTTGAATGAATGAAATGACATTTTAAGTATTGAAGCGCTGAGTAAGGATAACATAACAGTATAATTGGTAATATGTGATATGTATCAGGGATGTCAGCTGACCATATTAAGTGAAATCTTGCTCTTCTTAATCATGTGAATGGTTTGAAGGATGTCCCTGAATGAGGTTCTTTTCTAATGTAATGCCATTGATTTCATATATATGTGAAATGGGATTGTGCTCACAGATTCTTATAATATGGTATGTATCCATTAATTGTAGTCCTGGAATAAAAATAATTGATTAAATTGATACTATGTTAACAATTTTTCTTCCTAGTAAACTTATACCTCCTGTGTTGTTAGTTCTCTGTGCAAATTGTTATGTTTGTGTTATGATTGTTAGGATTCTCTTTGCTGGAGGTGGTACTTTAATGGGTATTATTTTTGTGATGTAAGCAGTAACTTTCAGCCATTCACAGTGAGACTTTTCTTCTCAGTTGCCTTCTGATAGCATCACCATTTCATTAGCCTTAGCTAATTCCAGAGGTACAGCAGTTTAGCAGATAATGCAATACCATGAAGGTTAAGTAAGCCTCACCTATGTGACATGGGGCAAGTTATGTCATTTCTCTGCCCTTACCTGGTAGAGATGTGTCATCTGTGTAAGTCTGTCTGCAGTGATGGAACTTGCATAGCATCTAGGACAGCTGCCATGAATTTTATTTCTAGTTCTACCACTTCCATTGCAAGGCCTGAGGCAGGTGGATCAGCCTCTTTGTACAGCCTGCATAATACCACTTCTCAACTAGTAAAGGATTTTGATACCTACTGCAGAAGAGTGATAACTCTGGAAGTGCTTAATATTTCTACTGAGCAATACAGCACAATAAACATGCTAGTATTTTCTAAATTGAGATGGCATATTGACTAGACATGGTCTCTCAGAGATTCCCTGTTCCTAACCATTACTGATCAGTGTCTACTGCACAGAGAAGAGGTTATCTCCTACAGATTGTGTCAGTGAAACAACCCTTGTTCTTTGTTATCTGCACAGTTTTGCCCAGTTGTCAGTCCAAGCTTGTCAAACAAGGATACTGTGCTGACCACCAAACTCTTTTTTGTCCATCCTCCCCAAAGCAATGCTTACTGAACTGTGTAATGTTCTTCACATACATCTTTGTGTTGCACATGTCCTTATGAAATTAAGCTGAGACAATTAGAAAAGTTTAAGCATGAATCTTGCTTCCTGACACACCAGGATAATCTTCAATAAAAAAATAGCTTGCTCCTGGATAAGGTAGTACAGAGTCTGCTGCCTATGATTACTCGTATGCTTACTGATTTTGGAGTATTGCTCAAAGTAGAAGAACAGCACATCACAAGCAGGCAGGAGATTTCTCTAGCACAGCAGCCATGAAAAATCTCAGTGTTTTATGGACAGTTGGGACCAACTGAACAATGAGTATCGAATTAAGGAGGAGACAGCTGGGGGGACTTGAAATCTTTTCCTCTCTTGTCATAGATACTGTGGTATTGCCTGTCTCTCTAAATGAAATAACAATAGGGAAGCCTCAGGGCAAATTGTCTGCTTCCCCTCTCTTGGGGAGTCTGCTTTTCTTCCTTCTCAGCATATTAGAGGTGGCTGATCCATTGTAATGCAATGTCAAAGGCCTTTGGGACTTAAAAAATGTTGTGTGTGTGGTTTTGGAAGGGCAAAGAAAAAGCATTGAATCTACTAGATGTGATCTTTTCAGGTGGCTCAGAGGTTTTAAGAAAAATCAGAAAAAAGAATGCATTTGGGTTGATCAAACTTACAACAAATATAATAATTCTAATTGGTTGCCCCCATAGCTCTTTCACTCAAAACTCCTTCAGTAATATGGCAAACTTTGCATTACAGATTACACGTTGGTCACAGCAAACTTGTTTTCTTATAGATTAAACTGATTCACTACAGCTGTAACATCTGACAAAAACATCTGTTAGATCCAAACAGCTATTTGGTTTGATGACATTTCTATTCTTTTTATGAAGAATTGAGAAATATTTACTTACATGTGTGAGGAAGCGCTTTGCTTTGCTGAATATTTTGTACTCGCACGCAAACAACAATATCCAGGTGCAAACTAACATGGTAGCTATTTGCTGTTTGTTATTCAGTCATTCCTTACTCACCTGTGTCTTTTTGGAAAGTTGTTTTCATCTGTTCAGTAAGTAGAAACATTATTGTTACTGAGAAGTGGCCATTCATGAACAATATCATTCTTCCTGCAACATAAGTCATATAAGGCAAAGGTCAAAACGATTAACAATGCATAGCCAATAGCAAACAGCTGACAAACAACTCACACGCTAAAAATGCTTTGTCCAAATAATTCAGTGCATAATTAAGAAACACATTGGCAGAAATCTGCTCATTAACAATTTGCAAGCAGGAAATAGGGTTGGATAATGCATTTACAAACTAGCTACAGTGAATGTAGTAGGAAAGTAGAGTTGCATCCTCGTGCTCCGTGAGAACAGAATCGTTCCTTGTCTACGTAAGGATTGCTCAGAGCAGTTCAGATTAAGTTAACTGAAGGTACAGAATTCATGTACATAATTGAGGTGCAACAAACCCAGTATGGACGCTTTCACTGAAAGCAAAGTAGCATAAACATGTTGCCTGCTCCAAGGATGTGGTGTGTTGACCTTGGCCAGTGGCTGGGCACCCACCCAGCTGCTATCTCAGTCCCCCTCCTCAGGGGGACAAAATAGGACAAAAAAGTTCATGAGTCAAGATAAAGACAAGGAGATCGCTTGCCAGTTACTGTCACAGGCAAAACAGACTGAACTTGGGGAAATTTAATTTAATTTACTGCCAATTAAAATAGATTCAGGCAGTGAGAAACAAGAAGACAAACATTAAAACAACACTGTTCCTCCCCGCTTTCCCAGGCTCAACTTCATTCCTTCACACCCAACTCCTCTCCCCCCAGCAGTGGCGTAGGAGTGATGAGGGTTATGGTCGGTACAAAGCGTTTTCTCCCTGCTGCTCCTTCCCTCTCACTCTTCGCCCCTGCTCCAGCCTGGGCTCTCTCCCATGGGCCACAGTCCTTCAGGAAATATCTGCCTGCTCTGGCGTGGGGTCCTCCACGGGCCACAGGGGATATCTGCTCCAGTGCCTGTAGCACCTCCTCCTCCTCTGACCTTGGTACTCCCTCTGTTGTTTCTCACTCATCTTTTTTCCCTCTTCCTCTGCCTGTTTGGCATTTTCTGCCCTTTCTTAAATATGTTTTCCCAGAGGTGCCGCCAGCTTGGCTCCTCACAGAGGCCATCCCTGCAGCCCCCCCACTGCCAACACCTTGACACCTACACCCAATGCAAAGAATTAAGCGATCAAAAAAATGAATATATTTTTACCTTTTAACTTATTCCTATTAATTTTGTTATTTCTTTGATTACTCTTATGTTCCTGTTTTCCATCGAAAAATAAGGCCAGGACTATGCAAGAAGCTGGTGGTACACCAATGGCATCTGAGGTGTGTTTATTGCAGTGCTGCTGGGCCAGTAGAAGGTTTAATGTCCATTCTCATACCAGTGGGGAAGCCCTGTAGGCATACTATAGTTCATATCATTTGTAGGCCTGGTACAAACTACAACAAAAAGCTACTTTTGTTGCCAAGGTTAAGTGTAGGTGGGTGGGTGAAACTAAGRTAGAGGGGGACTAGCATGTCCAGTAGATTAAGCCATAGTTTGCAGGTGCCCTCGAGCTGCTTCATTTTCTCTGCAGGGGTTCCAGTTGACTTGGGATCTTTTCTACACTGCGAAGTTTAATTCTTAAGATGTGCTCTGGGTGATGAAGCAGTAAACTGCTACAAAAGTGATTGAGCCAGTGTGGTCTATTGTGGTTACACCCACAGCAGGAGTGCTTTCCTAGTCGACTCAGAAATATGGGTGTACTGTGCTCCACAAGCAAAGCATTCCTCGGGCTGGGCTTCAGCCACACCTTATGCCAGGGTAGTAAAATTGGCCTGGAAAGGATTTTGTTGTTTCCTATCCCCCAGAAAAACAAAACAAAACAAAAAAACCAAACCAAACCAAAAACCAAACAAACACAAAAAAAACAACCACGGATTTTTACTGGGGTATTTTTCAGCTGGTCAGGAACTTGGATACCTTACTCTAGACCAAGACAACTCTGCTAACTGAAATATCAGCGTAAACGCAGCAACATCCTGGAGCTTGTGGCAGTTTGCTTCTGTGCCACTGGAACATGTTCTTCTGATGTGTGGGGTTACCCTGAATGGTAACCTTTATTGAGTGGCCAGGCATTGGGGTAGGTATATGCCTGCCTAAGAAAGTCTTTTATCTTGGTCAGAATAATGATTTCATGTTAATTTAGGTAAACTGTTGCAGAAAGTTATGCAGACACACTTATTTGGATTTCCCCATCAGTTTTGAATGGTTATCATTTCTCTATATAGAGTATGAATTTCAAGAGTAGTCACTGTTCCAATGTGGGTAGTTAGAAATAGCTTTTTCTGCAATATCTCTTCTGCCTAGTTACCCTTTTTTGGACAAGGCTCTTAGGAATTGGCTTAAATTTAGTCCCAAATATGTGATTTCAGATTGACATAAACATATCTGCAGAGGGGTTTACATACCATTTTAAGTTCAAATAGTACAGCCTACTCAGGCATGTAGGTTTTAGGCTAGGGTTTTCTAATGAGTCTCAGGTTTGGCATCCAACTGCTGCTGAAGGTTAAAAGGATTGATAAAAAAAACTCTCTTGCCTTATAGAAATAAGTAATGATACAGCCTTTCCTCCCCTCGAAAAAGAAGAAATGTTTTTTCTTGTGTAATTAGCGATCTTCATCTTAACTGTTTAATAGAATCATAGAATCATAGAATCATTTAGATTGGAAAGGACCTTTAAGATCATCGAGTCCAACTGTTAACTTAACGCTGCTAAGTCCACCACTAAACCATGTCCCTAAGCACCACATCTACACGTCTTTTAAATACCTCCAGGGATGGTGACTCCACCACTTCCCTGGGCAGCCTGTTCCAATGCTTAACGACTCTTTCAGTAAAGAAATTTTTCCTAATGTCCAATCTAAACCGCCCCTGGCGCAACTTGAGACCATTTCTTCTCGTCCTGTCACTAGTTACTTGGGAGAAGAGACCAACACCCACCTCGCTACAACCTCCTTTCAGGTAGTTGTAGAGCGCGACAAGGTCTCCCCTCAACCTCCTTTTCTCCAGGCTGAACAACCCCAGTTCCCTCAGCCACTCCTCGTAAAACTTGTGCTCTAGACCCTTCACCAGCTTCGTTGCCCTCCTCTGGACACGCTCCAGCACCTCCATGTCCTTCTTGTAGTGAGGGGCCCAAAACTAACACAGTATTCAAGGTGCGGCCTCACCAGTGCCGAGTACAGGGGCACGATCACTTCCCTACTCCTGCTGGCCACGCTATTTCTGATACAAGCCAGGATGCCTATTGGCCTTCTTGGCCTCCTGGGCACACTGCTGGCTCATGTTCAGCCAGCTGTCAACCAGCACCCCCAGGTCCTTTTCCGCCGGGCAGCTTTCCCCAAGCCTGTAGTGTTGCATGGGGTTGTTGTGACCCTGCGCTTAACCTTGTTGAACCTCATACAGTTGGCCTCGGCCTATCAATCCAGCCTGTCCAGATCCCTCTGCAGAGCCTTCTTACCCTCAAGCAGATCAACACTCCCGCCCAAYTTGGTGTCATCTCTAAACTTATTGAGTGTGCACTTGATCCCCTCATCCAGATCATTGATAAAGATATTAAACGGAACTGGCCCCAACACTGAGCCCTGGGGAACACCACTTGTGACTGGCCGCCAACTGGATTTAACTCCATTCACCACCACTCTTTGGGCCCGGCCATCCAGCCAGTTTTTTACCCAGCAAGCATGTGCCCGTCCAAGCCATGAGCAGCCAGTTTCTCCAGGTGAATGCTGTGGGAAACGGTGTCAAACGCTTTACTAAAGTCCAGGTAAACAACATCCACAGCCTTTTCCTCATCCATTAAGCAGGTCACCTTGTCATAGGAGGAGATCAGGTTAGTCAAGCAGGACCTGCCTTTCATAAACCCATGCTGACTGGGCCTGATTGCCTGGTTGTCCTGTACATGCCATGTGATGGCACTCAAGATGATCTGCTCCATAGCCTTCCCCAGCACCGAGGTCAGACTGACAGGCCTGTTGTTCCCCGGATCCTCCTTCCAGCCCTTCTTGTAGATGGGCATCACGTTTGCTAGCCTCCAGTCAACTGGGACCTTCCCAGTTAGCCAGGACTGCTGATAAAGGATTGAAAGTGGCTTGGTGAGCACTTCCACCAGCTCCCTCAGTACCCTTGAGTGGATCCCGTCCGGTCCCATAGACTTGTGTGTGTCTAAGTGGTGTAGCAGGTCACTAACCATTTCCCCTTGGATTATGGGGGCTTCATTCTGCTCCCCATCCCTGTCTTCCAGCTCAGCGGGCTGGGTACCCCGAGAACAATTGGTCTCGCTATTAAAGACTGAGGCAAAGAAGGCACTAAGTACCTCAGCCTTTTCCTCTGTCTAATCCTTTGTCACTACGTTTCCCCCTGCATCCAACAAAGAATGGAGATTCTCCTTAGCCCTCCTTCTGTTGCTAATGTATTTATAGAAACATTTTTAATTGTTTTTTACAGCAGTAGCCAGGTTAAGTTCTAGTTGGGCTTTGGCCCTTCTAATTTTCTCCCTGCATAACCTCATGACATCCTTGTAGTCCTCCTGAGTGGCCTGCCCTTTCTTCCAAAGGTCATAAACTCTCCTTTTGTTCCTGAGTTCCAGCCAAAGCTTTCTGTTCAGCCAGGCCTGTCTTCTTCCCTGCTGGCTCATCTTTCGGCACATGGGGATGGCCTGCTCCTGCGCCTTTAAGATTTCCTTCTTGAAGAATGTCCAGCCTTCCTGGACTCCTTTGCCCTTCAGGGCTGCCTCCCAAGGAACTCTGTCAACCAGGCTCCTGAACAGGCCAAAGTCTGACCTCTGGAAGTCTAAGGTAGCAGTTCTGCTAACCCCGCTCCTTACTTCTCAGAGAATTGAAAACTCTATCATTTTGTGATCACTATGCCCAAGACAGCTTCCAACCATCACATCACCCACAAGTCCTTCTCTGTTCRCAAACAACAGGTCCAGCAGGGTGCCTTCCCTAGTTGGCTCATTCACCAGCTGTGTCAGGAAGTTATCTTCCACACACTCCAGGAACCTCCTAGACTGTTTCCTCTCTGCTGTCTTGTATTTCCAGCAGACGTCTGGTAAGTTGAAGCCCCCCACGAGCACAAGGGCTAGGGATTGTGAGACTTCTCCCAGCTGCTTATAGAATATTTTGTCTGCCTCTTCATCCTGGTTGGGTGGTCTATAACAGAATCCCACCATGATATCTGCCTTGTTGGCCTTCCCCCTGATTCTTACCCTTAAACACTCAACCCTATCGTCACCATCGTCAAGCCCTAGACAGTGAAAACACTCCCTAACATACAGGGCTACCCCACTGCCTCTCCTTCTTTGCCTRTCCCTTCTGAAGAGTTTATAGCCATCCATTGCAGCACTCCAGTTGTGCGAGTCATCCCACCATGTTTCCATGATGGCAACTATATTATAGTTTTCCTGCTGCACAATGGCTTCCATCTCCTCCTGTTTGTTGCCCATGCTGCATGCATTGATGTAGATGCACTTCAGTTGGGCTATTGATCCCACCACCTTTTTTGGGGGAAGAAGCCCTAATTCCTACGTGAACATTTTCTCACGCGCTTCTGTGGTTTCTAACACATCAGTAACTCTYGCATCTTTGCTGTCACGTAGCTCTCCACCCCCTACCTCCACTGAGATAGCAGACCAAAGGACCTAACTAGCACACCGTCCCTCAAACATTGGCATGCCGCCCCCAGGCTTTTCTCTAGTGAGCCTGGTTTTCTCCCCTTCTCCCTTCAAATCTAGTTTAAAGCTCTTTCAATGAGCCCTGCTAACTCCTGTGCAAAGACCCTTTTGCCCCTTCGAGGCAGGCGTACGCCATCTGTCACCAGCAGGCCTGGTGTCATGTAAACTGACCCATGATCAAGAAACGCAAAATTCTGTCAATGACACCAGGCTCGGAGCCAGGTATTGATCTGCTGGTTCTTCCTGTTTCTTCCTTCATCATTCCCTGCAACTGGAAGGATAGAGGAGAACACTACTTGTGCTCCTGATCTCTTAACCAGTTGTCCCAAGGCCCTGAAGTCTCTCTTGATTGCCCTCGGACTTCTAGTTGCAACTTCATCGCTGCCCACCTGAAAAGTCAATAAGGGATAGTAATCTGAGGGCCATACCAGGGTAGGAAGCTTTCTCTTCACATCTTTAACCCGGGCCCCAGGGAGGCAGCAGAATTCCCTAAGAAGTGGGTCCAGTCTGCATATTGGGCCTTCTGTTGCCCTCAGGAGAGAGTCTCCTATGACAACGACCCATCTTTTTTTGTTTATGGAAACAGTTTTGACGCAGGGCGTAGACCAACTTAACTTTGGCGACACCTCCAAGCTAGATGAACCATCATCCTCATTATTGTTCGGTTCCACTTGCAGAGCCTCATACCTATTATGCAAGGGCACCTGGGAACGTGGGGTAGTCACAGAGGAGACACACCTGCCGTGCCGGGCAAGAACTTGTCGCCATTGCCCCCATCCCTTGAGTCACTGTGTTCAGAAAGGCAGAGAGAAGGTAGGGAAGCCTCCGTATCACGCGTCCTGTCTGCCTGTTGGGCCTGTCCCAGGGAAGGTAGGGTGCAATTCCAGTAGTCTATCTCTCATGACGGAGGAATAGAGAGAGATTTTCCAGACAAACGCATAGACAAAGGATATGTGGAATTGTCACTTTCCATTTATTGTGGTGATAAAATACGATTATTTTTAGTGAATAAGCAAGGTGAACTCTGCATCCGTCTTGTGTTCATCTGCTGCAGTTTCATAAAAGACTTTACTCTGCTCAGTGTCATGCTACAAGTGAAGGTCTTGCCAGTTCCACCACGGGAAGGCTGATGCTTCCTATGAGATAAAAGGCTATGTTCAGGAAATGCTTTTATAGCAGTATAATGAAAATGTTCTGACTGGCTTTGGCTGACTAGACCTCTGGTCACGCTGGTGGCACCTAAGCTGTGGGGCACGTGTGCCCAGAGTCTTGGTTGCCCAGATCACCGAAAGTTGGTTGATATCACTATTCCCTCCTGCTATCTGCCCATGTTATTTTTCAGTGAAACCTGGAAGGGATGGGGCATATCTTGGTGTGATCCCAATAGCTGGTATGTGAACCAGGACTTGGGCCTGAGGAGGATTTTCCTCCAAAACTTTTCCTTTCATAGTGTTTACTCAGTGCCTGTTCAGGACGGAAAAGATTTGCATGGCTTTCTGAAGTGTATAATAACCTGCAAGCTGAATCTGTCATGCTAGCCAAAGCTAACTTTGTATTTTGGCCACTGTTGTAGATGGGATACTGGCTTAGATAGATGGATCTTCTGACTGACCTAGTATAGCCATTCTTATTTACTCATTTATGTAAGGTGCCAAAACACTAAAAGATTATCACATGGCTGTACGGAATATTATTGTAATTATCATTATATTCATTTTTCATTTTCAAAACTATGGATGGACTTGTAGAGTCCCCAAAAATAAACCCTTCACTTATTCTAATTACCCTAGGATGAAGTTGCACAGGGGGATGAGGGAAACAAGGAATTTTCTGTCCTCAAAATCTTCCTTGCACAGTGCTGGAGGCACAGTATGCTCTCTAACATCTGCATGTTGCAAGAGATCACCAAGAATGCAATAAAAGAGCAAAATTAATGAGGACATTGTGACAGCTGTATTTAAATCAGACCAAAGGATAACTTCCCTTGGTGTCATCCCACAGCACTCTGTAGTGCTTCTTAAGCTGAAGGCTTATATTGTGCATCTTTGTGTAAAATACAGACTGGTGGTTGTTTCTTTTATCACCACAGTGAATTGCTTTTTGAAGCCCACACATGTATGTGGCATCCACCACATCCTGTGGCAATGAGTTCCACCATTTAATTATGATCTTTGTGGAAAGCATCCTTTCTTGTTTTAAACATGTTTTCATGTTTTAAACTTGCTAACTGCTTCCTGTGCTATGAAAAACAGTGAAAAAGCATTCTTTATTCACTTTCTTGGTACTGTTCATGACTTTCTGGTGCTCTGTCACAGTCCTTTCCCTCAGTTGTCCCTCTTCCAATATGAAAATCCTAAAGCTATTTTTTCTCTCCTAGTACAGAAGCCATTACATACCTTTGATCATCTTGTCACCCTTTTCTTTATCCTTCCGTTGCTACCCTGTTGTTTTTGAGATGAGATGACTGGAACTGTATTCAATATTCAAAATCTTAGGTGGGCAATGGATTTTTATGGCAGGATTATTGTGTTTTCTTCTGCTGTTTTCTGTTTTTTTCCTAATATTTCCTAATATACCATTTTCTTTTTTGACAGTTGATAGAGATTAAGGTGACATTTTCATAAAGCTGTTTCCAAGCTCTCTTTCCCAACCAACAGTTAATGTCACTGTGTTTTTATAGATTTCCCAGGGTACAGGCGTGAGATGTTAGTTATTTAGCTATGAAAACACAGCTGAATTACAAGAGTGTTTTAGGCTGTAAACAGGATGATTGTTGGTAGAATTTAATATTCGCTCAGTTCTACTGGCAATTTTATATTGTTCTAGGTTTTGTTATACCAGAGATTTCTCACAACAAGTATGTGTGGCAGTGCAAATGTTTCCCATGGACCCCATCTTTTTACTGGGTTGTTGATTATTTTAACAGAACATTAATTCTAACAAGAAAGTCATTCAGGAAAGAGTTCATCCAATGAGTTTTTTTCTAAGACGGTGTCGTGGTTTAACCCCAGCCAGCAACTAAGCCCCACACAGCCGCTCGCTCACTCCCCCCACGGTGGGATGGGGGAGAGAATCVGAAGGGTAAAAGTGAGAAAACTCGTGGGTTGAGACAAAGACAGTTTAATAGGGAAAGCAAAAGCCGCGCACGCAAGCAAAGCAAAACAAGGAATTCATTCACTGCTTCCCATCAGCAGGCAGGTGTTCAGCCATCTCCAGGAAAGCAGGGCTCCATCACGCGTAACGGTTACTTGGGAAGACAGACGCCATCACTCCGAACGTCCCCCCTTCCTTCTTCTKCCCCCAGCTTTATATACTGAGCATGACGTCACATGGTATGGAATATCCCATTGGCCAGTTGGGTCAGCTGTCCTGACTATGCTCCCTCCCAGCTTCTTGTGCAGCTGGCAGAGCATGGGAAGCTGAAAAGTCCTTGACTAGTAGACTACCTAGCAACAACTAAAAACATCAGCGTGTTATCAACATTATTCTCATACTAAATCCAAAACATAGCACTATACCAACTACTAGGAAAAAAATTAACTCTATCCCAGCTGAAACTAGGACAGACGGTTTTGCTAATTTTACCACTGTAAGGCATATCTTGACCAAAACCAAAGGAATCCAAGCAAATGCATAATCCTTTGCTGTATTAACTCGATGAAGATTTCACCCCATAGTCTTCAATATCAGACAGAGATGCATAGCCCTTCAATTTTTTTTCATAGCCGAAATGTGTTATTACTATCATAATGGCTGCTAGGATGGAGTTCTAGAGCTTAATGAAATCTGGAATTAAATAAATCACCTCAGGATTGTTAAAACCTAGCTGAGAAAGAACTTAAAATAGTTGTTTATAAAAGAAGTGCTGACAGAATAAATATATTACTGCAAGTCGATTTTCTCATCTCTGACTTTAGAACACTTGCTATGTTATATTTCAGTGATCATTGTCAAAAATTCCTTAATGGGCCAAAAAGACCTCAGTATCATAACACAAGCAGAGATCTTTTTTAAATGAGTTTTTCAGCACTCTCCTTTCATGGAGTATGAGTCATTTGACTTTTTGCTCGTTAACATAAGATCTTGTTTTCAAATTTATGGCTGCACTATAGTACAGAAGCTAGGGGGTTTTGACAATTTCCTGTTAACACAGTTTTCTCTGAGAAGGAGCTCTGTTCCTTACTAATTCTGTTAATYCCCATGCATTATAGGCAGAGTTTTCTTTGTATGGCTTTTTTTTCCATTCCAGTCTCAGTCCTGCTGGTCTGGGAGAGATCAGCAATGGAAACTTATAGCTGTGGTGGTTTGACCTTGGCCAGCCAGGCACCCATTCAGCTGCTCTCTCACCTCCCCTTCTCAACAGGACAGGGGGAGAAAATAAGATAGAAAATCTCATGGGCTGAGCTAAAGACAAGGAGATAACTCACCAATTACCATCATGGGCAAAAAAACAGAGTCGACTTGGGGACAATTAATTTAATTTATTGCCAATTAAAAATAGAGTAGGGTGGTGAGAAACAAAGACAACACTAAAAACACCTTCCCTCCACCCCTTCTTTTTCCCAGGCTCAGTTTCACTCCTTCATTCCCAACTCCTCTACCTTCTGCCCCCACAGTCTGCATAGATGGAGGTGCTGGTCATCTCCCAGTCCCTCAGTTTCATTTTGATTTGGAGGGATGAGATGGCTCCTTGACTCAGTCAACTGTCCTGTCCGTTAAGGACAATTGGAAATTACACAGCTAGATTTGAAATGCAGAATAACATTGTGAGTACAGAGGGACATCCTCAGCTATTAGATCACAAATAAGGAGGCCAAATACATGAACTAGTCCAAAAGATAGCCAATGAACTCTAGTCAATTGTTTGAAAGACTTTTAGGGACATGATTTTATGTGCCTGTTTTGGAAAGTCATTTACTCCAGCATATTGGTTTATTAAACCAGAAAGGAGCTGGGCCTCTTTCATTTTTGCTGTTCTCTCACAACTGGAACAGCTTAGAAATGTAGGTATGCAAGAGAATAAATTAAATAATTACTCTTCTTGTTGTTTTGATTCCCTGTGCACTCCAGAAAGCCTGATCTGAGCAGTTCAACTGGTAGAAGCCCATAAACTCTCTGCAGAGCTGCARTGGTGGAATAAAAAATTATTTTATGAATGAATAACCCCATAAAATGGGAAAGCAAGTTATTTTGGACAAGTTTTGTTTTAGTATTTGATAGGTGATATAATTACTAAGTCCTTGATTATTCTTCTTTTCAGAGCATACTAAACACCTTTAGACTTCTTCCTTGAGACCACAGAGTGACTGCAAAAACTGACCAACAACAGCAGTGTTTTAAATATCACTGGTCTTCTGACACGTAAGTGTTTTGTTTTCTTCCCTGTATTCCTCACTTGTATTTTATCCTTGTATTTATTATACAACTACGAAATTCATTTTCTAGGCCAAGTGAATATGAGTGCAAATTGAATAGTATGAAAGTGATCTTAATCTTTCCCAGCTAGAATGAAACCTATCAATATAACAGATATAATTGAGATGAAGTACTGGATCACCTGATTATTCCAACTTGTAATGCCAGTGGGACTGTAGTCATATCTCCGGATGTTTGCAGGCTTTTCCCTGGTGAAAGGTTGAATGGTTAAAGCCTTTTTTCTGTCACTAGAATTGTGTGGCATCTGGGTCGGGAAATGCTTATCCATTTGCAGTTGGGCTCTTCTTCTTGGGAGCCTCCAGAGGTTACACATTGTAGTAAATGGGACCCTAAAGTTTTCCAGGATTCACATGGATACAAAAACTGTGGTCATATGCCTCCTTTGCCCATTTAGTCTCCTGTGCTCCCTCTGCATGTCCTACTCTGAAAGGTTGAGCTACTTAGTCTCAGACTTGTACTACATCAGGAGTTTGCTAACACTGCATCTAAATCAGTACCTTACACAGTGCAGTCCACCTAGTAAAACAGGTTATACTAGAATAACCTTTTAATATAACTTGTTTCCATAACTATGCTTATTATCTATATCGCAGCAATACCTGACTCACTTTCTCCTACCGACTCTGCATTGTCTTTCTCTAATTCCCCTGCATTCCCCAAAAYGTAGACCTTTGCCCTTAAACCTTCTCATGCCTGTGCAGGCTTAATACATCATACCATACTATCCCAAAAGTAAACTGATGTGAAATGAGGAACTCGAGCCTTGAAAAGGGTCTTTGAACTTTATTCTTCTCCCATTATTGTTAGATTTCCTGGACTCTGTTGTGGCTATACTGGCAAATGGGAAGAGGAACTTGTCTGATCCTTGGCTTAAATTCTAAAGCAGCAAGAGAAAACCCCTTTTCAAAGTTTTTAAAGCTTTTTAAAATAACCTACAAGTTTTTATTCCTCCCAATCTGAGTGAAGCCCAAGGTGAAAACTCTGAGACAAATACAGTGACAGTATCTCTCAAAAATAACAGAGATTTTATAGAAAGGGAAAAATAAAAGTATTTAACAATTTGGAAATCCTTACTGGACTTAGGGAAAGGAAGCTGGAAGAATTTGGAAACTGCTGGAAATAATAGTGTCTGAGGATAGCCTCTACAGTTAGAGGAAAGAGTATTAGAAAGGCTGGTAGGATCAGGAAAAGCAGAGAGGAAAAAGAACAACTTGTATAGGAAGGGGGAGAAAGAGGATCCTTACTGTTTACTAGGAGGAACAGAAAAGAAAGCTCCTTTCTGTTCAGGACTTGTTGACGGAGAACTTCAGAACTTCTTAAAGTTTTCATGTTCATAAAGAATAAGGTTTATAAGAAACTACATTTTAAAACACAAAATTATTTCTAAACAATGGAGTCCGCTCATCCTAGCTTCTTAAGTGAGGGATCTTTTTACATATATATGTATTATATATATATTTCCAGAGACTGCTCTACCAAAATAGCAATGAAGATTTTCATATCACTACCACACTTCTTCATCTTTCTTTGTGGTTTCATATAGCTACTGTGAATATTATGTTATTTGCTTCTTGTTGGAATATACTCTACTTCAGTGTATCATCTGATGGATTTTATGAAATTCAGTGCCTGGTTACAGGCTGGCTCAGCTTTGGCAATGAGGTATGATAGGTAATGAAATTTTAGGATATTTTAGGATATTATCACTTATTGCCACTGCATATTTGTAAGATAAAGACGAAGAGAATGCATTGAACTTAAGTCATACAGTATCTAATATTTCATTACCTTGTATATCATAATTAAGCAAGTTTAGCTACCTGTAGTCTCCAAAATAAAAGACTCTTGGTGTATTATTTCATATAAAAGAAGAAAAAGTGATATAAAGAATATGCACTATTTAATAACTGCTCACATAAACTAGTGAAAATACAGGAATAAAAATCTTTGTGTTTACATTATTTATATTACTTACATGTAATTTTATTAGAAGCTATAGATTGAACATCTGAAATTTCACATTCTACACAAGCAGATGAAATTGTAGGATTTTTCTCAGTTTTCATTGTTTTCACAAGTGCAAAATTAGCTTCCTTTTTTCTAACTGCTTGCTTGCTTGCTTTTCAGGTGTTTTGGCTATAAGCATGTAGCCAAACTTTTGAAACTTTATTTGGGGTCTTAAAGGAACACAGGGTCATGAYTTAGATTTCTCTCTTCCCAGAAAGTAGATTTACTGAATACATCACTTATTACTAAGTGGTGTCTCTTCTAATTATCTGTACTTTTGTGTGGTTCACTTTCCCATCTGGACCATAATGTGTCAGATGTGTGTACAACAATATGAGTTTCTGTATCTACTTAATTGACCATTCACTTGGATTTTACTAAGAGGAAAGACAGGCTAGAGCCAACAGCTTCAATTCTTCTTGGATTTGTCTCTAAGATGCAGGTTTGAAGCTCTATCCTGTTTACCAGGAAAAGCAGACCGTAAGGAAGCTGAGGCTGTTTGACACAATGTATCCAAGCCTAAGAATTGAATCACTGAATCTCTGTGGCATTAAGCATATCAGGACTGTGCACAAAACTGATTTATCACTTCATCAACCCAGGAAATAAATAACAAATAGTGAGTCAATCTGAATGGAGAAAAGGGAGGGTTTCATTTTGAGATGGGGCGGGGGAAGACGCTCCATTTGGGTTTAGGCAGATTAATTGATTTTAACTAACAACATTGTGTTTTGAGGCAGATGTTACAAAAGCAAAGGAGAAGGATAGGCAGGTTCACAGCATAGGTAGAAGTAGTGGTGGTCACATCTTCTTTTATTTTCTAGTACAGAATTGTAATAGTCACAGGGTCAATTCTCTCTTCTACTAAGTAGTATTTGAACCCAAATCCCTCACCTCTAATTACAGTACCTTTCAGCTACCTCAGCTCTGCAATATTCCCAAGCAAAGTATTTATTAGAGTTTACTTCAATCTATTCAATGTTCTGATAAAAAATTAACCCGATGCAATGTCAATAGATGACATGCTAAATGAACACATCACAGAAAATACTTGGCATGAGGAGTCATAATTGAAGGAGGGCGTTTGCAGCAGGTTTCGACAAGGTTCACAATTAGACCTATGTTTTCAGTATTTTTCAGACAACCTGGAAGCTGACAGAATATCACTGTCAATGAAATTTGCAAACGATACAAAGAGTCCAGGCCACTTGCTATAGCAAGCAACCTGGGTTGCTTGGTAACCCCAGTCCATCTATATAAAACGAAATACTGAATATAAGGCTAAAGAATACTAGCTTCATTGAGAGAAAGAGGAATTGTGTTCTAAGGAGTCCTAACCTTCGAGGGAAATATTTCAGGAATCACAGCAGATAAGCAACTCGAGTGAGAAAATTGATTACATAGAATGGAGGTTGTTGCTTTAGTCATAAGTCTGGCTTTGGTGAGACTGATGCTAGAATACTGTGTTTTAGTGCCCCTACTTTAAGACAGGGTGTTGAAAAAATCAGAGGGGGTCAGAAGAGGGCCACAGAAATCATTAGTACACTGAAGAAAATGTCTGCAACAGATTCAAAGAGCTCAGTCTGCTTTGGCTTTTTTAAAAGAAGCCGAGAGCCAATTTGATGGCCTTACCATGGGAAAAGGCAAGCAAGGAACGTAATTGAAATCATCACTCTGTCTTTCTTCTGTGCATTTACTTTTTAATTAGTTTCCTGGAAAAGGGTTGGTTCTTCTCAGTTGGTATCATTAAAGTATTTTGGTTTTCTGCCACAGTGTAGCAGTAAATAATAAGGTAGGTGACCTCACTTGTTTGATAATCTAGACTGGGAAGTACGTTATTACCCAAATAAGAGTGGGTAATTTCCTTTTACATCATATTCTTCTCACTTACAGTATTGTTGACTGGCAGCATAATTCCCATGGTCAAAATGGTGATGGGACAAAAGTCCTTGATCACTATAGTGAGTCCTGTTCCACTGTTGTGAGAMTATCATACACCAGATTATTTTGACTGCTACTTTGTTTACATTAGGTACTTCTGTTTGTAAAGGTGGAGCTATATTAAGTTGCATTTAGGGAATTATATAAAAGCTCTTGATATATTTATTCMGATTCCCGATTTTTACTTTTTGTTATCTTAGAAACCAATGAATGACATTTCACATTTACTACATGTTTATTTGTTTTATTTATTACTTATATTAAGCTGATTTATTAGTCAAATTAATCATTCTTTGAACTGAGTAAACAGAACTGTGCGTTTCTTTCTGTTTACTGTGTCCTGCAAGATTTTAGAATTAGCAGATTTCCACCTCTGCCATGGAGCTTTTACCTACAGTAGAAAGTAAGATTTTCTGCCTTTAACAGCTCTCAAGAGATAGCTTTGCATGAACTAGGTATTGAACAGAGCTAACCTGAAAAAAGTGAAGAAAATACCTTCTCTGTGCCTGCAGAGGAAGCTACAGCTATCAAACTAGGACTGAGCACTTCATCAGAGACTGTTTTCTCCAATCACTCAAACTCTCCTAACTCAGTGCTTTGATGGTCAGCAAATCTTTACCAACAGATATGTAATACTTGAATACTGCATGTTATTTAATGTAAATCAACTTACGGAATTTAAGAAGTTTGGCATTACATTTTTAAAATGTCATGTTTAATTTTACATGATCCTACTTTTAAAAAAATATATATTTAATCGGAAAAAAATGCATCTGGTTAAAAAACCAGTTTGAGCAAAATCCATTCTTGTATTAAAAAATGATGCATGAATTTCTATCCAGGCTGCCTGCAGGACAATGGAAAATGAAGCAAGCGGCTTTACTTTGCGTGATTATTTGGAAACCCTTGAGGTGTTAAAGAAGTGAAATAGTGGCTTGCCACGTGTAAGGCAACAAGTGCGTTACACTTAGATGTTGATTTGTTTATTTAATAAGCATAACAAAAAGGCAAAATACTATGCATTATCTTTGTGAAAATAAACAGAATTCTTATTATAAAGAAAACATATTTTTTCTCATTTAGGGAATTTCAGAACCAGATTATATGGWCACTGAGATACAAGGGGGACATATGTTTTTTTGTTTCCGTTTTTAAAGATAAGGTAGCATCCAGGCAAGTACATTTGAGTTCTGTTTGGTAGTGTTGTTAATAAAGGGCTAATTGAAAGCTAACCTTGAAAATGTATAGATCTTCCTCTTCCATATATATAATTCCATGCATACCATTAGCAGAATTCAATATATTTTCCTAGAAATAGAAGTTACACAATATGAAGAAAAAAGAAGCTAAATATGTATGTGGTCTTTCTTTTTTCCTAGAAATGCACCTTGAATCTGAGGCACCTCTCCAGCTCCTTAATGTAATTCTGTTCAATCGAGTGTAATGGATTTACTTTCAGATATTTTTTCTCAGATTTCTAGCAGACTTTCTAGCCAAATGGCATCGCAATCTTTGTTATGGGAAAAGGCACAGGAAAATTCAGATGAATGTGGAAAGACTATAAATAAAAAACCTTAGCCTCTGACCCAACAATTGTCCAGTAACAAGTGCAATTATGTAGACAAATGGTGCTGATCACAATCTTCTTTCCCCACAGCATGGCGGTTGCTCGGTGTAGAGCATTGCTGAATAGATAGATAGGCTTGTGATGTTGGCAGGAAGGAATATGCTTGCCCACAGTGTGATAGAGCACTCATTGACTGAGCTGACAGGTGTAACCAATAAAGATCTTGGCCACGGGAGATGCTGAGCACCTGTGACACCAGTCTTTGCTAATTCAGAGTTTTGCAGGTGAATGCATGAGTGAAAATGRAGGTTCACAGTCACCTGGCTGGGAGGACGGCAGAGGGGACAGCTGAACGAGGAATTCAGTTTTAGGGAGCCTCTAATCAGGCAAGAAACGCCAGTGGCACTGGACACAAAAAGGCAGAAATTCACCCCAGTTCAGGTGTGTTAAAATTGTATTCAGGGCTTACTTTTCTCCTCAGAGACTTTGTGCCAGAGCAGGTATTGCCCATCTTTGCTGCTCACGCTCGATGCTGAACCCATGGGCAGCACCTTCCCCCCTGCGGTGGTGGGAAGCTCTTCGCAGCGCTGCCTTCCTCCCCAGAAATGTCGCTGTGGCCCCAGGCCTGACCCAGGCCAGCCTTTCTGCTGTGGCCAGGGAGTACCTGGGTGCAGGGGACCAAGCACTCCCCGTACCTGCTAGTCGGGGCAAGTGAAACAGCCTGAGCTGCGGTCACACAAGGGTCCCTGCAAAGGGGATCCTTTGCAGGGGTGCTCAGGGCAATAGGAGGAGATGGGTGGGCAGGTCCTGCTGGGGTGTTGGGTGCCGTAATCACTGCTCTCATCCTCACAGTCTCTCTCGTTCCTGAAAGATCCCATGGACCCACGTCTGTCTAACTTCTGGCATCCAACTGAGGGTCCTAAGTTTAGAGGTACCATCACCTCAGGCTCTTCCATAACATAGAGAAGGAGTACTGGGAGGGCAAGACCTTGAGGGACTCTGGTCCATTTAAGGTCTGAGTGGGCCTTCGGAGGTGTCTGTTTCTCTCTGTTGTCGGCCGAAGGCAACTGTTCTCCTGAATTAGGAGCTTTGGTTAAGTGCCTAAAGCTAGGCAGGTTCACTGTGAACTTCTGTCCTCATTCCTGTAAGTGAAGCGAGTGGTCTCTGCTCCTTACAGCGCACAGCCAGGCTGCTGCTCCTGCTGCTCCGCTCCTGCTCTCCAGCGGGCAGAGGGAGCTGAGCCTTCGAGATTTGGGTCCCCCCAGCCTCCTTCCACAGGATGGATCGGGATGCCCAGCAGCAGCCCTCACAGTGAGCACGGGAGCTTGGCCGGGGAGGGTCTGTAGGGTCAGCGCGCCTGTCTCGGCCCTTTGGCTGCAGGACAGGCTAGCGCTGCATCACCCACAACATTAAAAATAGCAGAAATTGATGTTGCTGCAGCTGGGATCCCTGGGGCTATGGTGTATGTCTGTGACACCCTGCCTCCAGCAGCTCCTCCTGGGGCTCTGGCAAAGGGCTGCATATTCCTCACAGCCCAAAGAATTTGGGGCAGAGAGCGAGTGTTTAGTGTCTTTTTAAGGAGGAGTGCCACTTCCGAACTATGATTCCCCCATTCTGATATAACAGGGCAGACCCAGTCCAGCTTAAGAGCAGGTTTGGCTAAATGCAGTCCTGTGTAGCTCAGCATGAATACTATTTTTGTATTGTAGTACTAATAACCAGTTAAAAGATAACAATGCTTATTAGGCAGATACAGACACATTCTTTGCCTGTCTTGTCAGGTTACAAATGAGCAAAGAGCCAGAAGTACAGTTCATTAGGAAGGAACCAAGCCATTTAATTATCCTAAGAAAACTGTCTTCCTTATTTTTTTCTCTTTCTTTTCTTTTTTTTTTGCTAATGGTTGTAGTTTTCTTACTATTCACTGAGATTTATATATTGCAATAAAAGTGCAGAGCATCTGTCTCCTGGCCTATCAACTTCATCAGGCTTGGGGAACTGAGGGGAAAAAAGGAAAAGAAAATATGTGACTATAATGACTATAATATTGAATTATTTTACGCTGCCATATGGAGTTAAACTGGTTAAAAAAAAGAGAAGATTTCCATTTCAATGCTATTTGTTTCATAATAGAATCTTCCCTATTCTTCGCCCTTCTACTTCCAGAAGGGTCTTATTCAGTGTATTCAGTCCTAGCCAAAAGGTCACTGTTGTCCTACAAGAGACTCCTCCCTCCCCTTCCTGGCACCTCAGGATGCTGTGAATAGAGCTCTCTTTCTCTGAGGCTGAGATCTGTCAGTGGGAAGGTGCACCGGGAACAGCTGAGTATCATCCTCCCCTCCTGGAGGTCAAGTGCATCACCCCTGGGTGCTGCAGAAATCCTGCGAGGAGAGGGATGGGCAATCCCACCAGACCTCCTGGCTCTGACCCTACAGCGCTCAGCATCCTGACCACCTTTCCACTGCATTGTGCCATTAATTTAAATTAATTCAGTCTCTTTGACAGATAGTTCCCTAGATAGGTGATTTTTAGTTTTATATTAAATTTCTCAACCTAGTTATTTAATGAATGTATTTGTATATGCATTTTTCATTGTGGACTCTTGACTTTGACAAGGCGTTGATGAAATAACACATCCTGGAATATGAAGCAGTCAAATGGCTGTTCATTCCAACTGAATTCTGACACTCCTAATCACAGTAAATGATATGTTTAATCTTAGTTTTGTCTTATGGTATTCAGTGGGAGTTCTTATGGAGTGACATTCAAATCCGCGTGAGTAATGCTCTCCCTGGGCTTCTTTCTGTAATACTGGGAGAGGATGTGCAGGAAGGCTGTTGCCATTCCAGCTTGTGCTGTGAAGAAATAAGAGACAAAATAACCAGTATGAAAAGCAGAGAAAGGGCTCTATCATAAGGCTACTCAGCTTGGTGATTTCACTGCTTTGGGATCAGAGACCTTCACTTGGACTGGATAGATGGAGTCAGAGTAGAACAAAGAGCAGCAAACCCTACACTGGAGGAGGATTTGAGCTCTAGAAGGAAAGGACAGTCTCAGACCCCTTGGCAGACAGGTTTATGGAGAGACCACCTG
This sequence comes from Phoebastria nigripes, assembly GCA_035582835.1. Classification (NCBI taxonomy): domain Eukaryota; kingdom Metazoa; phylum Chordata; class Aves; order Procellariiformes; family Diomedeidae; genus Phoebastria; species Phoebastria nigripes. The sequence continues at coordinate 479,061 of JAYKAV010002995.1, forward strand.
TACTGCAAGAACTGGCTATGAGGACATAAAGGGACCTTTTTCTGCCTTGTAGTGTATTTTCATACTTCCTAAATTAAACTGTGCCTACATGCCTTTACAAGTGTCCCTCTTTCTTCACTTGCTTATAAGAGCTCAGACCAGCTCCAAGATCTTGCTATTCATAGGAAACAGTAAAGGTATTTGAAGAAAAGAAACAAAAAAGACCCATTTACTTGCAGGTAAAAGCTCAGAGGGAATAGATTATAAACAGCGCAGAAGAAATCTTTAGAGTCTAGCTGCCAGTGCTTGGCATGTTTTCGCTCAGCGTATGCAAAGGGAGATTTGGGGCAAAGCTGGAAACACCCAAGAGACAGAGCAGAGGGTGCACATGTAATATCAGGGCAACTCCTGCCAAAACACAGGTCTGTGTTCCGAGTGAACAAGTAGTAGAGTTTCTGAGGAAAGAGGAATAAGAATTCCTAAATATCATTTTGCGAAACAGCTACATCAGTTTAATTGTAGCTTTTCAGAAAATCTAGCCTCAAATAGACAAGCAGCCTCAGAGGTTTCAGACTGAGGATTTGAAAGTATGATAAGGTTGCATATAATCTGTAAACATTGGCTTAACTGTAATGTTTGTTATCCTTAGTTATTGGCGATATTTTCTGTGTACTGCCATAGAAAAGGACAGACTAGAGACCCCTAAAACATGACTCTTGTAAGGCAGTGAGAGTGTACATATCAAAATGACCAGAAAGGGACTAGATCAGTCCCCAGCAAATTAAGAATGTGTATTCATTATGCTTGTAATAATGATAGTATGTTTTATAACATTACACTCAAGCAATTGTAATTTCAGTTTTATGGAGCAAAAAGTGCAATCTCTGAGATTTAACTTTTAAGTAGTGGATTTAATTGACACTGCTTGAAAAATATTAATGGCCATTCATTAGGAGGTATTGTCTCTCCCCTTATCCTGCATGATTGTTTTAATTTAAACTAGCTCTCTGCTTTGTGTATAGAATTATTGACAAAAATATGTGTTTCTTCAGCAAATGATTAGCTAAATCATCCTTTTATTTACAAGCAGTGCTGTGTCCCTGTGCCCTAAATCTTGCTAGTTGGAAGAGTGGGAGGGAAAGCAATTTAATTAAGTTAACTTTATTGACCCGCTGGAGCTGTTGTTTAATAGCATGGCTCCCTGGAGTGCAGTGCAGGTAAATTGAATGAATGCCACAGAATATCACTTCCCTGCATTGCATATTTCGAACCTCTGCCAGGCAGTTTGGGATGAGCAGCCAATCAGGAAAAAGGTTTTTCCAGCCTTGCTGGCGTGGATGGCATTTCCCATTATGCTCAGAACGAGGTGCAGAGTGTTACCCATGCGCTCCTCTGAGCGTATCGAGAGGGATAACTCTGGGATCGTGTGTTGCGCTCAGCTGCTGCATTCGGAAGGCAACTTTGTGGATTGGCTCTTCAGCCATGTATCCAAAAATAGCTTTTTATGAAGGAGGAAAACTAGCGTGTGAAACTGAATGAAAGTGCTGTGAGTAACTATTTAATATTAAAACCTCGATACACTCATTCTGCATGAGAAATCAGAGTCCAGAAGGATAGTAAGAGATATCTTCTGGAGCTGTGCTTGTCATTAAATACTTGGGAACAAAATGAAAAATTACAAAACTTCTTTGTTAAACTGTTCTTTGATAAAGCAAATGCTAAAAAGACTTCCACGATGTTTTCTCATAGATAATACTGCCTGCAACTGTTTCAGTTATTGCTTCTGTTGTTAAAATCTTTGTCCAAATGTCCTATTAATGTATAAAATGAGTACAACAGCTTCTCTGCAGTTGACCGGAACACATCCCGTTTTCTGCGCTATTCTTCAGTACTGCCCACTGAGTAAAAGACAGTATTTCAGTCTGTTGCACCTGTACTTCCAAGTAAAGCCAGATCAGTAGTTGTGTGATGTAACAGCAACTTCATATAGCTTTTAGCCCTTGCAGAATTTAATGTTTCTCTGATTAAAGCTGAGACCCAAAGATCTAGTCCTACAGCTTTGCTTAAAGAATTAAATACAGCCACGCAGCTAATTTATGTTTTGCTCTGGAAAATAATAAGAGAGCAACTTTAATTACAATTCATGGTTTTCTCATATTCACTCATAATTCAATGTCTTGAATAGGTTTGTGTGTAATTTTTCCTTTTATATGAGAACAGATTTTTCTTGGCTTCAAACTGATGCTTTTAATTTTAAATGCCCATGAGGTAAGAGAGGTGGGTTTGCAGGGGAGGGGCATTGTCCTTTCTTGTGCTGACCAAAATAGTTGGGAGGAGCAGGCAAGTTTCACGCATGTAAGTCCTTCTTTAGGTCAGACTTGGGTGTCTTTAAACAATCACACTTAAAGCGTTGCAGCCACGATCGCTACCCCTACAGTAGGCATTACGCTGATGGTGAGAATGACCGTCCTTTAGAACGTCATTTCTCACGACACCATGTCACCTCTGGGGGGGGGCTGGCCCTTGAAGTGATCGCTCTCAGTTCCTCTCCTGACCTTTATGCCCTAATATGCCACACGCACTCTCAGAAGTGGTGCCATACRCTTTTAATATACAAACCCAAGCTGTGGTGCAGCTTAGGAAATTCCAGGCGCTCCTAACCTGTCCCTCTGCTCCAAGCTCTGGCGTAGCACCAAGAGGGGGGAGAGCCACCCCCAGCATCAATATGAAGTCCAGAAGTTAAAATTGCCTTTAATTCAATGTTAGATTAACATGGCTTTTGGCTGGCACTGCGTGTTTGTGTATTTACACAAAAGGATGATGTCTTGCATGAGTAATCCTGAGAAGTTTACTAGCTGATATTCTCCAGCGCTCTGTTTATCTTCATTAAATGTGTGTTTTGGCAGCCGTTGCTTGAAGTCCATATTCCATATCTGTAAGATAAGTGCAGTTTCTGTGCTAATGGTTGTGTCTGGGGTCAAAGGCAGGCCTTAGAAAGTAGACTTCTGTGGTTTTCAGCTATTTTTTGCTTCCTGTAGAGTTTTTGTTATGACACTCAAAAATATTCTGAAAGCTTTATTGTGTATCTAATAGAACGAGAGGAAAATACACATCCATGATGCCATCCCACAGTTCCTTCCAAATGCATCAGACAAGTCACATTGAATCATAAGTGACAGTTTTCCTGCACAAGAATTCATACTATATTTTTAGGTGAAGTTCTTTAAAGGTGTTAAAATACAAATATGTAATACATATACGAATTTTAGTTTTACTTGATTACAGTTTTAAAGGACTATCAAATCAAGGTTTATAATATTATTATTTATTTAATATGTTTAATATTTAACTTCACATTTTTTAATTTATGTGTATATTAGTATTAATATAAATTATTAAATGCTATTGATAGTTCTGAGTGGGGCGCAGAACTCATGCCTAACACCAATTTAGTCTTCCATGGGTATTTTTCTTGGTGGCAAAGTTGACTTTAAGTAGCTCCCACCACTGTCCACAACCTACCACCTATCTCTGTCTCTTTTCTTCCAATTGTGCTGGTATAGTTTTTTGTAGGACTGAACACTGACCTGGGTTAGCAACCCTGCAAAATTACTCATCTCCTTTCTCTTTTTCTCAAGGTCCTTCGTAAAGCAGAGCAATGTGCTCATCTGGTTTGCAGTGTAGCCCCCAAATCTTTGCTCCGGTGCAACTGAACATGCATCATAGGGAAGGGAACTGCTTCAGTCCAGTCAGGCCAGAAAAAAGTGTCCATCAAACTACCATTGGATTTTAAGACATGCTATTTGCTTGATGGTTTAGCCTACGAACTCTACATAGGCAYGCTTAAGGTTAAGTACTAGTAATGGTGTTTTCTCCGAACCAAATCTTTGTGAAAACTTTTGCCAGTACAGGAACAACATTTAGGGATAGATTTAGCTTTTGATATTTGAAGGTTTTATGAKTTTGGAGGTTTTTTAATGCCAAAAGCTGGGAAAAAGTCTGAGTTGGTGCACTTACACCACAGAAAATGTAGTTTGTTTATTTGAGGATTGGGTATAAGAAATGTTTGCGTTCTATACTTACAAGAGTTTGCTGATTTACTAGCTGGGTTTTGTTTTGTTTGTTTGTTTGTTTGTTTGTTTTCAAGTATAGCTTATATTAAATGGATAGAAGTAACATACTGTAACTCTTTTTTTTACAGCTACTAACAGAACCTTTCCCTGTCACATCTGTTTTATTTTGGGGTTGGTCTTGCCCACACCTAAGGGACACTGAGGCAGAAGTTTTACAGCTGCAGAGGGATGGCATCGTCTAAGCTCCAGTGTTCTGCTCAAAGACGTTCCTGCTTTCTACTGTCACTGCCACTCGCTAGCTGGCAGTGCTGCCCCGCGGTTTTGCTAACCGAGTGGCTTGCATGATTGCTCCTTAGCCTGAAACTTGCAAACTCAGCCAGGCCAGGCCAGATCCACAGTTCACACCACTTAAAATAAACGGGCTTGTTTTGCCTTGAGCATTTTAGAGAGTGTTCACATGACCCCCTCCGCTGGCACAGCTATGGGGCAGAGTGTGGGAAACAGGGAGGAGTAATGTTGTCAAACCATCATAATACTGTGTGCAAAGTGAGTGTTTGCTATTCCCCAAGTCTTAAGCACTTTAAACATAAGAGAAGGCAGCAGAAGTGGCTGTAGCATGGTTGTGTCCAGCAGACTTGCATTCAGGTGTGATGCTAAGCATGCAGTGATATGTAAACTCATATGCAAATTTTTCTTTGTTCACACTGATATCTAAATATTCATTCACGTWTTCCGCCCTTCTAAAGACTAAAGCTGGCCTATGCTAGCATTTTGAGGTTGGTTTTCTTTTACTTCACGTTAATTGGTTGTTAATTTATTTAAGTAAATAGAGATCAATGAGGATGTGTTAAACCTTTGCTACACAGGAGACAAAAGTTTGTTTTAGACTACAATGCAGTCTCTAAGTCAACCATTTAGAAACATAAGAGTTGATTAGGAGGTGCTCTCAGCAGCTCACGGAGCTTAACCTGGCAGTAGATAACTAATGCTCCATAATCCCAGCTATGGAAAGGCCTAAGGAGTTTGAAAAGTTCCATTTGGTAATTTACTAGGAAATCCCCGACGGTTCCTCCAGAAGAAAAATTAAGTATATGGAGAAGATAACACAGCCTGGACACCTGAGGAGGAACCCAGATGCTGAACAGGATCGATTAGTCTCTTTTTGTCCTCTGGAGTCAGAAGCCTGTTGCTGCAATATCCAAGCGGATTGTCTGCCTTACCGTGTACGTACGCGAAAGGACGGCAGCACCATTGTCGCAACAACAAAGGAAGACCCATTCTCTGCTGCAAAGTCTATCATCAACAAAATTACTGTTTAAATTCTCTACCAGTAGATGACAATAACCTTTATTAGTAGAATTAACAAAAGAAGTAGGGGAAGAAATGTAGTTTCTCAGACTTCTTGGAAGTCACGCATGAGAATTAATTAATCCCAGTGTTTGTTTTCTTAAATAAGCGAGCTTGAATAAAATCACTGAGAGGAATCTTGTGCCCTTGCACACATGCATAGAGTAGCATTTCCAAACCTTGACCACAGGAGAGAAAAAAACATTAAGAAAGAAAAATTGTTAATACAAAAGCCAGGAACTCTGAAGGGAATTCTGTAGTATGCTGGCAGTGGAGGTATTCTGATTCAAGAAACTACTTCAAAAGCACATCAGTCAAGTCAGAGGTGATATGTTAAAGACTTTTATTGAAGCATGAAAGGCCAGTAATAACCAACATCACAATTTCTGCCAGGGAATAGGAATTGAATAGTCATTTCAGTGTTTTATTTTATGATCCTCATTAACTGTCTTCTGCATCCAGAGTATTAGATATCCCTTAACTGTCTTCTGCGTCCAGGATATTAGACATGAGGAGAGCAGCAATTGAGGCCAGGAAACCTACCCCAAGCAGTTGTCATGTGTCTGGATTTTATGTTTTCTTTCCTTCATGATCACTGTGCCTTTAGCAAAACCACTTATTTCTTCTGTATGTTATTGTTATTCTTCTTTTGGGAATGTGGTCAGATAGAAATACCAAGGCATTGTACTGAAAAACCCACCCTGCATTAATGCTATAAGACTGCACCTCTGTGTAATGTTTGCTTATATATATTTTGAACTGGGATATTTAGTAGGTGTTTCTGGAGCAAAGGATTCCAACACAGCTGCTAATATGGCCCATGGCAGGAGATGACGCTGGCTTTACCCTGCTGTGCCCACATACTGCTCTGCGTAGATGCACTAGCCGGTCCGTGGGGTGTTTCCATTCAGCTGTTTGTCAGCTGCTAAATTCCCCGCTGAGCATGTCTTCTCTGCAGAGATTTATGGACTCACGCTCTACTTGGAGGAACCCAGTCAGCTAAGCCAGAGAATGAGTGTCCATGCTGCTCAGCCCTGCCTGTGCTCAGGTCAGCATCACAGCAACCCAGTTCAGGACTCACAGTGCCCAGGGCTGGATTCCGTGAATCGTAACCCCTAAATCAACAGCAAGCTGTGTCACTCTATGAAGTGCTTCACGTGGCATTGTACAATAAGAAGGGTGTCTAGCCCAAACCTCTTGTGCTGTGAACCTATGAACACAGTGAAATAGATCATCTCTGGTTCTCCATGCGTGCTCGCAAAATACGCATGGACATCAGGTAGGAAAGTTCCTTCTGAATTGTCCAGAGAGTCTGCTGCATTACATAAATACTGAACATGAGACACCGAAACACACGTGGGTGTTCTCAGGGGCCCAGTGCAAAGGCTGAGACACTGCATTAGGGTGCAGTGTAAGGTAGTCCACCAGCACCCTCACTAAGCTTTCAAAACCGTTCTCTTGTTCCTTTTCCCCCACCATTTCTAGGAGCTCAGGAGACCTGTTGGCAGGACAGAACCCTTACCGTGGGTGCTGAACTCCTTTAAAAATCTGCCTCAGCTTTTATTGCATGGGATTATCTGGCTTTATTTTACTTTCCATCTCTTTCCTCTTTGTTTCTCTCAAGATGGTTGTTTTCTCTTGGCTGTGGGTAGCACTGCGAGTAGAAGAATGTATGTGCATATATGCATTCAGCACCCTTTCTTCTTTCCTGTGTCAGGCAACAGGGGTGTGTATTTCTGCATCTTTTCAGCAAGTAGTTTTCCTTCTTCCTTTATACAGATCAATCCCTTGCCTTTGTCTCCCTTCAGAGTCRGGGGGGGTGGTGTGTGCAGCTTTGCTTTCTTGAAGGAGAAGGACCGTATTACTTTCACCATGCAGACAATGGATATCACCTGCTGTAGGCAACATGGGCTTTGCATACCTTTCTTAAAGTCAGACACGGGGTGATCTTTTCTCATTGCTGTACACTGGCTTTATACATTAGTTCTGCCTTCCTGATTTCAGATGTTATCAGCCTGAATTGACTCCAAAACTTAGAGCAAACTGCTGTTCTTTTCATTCTCATAATTACTGTACCAAGCACAGGTAGCAGCCTTGAGGATTTACTTTTTCACTCCAAATGAGCAATGTCAAGTGAAATAAGGATTCTAAATTATCTTCCCTTCTTTCTGAGAGAAAGAAAAGTTACAGCTCACTATCAAGTCTTAACAGAATGGAGATATCTCAGATTTAAGTCAAAAAAGAAAGTGTGATCAAATTAGTTGATAATTAAGTTAATCATAATAAAATGATGTTTACAGGTATAATAGATGCATATAGAGTGCATATGTATGTATAGTGAATGTATGTACGTGGATTTACACACACACACATGTGTAATAAGTGGTATAAATACGTTATCTTTATTATTTAACTGCACTTTCCTCTGGATGGGTAAAGCAGTAGGACCCAGCCTGGGTAGCTCAGGTTCAGAGAAGCTCTGAACACCTTCTCAATCAGTTCTGTGATGTTTCAAAGCATCAGTATATATTTTAAAAGACTAGTGTTTTATGCTAAGAAGCATATAAGTGTTTATTGGACTTCTGTTGTAAACCAAAACAGAGATGTTTTTAAACTGAACCCTATCCAGAGAATGTGGACAACATGGTGAGAAGTACAACAAGTAAATAAATAAAAGAATAACTGAAAATGTATCTGGAAGACAGAAAAACAAAATTTCAGGTTATGCCATGGTGACAGTGGGTAATTCTAGAGAGCTCTGCCTTTTGCTAACTCCAAAACATGGCTAAAATATGGCTTGCATTTGTCTTACATCTAAAGCACAATTTCATTACAAGGTGTGCTGGGAAAAGTTACTTGTATTATAATTGTTCAACATTTATTGATTTTTCAGTTAAAAAAAAAGTTCTGTGGGTCAAATTCTACCCACAGTGATATTGGTGTATATTGCAATATTTTGTAGTTTCATCACATTCTTGCTGTGAAAGGGGAGAACACAACTGTGTGACTTTCCTATCCTGATCACCATAAGATTTATAGAAAAGCATGTCACTGTTCCTCTAGCCCACACACTCTAATTCCTGGAAATTGCACTGATTGCCAGAAGAAGGAAAAAAAAGAAAGAATAAAAAAAAAAAAAAGAAATGAGAAAAAAACCTCAAGGTACCCCCAGGTTTTCATGGAATTAACAAAACCTCCCTGTTGCACTTCAGGTGCCGAGAAGTCTGTCAGCACAGAGGCAGCAAGGGCAGAATTACATCCAGGTCCACCAGGACCACATTTTATTTACACGACCAGTTCCCACTGAAGCCAGTGGAAAGTACTACTTTGTGGTACTTGTGAACTTGTACAAAGGCAGCATTGCACTAAGAAACTAGTGTTTTCCATTAATTGCCAGAGGTTTTTGTCACATTGCTAACAATCATGTTTCTGTTGCCCTAGTTTTACATAGTGAATAGAAATTGCTTCAGATTTATTGTAACCCAGAGTCTAGCAAGACAGATTTGTTCCAGAAGTGTGGTGTGGAAGTCCTTCTCTGTGCCTTTTCCAAGGATGGGATTTCAAAGAGTCATCTTTGACTGATATCAGCAGCATCCATAAAGAAAGGTGAGAGAAAGCATAATCAAGGTAATTTCAGCAAGTTATGTCCCTGCAGCCATGGTGTTGCCCTGCATGCAGAACTGGTGTGGCTATATGGAAAATTGGAGATTAATTTGAAGCAAGTCCTTCCCACCGTTCTTTATGTGTTAGATGTACTTTTGGACATGTGTGGCAGCTGGGTTATCCTTATAACCTATCCTGTTGCTTGGCCTTGAGGAGAGGCTGAGAGAATGGGTCGGGGGGAGGAGGTCACATTCAGATGGCCTAATTTTCATGTAAGTGCCTGTGTCAGATGTTACATAAAGTTTTAGAGCCAACTAAGTGGAAAGAATTAGGCACAGAAATTAGTGTCCTTATATAGGCCCTGTGACAACAGCTTATAGTTGGTACATAAAGGATAATATCTAAATGTAAGTAAGCATCATCCAACCACCTTCCTCTTGGACTAGTTCATTTATGCAAGACACAGCAAATGTAGGAATATCAATGGTGGCACTTTAGCATAGCAAATTCACRGCTTTGTGCTTTAGATTACCAGCCTGGTATCATGGTGCCCTGACTGGAAACACAAAGTAGCTTGTTAATTTGTGTGTGCTAATAGATTTTCTGTGTTGTAGAATGCATATAATTTTGAATAATTCCTCTGTCCTAATGTGTATGTTTTCCATTATAAGCAACTACTCAGTCTTTTAGCAATAATTGTTGATATTTTTAAAGATATGTGTTATAATCAATATCTGGGAATTATAATTATTGATTGGAAAAAAAGCCCATTGAAATAATTAGCCATTGTTACTCTATATGTTTCCATGTGGAGTGGATCCAATTGCCATAATTCCAGTTAAATAAGAGGTTGCCCACATACTGGCCTATTTAATGGGTTTTACATCTAAGGAAGAAAAATCAAAGAGAAAAATCTAATGTTCTGTCTCTAGATTTTCTACTTTTTATTTTAGGTTCCATTCTATGGCTCCATTGTGGCAGAAAAGAAATGCTTTCATGCCTGTGATATCATTATATTCAGAAGCCCCAGGCCTTGCCCAGTAGAACTAGCTCTGATGAGCAGCTTTAATAATTTAAAAGGCAAATCTAGCACTGGGAGAGGAGGGGAAAAACACTTTTTGTGAAGTTTGACCCAACATAACTTGTTTCACACATCCAGCAGTCTTGAAGAGTTTCAGGGAAGAGCAAGACCTACCGTTCACCATGGAGCCACTGTCATGCATGTCACTTACAGGACCTGTTCTTGGCTAGAATAGCTTTGTAGGCTGCAGGACATTCAAAGAAATGGTGGCCCTTTGCTTCTGGGGCACCTGGTGAATGGGGCATTGCTGTAGACTGGGTTTAGATCCTATGTAATGGCACAGATTTTCCCTACGTGAAGTACTGGAAAATGAGAACGCTGATGGTTTCCTGCCATGTATATGTGCTCTATGAAAAGGAACAGCATAAATAGAAGGAGGCTGGATGTGAACAAAAGGAGAAGCTAGGAATGACTGGCAGTGTTATGTAGTAGTAGGATAGAAGAGAGTATGGGAAGAGTGAAGAGGAACAGGAGGAAGAGCAAGTATAGGAGTAGCAAAGAGGAGAAAAGAGATCAACAGATTGGGAGAAGGGAAACATGCAATAATAGAAGGACCAGGAAACTGGGAATCGAAAAATGAGAACAGAGAGAAGAAAGAGAGATGGCACATTTGGTTATTTAATGAATGGCTTAACATGCCAGATACTCAAAAGAATTTTTCATCTAAATAAGGCAACTGAGTCATCTTCTTAACCTGACTTCTCTAAATGTTCCCTTATGTATGTGTCATCTAGTAATGTAATTATGACAGAAGATGCAAGCAAAGCAGGTTTGAACCTGATACCTGTAGCATTTTGGGACAGCTTTTAGGAAAGCTGGGAATTGATGGAAAATCAGTGAACCAACACAATTTTTAAAGCACAATGCTAGAGAACGCTTGTTTTTTGTTTGAAATACTGCTTAAGGATCAGGACACCCCCCACCTTCATTTTCCCCACTCAAAGAGGGAAAATTGAAAGCTCAATCCTTTGGTTTTAGCCACATTTCAGCTCAAGGAGCTAGGCGGATCTTGATCCCCTAATAATTTTTAAGCCATAAAAGGTACTTTGCCTACGTGCCTCATAGGCAGCAGTGTGCAGCACAGACATTATTCAGCCAAGTTTTTGCAGAGAATAAATCATAAGTTCCTGCCAATGAGCAAAAAGAACTCAAGGCAACATCCAATTACCTCTGTGTTTACTTAACATGATTTTATAAGACACTGTACAATATTGCGGCCTGTTGTTCCTCAGTAACATTGCGCATCTCGTGTATGCTGTAGGGATGAATTTGATTTCTCCATCTGCTACCCCTTCCCTGCCCTCTRTGTGTGACACTGAACTCCTGCATTGCTTTGGCCAAAAGTGACCAAAGTAATTTCTGTAATACAGTCCTTATTCCACAATGGCACTCTCAGATTTAAGGTGGGATTGTTTATAAAAATACTTTTTAATAACTTGAAGGAAAAATGTTATAGAAACTGAAATTTTGATCATATGTTGCATTACAGGTTTCCTTACTGTAAGCCACGCATGTTGCATCCTTTGCTCTTCACGCAAGAAATACTGTGTGAAGTACGGGCAAAGATTAGTTCAAATAATTTTATTCATCAATTATGTGTAGAAACACAGGATACTGAGAGAGGCATCAGTAGGCTAAGAGATTCTTTAAAGTGATACTGCCAAATTCTCAAGTGCCACTTTAACATGTTAGTGGATTAGTGTTTAGTCATTACTTTAAAATCTGTTGCAGACTCCAAAGTGGTCTGCTTTACAAAGGGAACATTTAGAAAAAATAAAAATGTGAAGGCTGGATAAGAACAATGCCTAAATGCTGTGCAGGTGGTAGGTCAATTCAGAGTCTGAAATAAAACTTGGTTCTCTCCTTTCTGTGGCCAATAACGTTTGTGTGCCTGTGTGATATAACACTCTAGTGAACAACTACAAGATTTGGGAGAAAAAAGTAACAAGTTAATGGCTATTGTGATTTTGAAGCACATTGATCTTTCTCCCTGTCCAAGACAGAGACTGCAATGTGTGTCAGGAAAAGCTATTATCAATGTAACATTTACTGGAAAATAGTAATGTTAGGAGAAGTAAAATCAGAGCAAAGTCTTCAGTTTGGGGAATATTAAAATATAGATGATGAATTACAGTCAATGTAGATAAACCACTTACCTTCATAATGCTGATGTAGGATGAGATTCTGCAAATGCTCCCCATTCAAATATCCTGTTTGGTCCCCATATACTATCTGACAGGCAGTAATCAGGGCAAAGCACTGCTGAAATTGATTCCTATAATACTGGGGTTTTTAATGAAAATCCTGATGACAAATTATCTTTGTTGTTCTCTTCATCGTTTTATCCCTTGTATCCTAAGTTAATTACATGGCATTTTAATGGAGGCTTTTTGAGCGTACTGTACATGTCAAAGAAAAAGCAAAATGCTGTCAGTTTCTGGAACTTGCCCAAACTCTCACAAATATATGTGAATTTAATTCCAACAGTGTTTTAATCTGGAGGTTCATCATTTATGTTTTTACCTGTCAAACACTCATTCGGCCTCTCTTAGCATAACAGGTGGGAGTAAAAAACCAGTATTCTCCCTCTTGCTTGTCTTTTGTGAATAAAATGAAAGAAGCAGTAATTGGACATCTCCCAGGCTCATGATTTAGGACTGAAAAACATGATTGCAGAATGTTTAAATTAGGCAGCGCTGTGAGTTGCAAAGGAGGTGAGACTAGGTCTGCTGAAAAGTGAAACAGATGTTGGCAGGTAGCAAGCAAAATTTGTGAGATGCTGAGTTGGGAGGGTTTTCTTTGTAATCTCTCTTGATTTTATTTTCCAGTCATATTGTCAGACTTAGCCATGGATCATTATTTACAAATTAATATTTAAAATTACAAATAATGTACATTATTTATAGTCAATAATCATTAAGCATTGCTACTCCATTACTTTTTATTTCAGCTTAGTCAGTGAACACAATTTAGTGACTATGGCTCCTTGTAAAAGTTCAGATGCATCTAAATTGACTTTGATAGAGAAAAAAGTTTCATTTTAATGTCTTTTTTTTTTTACACTTAAACTTCCTTTTTTGCAGATCTTTTGTCTGAAATGAACAAATACTTCGGGCAAAAATGGGAAGTTTTCAGAATGATAAGAGCAAATGAAAATAGAGGGATCAACAGCTCATTCTGGGAACTGTTTGGCAGGTTCCCATGGGAGACTGCCCTGAAGGGGAAGGGGACCCGGAGAGGATGCTGCGCTCTGAGGATAACCTCCCCAGACCTGGGCCCAGCCCAGCCCATGTCCCAGGCAGTCACACAGGCACAACAGATGGCCAGGGAGCTGCAGCCTGGGCTCCGGTACCAAAAGAGAGGGCAGAGGAGGCCAAGGAGGGGTACTTGGGAGCAGTGCAGACCATTGTCTGGCCATGCAGGCAGGGAATTAGGGAAGCCAGAGTTCAGCTGGATTTGAAATTGGTGAGGAATGGGAAGGGCAACAAGAAGAGCTTCTAAAGGCAGCAGCAAAAGGAGGCGTAAGGAAGATGTGGGGCTGCAAAATGAGGCAGCAGACCTGGTAACAAAGCACGCAGAAAAGGCTGAGAAACTCAGCGTCTTCTTTGCTTTGGTCTTTACTGGCAAGTTCTGTCCTCAGGTCTCCCAGGCAGGATCTGGGAAGATTGAGTTAGTGACCAAATAAGCAAACTGGATATACACAAGTCCCTGGGGCAAGAGAGAATGGATGCAAGGATGTGGAAGGAGCTGGCTGAGGTCACTGCAAGGACTGCTTTGTATCTTCTTCAAAAGGTCCCTAGGGATCAGGAGAGGTTCCTGAGGGCTGGGAAAAGGCAAGTGTCACACACATCTTCAGGATGAGCAGGAAGGCAGATCTGGGGAACTATCTGTTCATAAACCTCCCTTCAGTCCCCAGGAAGATTTTGGAGAAAACCCTTCTGGAAACCATGTCCAGGCACATGGAGGACAAGAATGCAATTGGGAACAACCAGCATGGATTCACAAATGGCAAATTGTGGCTGAACAATCTKAGAGCTTGTTCTGAGGAGATGGCTGGTATGGTGGGTGATGGAAGAGCAGTGGTTATTTGCCTTGACTTCCACAAGGCCTGTTACATGATATCCCTGCAGCCAAATTGGTGAGACATGGATTTGAGAAGTGAACTACAAAGTGAGTGGACTGCTGACTGTACCACCAGGCTCCAAGAGTTGTGATCGGTTGTATAAAGTCCAGCTGATGGGCTGATGCGTAACATCTATCAGGAGTCAATACTGGCACCGACATTCATTCATTCACCTAGACAATGGGATGAAATGCACCCTCAGCAAGTTTACAGATGGCACCTAATTAGAGGAGCAATTAATATGCTGGAGGGCAGGGCTGCCATTCAGAGGACTCTCAACAAGCTGGAGAAGTAGTCTGGCAGAAACTTTTGGAACGTCAGCACAGGCAAATGCAAATTCCTGAACCTGAGACAGAACAAGCCCATGCAGCAGGACTGGCAGGGCACCAATTGGCTACAAAGCAGTTTTGCAGAAAAATTCCTGGGGGTCCCAGCAGACAACAACTCCAACATGGATCAGCAGAGCACCCTGAAAGTCAGCCACATCCTGGGCTGTACTAGCAAGAGTGTAGCCAGCAGGTTGAGGGAAGTGATTCTTGCCCTCTGCTTGGTGCTTGTGAGACCCTGCCTGGAGGACTGTGTCCTGTTTTGGATTCCCCTGTGCAAGATGGATATCGACATACTGGAATGAGACTCTTGGAGCACCAAGTGGCTGGAGCACAGGACATATAAGGAGAAGCTGGCAGAACGGGGTTTGTTCAGCCTGAAGATGAGAATACGGGGGGAACATAATTGTTTTAAACTACCTACTGGCAATGTAGGCAGTCCGAAGCCAGACTCTTCTAGGCAGTGCACCATAATAAGACAAGAGGCAACAGACACAAGTTGCAACAAGGGAAATTTTGTCTAAGTATCAGAAAAATCTTTCCTGCCCTGAGGGGGGTGAAATACTGGCACAGGTACCCAGACAGTCTGTGGCATCTTTATTCTCAGAGATATGACAAAGTTGACTGGGCAAGTTCCTGAGCAACCTTTGAACTCAGATGTAACTTCAAAGCTGATCTTGCTGGGTGAGCCCCAATGATCCCTYCCAACCTGATAATTCCAACAGAATTTGGTTTTGCTTACTTAAATGGCTGCTTTAAGGATTTAAATAATATTCCTGGGCCACTTTGTATTTTGAAGGAAAAGAACAGTGAAAATGCAGATCATTATTATTACCAAAATGTAAGTCATTGCTGTTAGGAGATATTGTGGGAGTGGTCACATATACCAGGCTGCCAGAATGGATTGTGGTTTTTTGTCAAATAGAACAAAAAAGTCAGTGAAGCATGTTTAATCCACGCAAGTGAAGAGTTCTGCAGACCTTGTAAACAAATACAAGGTAAAAATAGGCCAGTTTGGGTGATTTACTAGTCTGGACAAATCCAACTTAAATATATTTTAATATTTTTCTGTCGTCTTGCTTATTTCTTCTGCTTAAAATGCAAACCACTTTCTTCACCAGTTTTCTCAGTCTTTGCAAATATTCTTTTGCTTAGAGAATAAATCTGATAGGCCTTGAGGGTTGGGGAAATGAAGGGAAGAAAGTGTTGTGGACTTTGGTGGGATTTTTCATTCCGGAATACAGGCAATGATTTCTCTTTCAAAATCTTTCACTAGCTGTGTATCAAGACCTACCTAAAAATAAGGGCAATGTCCAACAGCTCTGTGAGCAGCAGGGATTTTTCTCAAGAGGGCAAGACTTTATCCTCCCTCTTATGGTCCCAGAACTCCTCTGAGGAAAACCTACATTACTGAGTGAAATAAACCCACAGCCAGAGTGGTGGTCAGAGCTTCTGACCATACCGGGTGAATATCCAGGCTCAGAGAGCTCTTAGGCTTGGGTACAGATGCTGTAGAGCTCCCAGCACAAGATGAGGGACCCTCTGGCCCCCTTTTGCTGTCCTGACACGTGCTGTTAGTGGTTGGTTTGGCAACTCCTTGCCTCCGTGCTGAACTGTGCAGGTCTTCTGCTCAGAGCACAGCTCTCCTGAGGGTAAGAACAGAAAAATGGCTCTGCTGGGCCTAGCCAGTAGGCCTGGTATATTTTTCTAAATGTAGATGACAACATATATTTCAAGAGTGTAAGATGGCAATGTTAGGGGGATACATTTTCCGTACTTTTCTCAGCCTTTCCCGGTCTGAAGTTTAGGGACTTGACTAGAAATTATACCTTTGTTTCTAATAACTGTTGGGGCTGGTGGGGTGTCCCATGAATTTGTTTCATTGCTTTTTTAATTTATTCAGGCTTTTGACATCTGCAATATATTCTTATGGTTTATTCCATAACTTAATTACCCATTCTGTAAAAAAGTGTATTCCATTTTTTAAGCGTTAATCTGAGACTCCAACATTTCATTTGCTGCTCTTTCCTTCTTGTATTACTAGTAGGGGTGAATAGCCTTTCCTGGTTTACCCTTCTCAGTGTGGCACATGATGTTATGTGTTTTGTCATGTTCTTCTGACCTACCTCTTTTCCAAACTGAGTTATCCCAGCCTACTTATTTTTCCTCACACAGATACTGTCCCTTACCTTCAATTATCTTTCTTACCACCCTTGTCTATATGTTTTCTACTTCAGGTGAGTCCCTTGGGGCTTGGAAGATAAGGCACATTTTCTCAGTGGCAATAAGATTGCTCTCTTTCATTTCATTTTCCTAATAGTTCATGATATTCTATTCACTTTAGGCTGATGTTTTCATAGGACTGTACATAGTTTCTCCAGTTGCAGCAGCTGTATTTCAGAGTGGTAACAGCTAACTTAAAGCTCATCCCTGGGTATGTATAGTTAGGACTGTTGGTTTTTATTCCAGATTCCACATTTATCAGCATTGCATTTCATCTGCATTTTTATCACCAATCACATAGAATTGAGATCTTTCTGCAATTTTTCAGTCATCCTTCGGTTTTACTACCCCAAATAATCTAGTGTGATTAACTGTCACTTCATTATTCAGCCTTATCCAAATTACTGACAACTATGTTGAACACTGCATTTCCCTGCACTGATCCACTAGAAATCTCTCTGCATTGTGAGGAGTGACCATTTACTTCTACTATGTGTTTCCTATTGTCTAACCAGTTTTAAGGGGCTTGTTCCCTGTAAAGAAAGGTTTTGGCCTGGGAACCTTCCCAGGTATTCCGCAGTGAATACCTATGTAAAGAATTCTTCTCACTTCGCTGGTGTACAGTCTGAACTTATTTGAGCTCTCCTTTCATACCCCAATTACTTATCAATCAGCGCTACAGACTTTCTGGCAGACTTCCTGTTTCTGATGTGCTTAAAAAGCATTATGTTATTGGTTTTATGCCTTTAGCAAATTGCTCTTCAAAATCTTTTCTGGCTGGGCTTATTAAATTTAACTTGCCAAAGCTGATATTCTTTTCTATTTTTCTGGTTGGGAAATGACTTCCGCTTTCAGAAGAACTTCTAGTCATCTCCTTTACTGTGCTGTGTATTGAAATGGTCTAGAAAAAAGAGACAACTCTGGGGAGTTTCTCTTTCCGTCTTCCCTGCCTTCCCCCCCAAAATGACCTGACATTAGGTATGTTGTTAAAGTTATAAAGTAATTATTATTCTCTTCCTGAATTGCTTTCTCTCTCTCTTGTGTCCCCTCAGAAAAGGAACTAAAACATGAAGGGAATGCTCGCAAAATTCAAACCATGGGGACAAAAAATCAAAGGGAAACGATTTGCAAAAATGGATAGAGAAAGGAAGGGTTGGTGTAAGCATGCATGGATAAGAAAGAAGGAGTAGCAGGAGGAAAGAACAGGTCGGGAAAAATTACACAGACAAAGGAAACAGTGATCATACCAAAATAATCACTTCTGAAATACTAAAGGTTTCAGTGCAGCTTGCACTACAGATCAGTGGGATGAGTCCTAGGAATAAACTCTGTTTTCTGAAAATTATACCAGATAGAGACAGAGGTTTAGATAGGGATATACCCACGTGTGTGCCTACGTCCTGCCTTAAAAGTGAGGAAGACTGAGGCAGCAAAGCTTCCAGATGTTTTGATGGGACTTGAGTAGCGAGCAGGTCCCCCAAACCAGAGGCAAATTTCATCCTTGGGCAGCTGCCTAAATTTCCTCACTCATCAGCAGACTCCAAATGGCAGGTTCAGCCTCTCATAAACATACAGATGTATACAGACATGATTCCTGGGTATATCCTGGCAGTGGCTGAGCACTGCACCCTGAAGCAGCAAAGTATGGTACCAGATTATGTCAGTGCCTTGCAGGATTGAGTCCTGCAAGCTTTTGCTCATGAGCCGCTCCAGAAGGAGAGGTGCTGATTTCTCCCTGAACCTTCTGCTCTGCACAAAAATGGGGGTCTGTTTTGAGCCCTAACAAGGTAAGGCTCTCCAGCAATGTATTGCCAACTTTAATATTTCTCCAGATTTGCAGGGAGGAGATTTCCTACCTTTTGGCACCAAGCAATTATCAAACTTTAAAAATGCACTTAACACCCCTGAAAGGGAAGGAAATATAAAAATTAATATCACTATACATATAAATAATATATCTATTCTACTCAAGGAGTTCTGCTGGATTCTGAGTTCTTTGAAAGGCCAAGTTGCAGTTGCAGTCGTAAGCATCATTTTTTAACTAGGCTTAACGATGAGACTTTCAGCTTCTTTTTCTGAGGACAGATCTCGATCCTCCAAATGAGTGAAATCAAGGTAAATGACAGCATTGGTTGCTTCTGACTTGCACTCTTTGAAAGTCCACTGCACAGGACAAGGGAATAAGCAGCTGGGAGCCATCAGCACCTGGGCTGCGATCAGCCCATAAACCACATGTTTTGTAGCATGCAGCAGCTTTGATTCTGTTTCCCAGTTGGGTCCAAGATGTAAGATTTAACCTGTAAAGCCTCCTGGGGTTTGAGCAGTAGCAAATCTAAGGCCTTTGCCAGGTTAGCAGCTTTTTTGCACTGAGCACTGGAGAAATGCTTATTTCGGGCAGATACCATCCCTGCCCTGAAGCACTCATTATCTCTTTGAGGTGTTTTACACATAGCTAAAGGCCTATATGTATCCTGAATAAAAGCTCTTTGGTCAGTCACTCTTTCTAATTTCCCTGCCTCCTCATCAATGAATGCTTGCTGGTGCAGGGTTCTCCCTCACCCCTGTAAAGGGAGAAAATTCTTTCAGGAGAGGAAGCAGGATGGTATACAGACAGGAAAGGAAAGGCTCAGAGCAATAAGAAAGGAGATACAAAGATGGGAATAAGTTTGGGAATAGTTATCTATTCTCAATCTAGAGAGTCTGGCAACATAGGAGAAACAAGAAGAATGCAATGGTGGAGAAAAGAAGTACGGAGAGAAACCTCATCACAGCTATACGACACAGAAAAATGACTGAAGGAGGAAGAAGGCTGTACCAGGAGACACAGCACAGTACAAAGCAAAACAAAGTGATGGAAGTTAGAAAAGAAAATGAAAAAACAAATGTTTAAGAGACAAATTTAGATTTTTTTAAAAAAAGTTCAGTAGAAAATGTACACACAAAATGGTACATAGATAAAACATTTTTCTCCCATAATGCTGCAACGCTCCAGAATCTAAATGGGCTGTGCTAATAGCAGCTTTGTGAGATAGGACAAGGTTATTATTTTATGTCCGTGGAGCTAAGGCACTGAAAGACAAAGTGAATCTCAAGAGATCACAGTGGAAATCTGCAGGTGGAGAAGGGGTCTGAACTTGGTGAGCATCACTGAAGTATCTTCTCCCTCAGTAAAATTTCAGACATTTAAAAAAAAAACAATGGAATGAAGTAGGATATGAAGTTGTATATAAAAAGTCATTATGGTATGGCAAGGTATGATTTTATGTTGAACAAAATTATTCTTCTGCATTTTTCCTGTTGTTGCTACACTAGTGGACTTGGCGAACAATGGTATAATCTGTCAGAAAAGCTGTAACAAATATACCTGCATAAGGCTTTAATAACTCTAGCTCAAAACACTAATATTTACTGAAATTTCAGTGTTATCTGCCAATATTGATGCAACGCGTGTTCTGACAGTACTGTACAATGAGCAACTGCCAATACACGCTTCAAAGCTGTTCCTGTTTTTAAATCTATTATTTACTCTACGGCTCTTCAGTAGTTTCCTGATCAAACTAGTCAAGCTCTACGCTGGCACACTGATAACTCTTACGCTGCACCAACATATTGAAATATCTCATGGTAGCCTTTTACATCAAGAATTTCACTGCACTCAAACTCTTTCATAAGGAACTTAAAGAGCACATTATGGACAGCATATTAAAACATTCTTGATTATTATAGGTGGACTGTTTGCTTTTTTGAGAATGATATTATACTGATGCCCCTGCAGAAGAATTAAGACTGACGYAAGGTGGACTTCATACATTTAGGGCCAAGGCCCCTGACTCTCAGAGGAATTATAAGATGACACTGGTGAATGTAGTCTTTGCTGAATCTTCTGAGAATGCAGAAGAAGCAAAGCTAAACTGAGTCCTCAGCTTCCAGGAACAAACTGGACTGGCTGTGAGCATAGGCAAAGCAGAAATTGTCTAAGGTAGCAGGCTGCTGGGAAGATAAAGCGCATGTCCCTTAACACCCCCCGCCTAATTTTGTCCATATTAGGACTGGGAAAAACAGGTTGTCTGAAACTGCTGCTGCCCCTAAAGTAGGAGTGGAAACTATTGGTAGAATGCCCAGTGCCGGCAGCTGTGATAGCTGACTGGTATCAGTCCCTGGAGGCAGCCAGATTAGCAGCATGGATCCTCTAGATCTCTCCATTGCAATTCCCCATTTTTCTGAGGCAGGCAGGGGTGGCCCTGTCCCATCTGTTATTTTAGGAGGACTGACTGTCAATTTTGTCTGAGCTGTTGAAAAGTCTTGTGCTGGCTCTAGAATAAAAGGCATGCAAAATGTTTATAGTCTTAAATGAGGAATAATCACAGCATTACTTATATTTAGAAATTCAGGGAGCATCCTTGGTCTAAATGTTGTATCTACCATGCTACTCATTCCAAAATGCAGCTGACATTATCAGCATTTCATTCTCCACTCCTGGCTATCTCATTTTCTCCATTTTCTACCCCAGGTTCTTTGTTGTGAAGTCAACAGATTAGTGTTAAAAACAGTTTTCATTCAGGATGGATGGATGGATGTTCTGCCGACACTGCTGCATTTGAGATTTGAACCACAGAGGTGGTTCAGCTTCAACTTTCCAACTTCTTTGTGTTTTCAGGATTTTTGGCTTGGTGATTTCTACACCTTTTGCCATGGGAATTTCCAGAGATTACAAATTCAGTAACCAAATTTAGAGTCTAGAAGTGGAACTTCCCAAGGCTGTTCCATAGCTGTCTGACTGGTTTTTGTGCCCTGGAGCTTTGTGCCTTCAGCTGGCAAACATCAGACCTTAAGTGATGGAACTGAACTATTCCTACAGATCTGTGAATTGTTCTCTTGGTCCATCCTGTGCTTGTGCTATTCCCTCATGTTGCAGCCAGTGTTTTTCAAAGTGGCAGAATTTTACAGCATAACTGCTTCTCTGGTTTTCAAGACAGCTTTTTATTCTAATTGTTCAGAAGTGTCACAGTGAGCCATATTATAATCCCCCTTTTTATCATCTGTATTCAGTCAGGAGCTGTATTTGTGAGGCTCATGAAGATCAGATTTCTTTCTTCTTATTTCATACTCTTTATGGCTGCTTCCTCTTTGGTATACCACTGCACTAGGAGAAAGGAGGAACTTTCTCTGAGTTTTGCTCAGGCTCAGTCTTCAAGGGCTGCCCTCTAGCCAGTTCACATGCCTCCTTGTTCCCCACATTTCTGGCATATTTCTGTTTTTTCTCGGATACAACTTATTCCAACAGTAAGCAAGCTCTGACGTTTGTATGCGGGCATCCTTGCCCTTCTCAGTGAAAACCCTTTGGGCATCATGGCTGGATGCCTACTTCAGCTTTTGGTTTGGACAGTGGCTCCCGTTATTGCAGTTGTCGTTATTGTCAAGGAGCTTGATTTTTTTTATATTAGTCCTCCGTGAAGACTGGATGTTTGCTTCCAGTCTTCGATGAACTGTTAGGAAAATGCAATAGAGCACTCAAAAAAAAAAATCGCTTCTTTGAGTTTTAAAAGAAGAAAATGGTGGGTGATTTTAAATTATTTTTAGCTCTGTGATTAGTAGTGTATAAATGTTATTTAGACTTTATACAAAAAMCACACTGATTTCTTCTTTGTACCAGTCAACTAGCAACTCCTCTTACACCCACTGGCATACTTAGTCACCTCTTTTGTAAATCTTCACAAGCGAACTTCCCCAAGGGTAGCTTTGATAAACTGGCACGCTCCCCATGGCAGTGAAAAATTCCCTTCTACCTTCCCTGTAACAGCCAAACACGGAGTCAGAGCCTGTTTGAAAAGCCAGGGCTCACCCAGAACTGTGGAGTATTGCTTTGCCATCTGCTTCTTGCAGGAGAGGAATTAGTTCATGCCTGTTAGGGCTAATCCTTTCCCTGCTAGTAAAGTCCTCCCTTCCCGTCCATCTCCCAGTGACCCTTTGAAAATAGGAAGGAAATACTTGCCAGCTCTGGGCTTCTATGACCCCACTGGAGGAGACACCCATGTCTCAAGACACCCTGTGCACCCTTCTTTGTCTTTGTTTTCTACTGAGAACCTACTGTTTTCAACTCTGTTTCATCTTGTCTCTCCACTGCACCAGACTGGCTGGGTGGTGAAACACTGCAAAATTATGTTAGGCAAGACTTAAGGGCAGACATCCAAGTGCAAGATTGAGAGCAAAAGGGTGTAAATAAAACAATGACAAATTCTCTTCTGGTCTATACTTAACCATGACTCCTGCTTCAAGTATCTCATGAGGGATTTRTTTTGCATTGCCCTGCTGTGAGAGCAGAAGATGGTGGATTCATAGAGTCACCTTTCCTCCCAGGTGGCGAGCTCACTTCTGCGTGACTTCCACTTCCAAATGCCCTGTATCCTCTGGAGCTGTGCTTTTGGATGCAAATGCAAATGCCAATAATATCCTGTCTTGGGAGGGACACCTCAGATACTTAAATGGTCGTTTCCATGTCAGCCCGGCAGGGACTGTCAGATAAATACAGCTGATTTTGCCTCCTGAGATCAGAAGTGTTGTGCACCAAGAGTATATTCTCCCTTTGTCCTTCGGCAGTCTGCTGACTAGCTGCCCCTGCCCATGGGATCCTTTTCAACTCCTCATACTCCACTGAGGTTATTTATACAATCATAATACCACTATTATGAGATATCAGTTGTGCGTGTGTTCTGCAAGGTTCGTGATCACTGGTACCTCAGTGACTTTCTATAGACATCACACTTTATTAACATGGATAACAGATGCTGTAAAATTTATATGGTATGAGTGCTAATGCAACTTGTATGTAATGTTTCAGATATAGTGTCTTTTTTGAAGATCAGCTCCTCTCTGCTTTGCTGTGTGTCTAGATACAAAGTGCATTTTCTTCTGATCTAACTGCACTGGAATTCCAGGCAAGGGAGGTAATTTTTATAGAGCTATACCATAATTCCATTAAAAAAAGAAAAAAAATCCTGTTTTTACCTTATCTTGGATGTACAGTGCTCCTGGTTCCCTGCAGATACAGTCTCCCTTGATACAGAAACCCAGACACTGATTTTCAAGATAGGATTCATTTTGGACTTTATTGATGCAACAGACCTTGGGTTTGGCTGCCTTCAGAGAACAGAAGTTCAGCCAAGCAGAGCTGATGGTGTAATCTTGGACGATGATGGCATTTGTGATTGTCCAGTGAGCCTTCCCAGGAATCAGCCTACACCTCTGGGTTTGGACACAACTATTTTCATTCTGACAAAATTACTGGTGGTGTGGAAGGAGAACGTGGCTATAGCTGGGGGGGATTTAGACCTTTCCCAGCCATAAGATGTTTTATTGTTTGCATCRTGTTCTGCTTTTTAAAAACTTTCAAAGTCAGTAGAGTAGAAGGTCTGATTGTTTTTCAGAATGGTGTACGAGGTCAGCTGTGCAGAGTTATTTATCTCTCTCTTCGCAGTATTTTTAGGAAAAGAGGTAAACCTGTTGATTTTTTAAATTATGCTAAAACAGACATCACAACATATTGAGATGTTAATTTTAGAAAACCACTGGCTATGAATGAAAGACTTCTCCTCTCTTACCTCCACTAATTCATTTTTTTAAAAAAACATAGCTTGGTGCTTTTTTGTCTTTTCTTTTTTTCTTTCCTGAAATGATACCTGTCTCTCTTCTTCTGTATAAGCTAGCCGTAAACTCGCCAAAATTATGCAACTGATCGAACGATGTGATTCAAATGCAGTACGTGTGGGTTTTTTTCCTCTTTCTCCCTCCCACTAATGAGGGGAAGAATTCTGTGTTTGTGGGATTATACCGCAAGGCTCATGATTTTATTGTGAAGCTCCAATAATTGGCATTGACAGTCTTATCAAATAAGAATAAAATTAGGATGGTAAAGTAAATGCAAAGTAGAGAAATGGGACAGAAGGCAGAAACTGAAGTTTTTTTCCACTGCTAATGGCTTTGTAGTTGGTGGCCACAAAAGCATCTTTTTGAACTGTATTGCTTGCTGTGGTAGACAGACCAAAGCAGTAGAGAGCTAGCATCAACAGCTTTCTCAGGCTTCCCAGCTACAGATACTTTCTGATGAATAGGGCTACTAATCACTTGATATAGCTATATTTTTTATGCCTCAATTACCACAGCTTTCTGTTGCAATCTTTTGTTTATTCACATCCAGTGAACTTCATTGTGCTTTCATTTTTTGGAGAACTACATTTTTAGTGCTTATCTATTTAAAAGAAAGTTCCTCTAACTCATGGTATGGAGTCAATTGAACATGGGCTTTTAAAACAGAGTATTGACTATTCTTTCTTCAAAGATTAGACTTTATTTCCAAATTTTGAATAGCTTTTTTTTTTCCTCTTTTTTTTTTCTCCTTTTTTTTTTAAATGTGGTGCATGGTGCTACTGCATTTGCAGAGCTTGATCCAGAAGAATCGAAGCACATGCTTAAGGAGAAGAATGGCATGTGGTTCATGAACCCCATAATTAGTTCCCCTTCCTAGCTCTAAGCAGTAATTAAATCTGTCACTTCTGCTCTGCTGATTCATTTATTTAGCTATTTAATTGCTCAGCTGAATACGTCTTTATCTCCGGAACTGCAACATTTTATACAGACAAAGAAATAGCATAATCCATTATTATTTTTTTTCCAAGAGCAGGGACATGTAAAAGAAAAGAACACTAATACTAGATGATTTGGTGGTGGTGTCAGTTTTCACTTATCAAACAAAACAGTGTTTAAGGGAAAACTTCAACCAGTGCTTGAGGATAGCTTTCCGTATATAGGCTTGTTTCTCCAGGAAATTATGTCAAACGCGAGGACCTAATGTATCTGATCCAGGTTTCCATTTCCATAATGAGTTAACTTAAAGCACTTCCAGGTAATAGTCATAATTTTCTATAAAACAAGAAGTCTTACCCTGATCTATTGGTGGAATATTTTATAAACAGTTTAAAATTGCAAATATATACTAAATTGTTACAAACTAAACAGTATCTTTTCTTTATACATTTTCTTTTTGGGACATTGCTCATGGAGATTTCTGTCATCTGTCTCTTAGATTATCATCAAATACAGCATTTTGATCTGTAAAGCAAATGGCGTTTTGAATACTTTCAGGCTTACAAAGGAGAGCCCTTCTGGATACCTCTCTGTGAGGCACACTTCCATACATGCAGTTTTCCTCATGTTACATTTTCAGCATTCTTAAGGGAGGTTGCAAGATTACCCCACCATTTTTATCCATAGGTTGGAAAAGCTGGTGTAGGAAAGCAGCATGCAAAACAATGAGGACCAGGTCAAGACAGATCAACTCAAACAGGGCCTTTTGGCAAGATGAGGAAATACTGGGGGTTTTTATAACCTTTTTTTTCCTCTTGTCTCTGAACTCTGTAACGATAGCTGATCCAGGAAGTGAAAGATACAAAAACCACCCAAAATTCAGAGAGAAGGATAGTTTTCTTTCACTTCTGGCATCAATGGCTCAGTTCCGCCAATTTATTCATCTGCCTGGCTGGATGGATTTTTATACCATGCACACAATCTTGCATTTCACTCCATTAGTGACTTATTTTTGCTGTCTTGTTACTCAGTTACAACTATGCAACTGTTTAAGTCATAGGTCATGTTTTTCCCAGGTAAGCTCATTATTCTGAAAATCTTTTACTGCTTACCTGGAGGGGTTTTTGTTGTTGAGGATTTTTTTTTTTTCCTTCAGCGAAGGTCCTGTCCACTCCTTTGCAATGCGAAGCATGTCTGTACTGCCACTGCGGACACCCAGCTTGGCCCTGCTTGAAGTAAAAGCAGGACCCAATGTAAAGCTCAGCTGGTGGAACTGGCAAGGTTTATTAGCTATATTGCAATATCTTGCAAATACAGTTGGACGTCCTGCCATACCTCCGGCTGCTGTGCTGGGCTACATGGACCTCCACCCTGCCTGTGCCAGAACGGGGACCTCTGCTTCGCTCTCCCCCGTCCTCAGGGAGGGCTTTGTCAGCCCGCAGGCTGGCGGCTTTGGCCCGACAATGCTTAGTCTGTATTGTTCGTGTTGGTGTTATTGTTCTGCATCTGTGCACTCTGGGTTACTGAAAGCTCTTTGTTGAAATAAAGAATATTTCTGTCCCTGCTAAAACTAGGAAGTCTGGAAATCTTGCGGGCACTTTTGTTCTTGCAAGCCTGTGCACGTGATTTTTGGACTAGGGTTTTGCATGAGCTTCACTTAAATTTTCTCTCTTTTAAATGCGTTTCTTCAAATGATCTTCTAAAAGTACACTCTTTGTTACGTAGGGCACATGCTTAAATTTAGGGAATTAATAAACCAGCAAAAACCATCTCTGGACATCCTTTGAGGATAAGCCTGTATGTGAATGGGTTTAGTATGAGAAAGCAGTGTTCACTGCAGCGGGACAAACAAGTATGATCAGAGGAGGGCATGGGAATGAATTGGAAAAAATAACATTTATTTGTAGTAGAAGAGAAGTTTATTGTTGAGTTAGTGGAAAGCGAACAGAGGAAACACAGGGATCATTTCAGACAGCTTTTATCTCAGTTCTAAAAGAGCATGAGGTTAGTCAATAGGATTAACTACTTTTACATAGATTTGTACATAAACATTGAGACACGAGAGTTGGAGGGACATCAGCTGAGTGCCCTCCCTTTGCAATGATTACATTCGGGAACGTCTGTGGGGGGAATTAGGTGACACTGACTATCAGCTTCCCCTCAGATGAACCTAGCTGTTGTCATCCTGCCATCAACAGGCTGGAAATTACTCTCTCAAAGGCATTACAGAGTTTACAAGGAGTCAAACGGGACCAAAACCACTCTCTTCTCCCGTCCTGCCCTGCTGTCATGGTTTAACCCCAGCCGGCAACCAAGCCCCACCCAGCTGCTCGCTCACTTCTCCCCGGTGGGATGGGGGAGAGAATCGGAAGAGTAAAAGTGAGAAAACTCGTGGGTTGAGATAAAGACAGTTTAATAGGGAAAGCAAAAGCCGCACACGCAAGCAAAGCAAAACAAGGAATTCATTCACTACTTCCCATCGGCAGGCAGGTGTTCAGCCATCGCCAGGAAAGCAGGGCTCCATCACACGTAACAGTTACTTGGGAAGACAAAGGCCATCACTCCGAACGTCCCCCCTTCCTTCTTCTTCCCCCAGCTTTATATGCTGAGCATGACATCATATGGTACGGGATATCCCTTTGGTCAGTTGGGGTCAGCTGTCCCAGCTGTGTCCCCTCCCACCTTCTTGTGCACCCCCAGCCTGCTCGCTGGTGGGGTGGGGTGAGAAGCAGAAAACGCCTTGACGCTGTGTAAGCACTGCTCAGCAATAACGTAAACATGCCTGTGTTATCAGCACTGCTTTCAGCACAAATCCAAAACACAGCCCCATACTAGCTACTGTGAAGAAAATTAACTCTACCCCAGCCAAAACCAGCACACCTGCCCTCCCCATGCCGGAGCAGGCAGTGTCCAGCTGCTTGCATGGTGTGAACTGGAGGTTTGCAGAGTGGTGCACAAGCTCTAGGTCTGGGCACTGCTGGTGGAGGTACTCTGATGGATCAAGGGTGTTTTGGGGGATTTTTTGTTAGTTTTCAGCTCTAACTCACTGTATAGTTAGAAACCTCAGGCTGGAGTTTCTCCTCACTCACAGTGCTGGAATATGCTGGTGTAAAATGTGTCTAAATCTACTGAGATTAAATCCCCCAGTTTTGATACAAATGCGCCCGAGTCTGTACTTCATTAATGTATTGATTTACTTATTGACATATCGGCAACCTCTTGTTAATATTTTAATTTAGAGAAGTCATTGCTTATACTATTTGTGTGATGTAATGTGTCTGTGGGGTTGGAGGCTACCTCTGACCAGCCCTGGTCACTGTACTTGGTTATATAAGATGCATAGACTTGGGTACCTATAAATATTAGCGTGCAGCTGTCACAAAGGGATTGTGAGCGTGCTGCTTGGGACCTCGAAAACATAATAGCTTGGCACCCAGAAATATACAACTTTGATAACATATTACAAGGTTACGTATCAGGGGAGAGGGTAGGAAAGCGGTGACTGCTTTTAATCTTTGTCTCTGGTGTTTTTTTTTTAATTATTATTTTTCCTTCTTTGTACTTCTGGTATACATCGGATCTTTACAATTTTTATCACATTAGGATGTGACATTCCTGGCCTTGACAGTGCTTTTGTTTGGATATTTATAGCAGCTTCTGGTCATTGTTGAGCAAAGGAGATTGCCCTGCCCTCTGGCCTTTTCTTAAGCAGATTTTGGGCAGAAGCTCCTCTCATGTGGCACTAATTGAAATGATTGGTGGAGGGGGTGTTGTGAGCGCACCCTGGCTGACTCGGGCTTATCTGTCAGGGGCTAAGCCACGGGAAGAAGGGAGGAAAAACGGGGAGAAGGGAGGAAAGGGGGAAAAAAAGGAGGGGAAGGGAAAAAAAAANGGGGGGGGAAGCCCAGCTTTGCTTCACTCTGGTAGGGCTCAGGGCTCCCGGCCATCTGTCCGCGCTCGGGCGGCACGGAGGGAGCCGGCTGGCTGCAGCCCCGCGCACGGGCGGCACGGAGGGAGCCGGCTGGCTGCACAAGCCCACGGGAGGAAGGGAGCGGCGTGGGGCTCCGGCCGGGCTCGGGGACCCGCTCGGCAGGTGGGTACCTCTGCCCGGGCAGGGGTGCGGGAGGGGATGGGGCAGGCTCCGGCAGCAAGAAGCCCGCTCCTGCTTTCTGGAGTTGTGGCGCGGCCGGGGAGGGGTGCTGCCTGCGGGGGGTGGACTCGGGGGGTTTGCTTTGTTTCGAGCTTGCAGGAGGCGAGCATGCTGCTTTTGCGGGTGCTTTAGGGACTGAGTTTCGCTCTTCTGCCTGCCCGGGACAGGCTGCCGTGGGCAAAGTCGTTAAAAGACTGAAACCAACAAGTTACTGTAGAAGTGATTTGTGTGGAGATGGGGCTGGTTTATCATCCGCACAAGCGAGCTGCGCTAAAATATCTATTAGGGACTGTCAGTTGGAAAGTGTGCGCTTCCCTTGGGTGAGTAACCCCGCCGGAGCCGGCAGCTCCAGGCTTTAAATGCGATAACATCATCTAGAGGCTGGTGTGTGCCCCCCCCTTTCCTGCAGCCACCCCCCGGTTAATAGTTTCCTGCAGGTTTAACGTGAAATGGGGAGAGGCGAGAGCTGGCCCTTGCCAAGGAAAACTACAGAAGAAAGGCAGAGGCTAAGAAGTTTCTGATGTACTGTAAACCGGCATCGCTGTCAAAAGCAACTGAGCTGGAATATTGTCCCATATTTTGGGGGTATTAGCATGGAAGTTGCTTCCTTTCATTTAACTGGTAACATTTCTGAGGGCTTTTTTTGGTTTTTAAGTTGCTAATGTAAACAGCCGAAGTAAACAATCGTATGGTAGTTCTGTGTGTTGTGCAATGGAGGAAAAGCTGAAACTTCAAAGTGTGTGTTTCTTAAAGAAAAGTTAGGAAATATATGGTAGCTTTATGATAACAGTAATAAGAGAGGACTCTGGACTTCATGCCTCTTTTTTATTATTATTAATAATATTATTATTATTTTTAAAGATGCAAGAAGTTTTGTTACTATGCGCGGAAAACCATGCTTTAATCTCTTTGATACCTCTCCTAGAATGTCCTGTTCTACTGGATATGGTTATGTTTAGTGTACAACTTCTATTTGTGTTTCTAAGAACCCAACTAGTACTACTGGAAAAGTAAACACTCAGTTAACACATATTACCTAATCATATTTTAACAGCTCTTGTGTAGATTATAGAGAGCAAAATGCAGTCATAGCTGGAAAGTGCTGTGCATGTCTATCTTCAAATGTTAAAAAAAAAAAAACAAAAACAAATTGCTGTTAAAAGTGTGTGTACCATCCAGTCTAGCTGTAGGTCTTGTTTGTTTCTTTTATATATGGTTTTAGAAGTAGAACAATAGTAAAAAATGGAGTTGAGCAGCTGGTAATCTATTTGTCCACCGCTTAACCCTACAAAGATTCCTGGTGCGAAGTTCATGAGCTATCACTGAGGATGGTTCAAAATGGAAGCCAGGAATCAGCCATACTAAAATCAGGCAAGAGTTTAAAAATAAAATAAACTGAAAAGCTGAGGCTTGCCTACTCATAAACCTCTTAATAAATACTTCATCTATCTAGTATTCTATTCATTGCATTCAAGAAAAGGAAAAACTTGATCCATCATGTGGTTATTACTCCATACCTTCTTAATCTATAATCAGGTGAACAAAAATATTTTAACTTTCCTTACAATCTGAAATAGCTGGTTTCTTACAAAAGACCTTGCCCCCTTTCTTTCTGTCATCTGTGTCTATGCTGCAAAAATAAGTCCTCAAGAATATAACTGTTTTACTGGTTCCATTCTTATCACTCTTGGTCTCCGATTTATTATGGTTTGAATATTTCTGTAATATTGAAGTCAGTGGCCATTACTCCCTTCAAGGACCATATTTAAACACATCTGTAGAGTGTGTGCTGTATGATAATGCGTAGCGACATGGATATATTAATTTTATTCTTACATGGCTCAATATATTTTTCTTGTTACTTCAGAGAAGCTAGAAACATGATAAACGTTCCATTAGTGGTATTGGTAAGAAATACATTAATGCAAGTGTGCAGTCAGTAAGAAACCATTTTTATTTGAAAGCCTTCTCATAATGGACATCGTACTAATAATCTTAATGTGTAACCTGTGCTGGGTATCTTCAGTGTTAGATTAGACTTGCTTTTAGGTACTTTGTAAATATAATTTTTATTCAGGATAACTGAATTTCTACCAGATGTCCAGGCTCCCTGTTTCTTTATAGCCTTTGCAGCCTCTGAATGCCCGAGGAATTTGTCAGGCGAAGGACTGGGTGTGCATGGGGTAGGCATTTCAGGGTGCAGCCCTTCTTCTCAGAAACCAGCCTCGGTGTTGTAGGGCATTGAGCTCTGATATTAATGTAAGCAACATGTGTTATTAAAAATATAAGTCAAATCCAAAGACTGCTGTGTTGGTTGGATACCCAAGAGCAAGCTGGAATAGCCTTCTCCAGCAGATTACTGCAAATGTGGTGAGTGACTCTTGAAAGCTGCGAGGGGAGCGCTGGGTTGTCTGCACATGAAGCTGCTTGCCACGGAGCCATCGCAGGGCAAGAGGCTGTCCTAGCCGAAGCGCGGTGGTTCACACGCCTCATGGTGCTCCACGCCAGGGCAAGCGGGACAAGACACGGGAGCAAAGGATGAGCCTTCCCTTCTGCTCAGGAGGGCTGGGAGGCCGGGGCCGAGCACGCTGGGCAGAGACAACTGCAAAGGGACCCTGCAACAGGGCAAGGGTGTATCACTGTGGCAGGAAGTTGTGGAGAAGCTTGCAAAGCTAATGGGGGTTGTGGCTGCAGCCATGGGTGTGCATGGCAGAAGTGTGAAAGAGGTATTTGCAGGAGGAAAGGGTTTTGAAGTGGCAGATGCTGTGGCAAAACACATGGTGGTCATGGTGGTGATGGTTTGAGGGGGCAGAGAGGTTGGAGTTCTGATGGAGCAAGGAGTAAAGGCAGGCTGGTGGCCCCAGGAGCAGTCAGAAGTGCCAAAGCTCTTGAATGCTACCATAGGGAGACTTTGCAGCTGGATGGGTAATCCAATTTGGGTGCTTTGGGAATAAAGAGTCAAAAGCTGGGAAGTGACCATCGGCATTCCCGCTCATCCTGCTTGGTCCCTGATGAAGTGTTGGGCAGCTGAACCGCGGTGAGATTAGGTACAGCAATTGTAACTGGGGTGCAGCGGGAGGGCTGGCAGCCAGGAGGCAGGGGGCTGGTGAATAACCTTTAGCCTTTTCTATTGCGTATGTGAAATCAGGAAGGCAAACTATTACAGTTTAAAGCAAAACATAAGGATAGGAACTCAAAATGAATCTGTAGCACTGAAACTGTTTACTCTTGTTGTTAGTCTTTCCCAAAGATTTTCAGTTAGTGGGGTCTCCATCTTCTGGTGTTTATAACAACGTCATGAGTGGAGACTGTAGCATGCACAGAAATTTATTTTCATAGACTTTGCAAGATCATTTTTCTTTAAAAGAAACCTTGTCACACTTTTGATAACAGATGCACTTTGTTGCATTCATTTGCTAAGCAACAGATTCACTCTGTTGCTTATGAAGCACAAAAGCAAGGGAGGCTTTGACACACGAAGTAGCGCTTACGTAAAGTTCATGAGCAGCAGCAGAAAGAGTGAGTGATGAATTCTCCGGGTTTTGTTCCTTACATTAAAATATTTTAAGGTCGGGTATTTTTCTCTACTGGCTGCCATCAGCAATAGAAGTACCAACATGAGAAAAATGGGTCGCTTGGGTTTTAGCATTAAGCAGCAAATCCAAGGCCAATAGGATTTAGCTGGGATGTTAAGGTTTATTCAGTGCATTTAGTTAATGAAGTTGGGGGGGCGGGGGAGTCAGTGCCTGGGGTTGGGGGAGGGGACGAAATGGCCTCCTGCCACCGGGTGCATCCTGCGGTGACTCCTCCTGATTGATAGATGCTCCACAAGACAAAAAAGAGCTGAGCGAAGGAGGTTTTAATTAAAAAATACCAGCTCAATGCCAGCTCTTTTGGATTAAAATCAAGCAAAGAATCTTTGCAACAGACATCCACCTAGTCTTAAGGGTGTATGTGTGTTTTTATGGAGTGTAGTGTCTATCAGCTAGGGGGAGGGAAGAAGGAGATGATAATACGTCCAAGCGTCTATAAAGTGGTTAGAAAGCCATGAAAATATTCAGCAAGTGCAATCGTATGTTAACATTCCTCAACCAGGCACAGAAATCAAGCTCAGGTCAACAAACTCCCATTTGAGCGGTATGCCAAGATTTCTAGCAGACAGCCCCACCGTCCCTGACGCACAYGGGTGGCCCTTCGCTGTGCTCGCCCGTATTCTGAAGCTTTTGTGTCCCCTGCCAAAGGCTGTCATCTTGTGTACACACACGCTGTTCAGCATCTTGACTTGCTTTCCGAGCCCTGAAAGCCTTCAGCAGAGAGACACAAAAAACAATTAGTATAGAAAGTCATTGTTATTTAAAAAATAAAAGTTTATTATCTGTACTTAAAAAAAAAATGCAAACCAACATGAATGGATCTTTTTTCCAAGAGGGTTAATGTATGCATTTTTTTTTTTTTTTTTTAAATTCTGTTCTTCTACAGACCGGACTCCCACTCGGATCAGACCTTGTTTTTCCCAAAGCTGTAATGGTCCTGAACTTTCCTGATGAACTTTCTTATTCCGCTCGCCCCCTCAGAGGTTCATGCTTGGTGTCGTAGCTAGACACTGCTGGGAGTCATTGAGCAGTGATTAAGACTGTCAAGACTCAGCCCAGTGACCTCAATAGACTTTCCTTCTCAGAAGTATGTGGGCATCAGTGGCAGGATTTGACTGTAACAGTGTGGAATAAATAAGCAGTAGACTTACGAGTAAAAAGAGTTCACATACCTGTTGTTCTCAGCATAATCTCGTTGCTCAGACAGCCTATGGCTTGATACCAGTGCATGAGGAGGATGCTGCAGCATTTCTTAGCAGGATTTACTGCAGGGACATCTGAAAACTTCTACAAAATGGTTCAGAGAAAAACTTGAATGTGTAATTTTTGGTTTTGTTTCTTTTTGACCTCACAAACAGTTTAAGACAAACATTTTCAAATAATTAAAAAAAAAAAAAAGGCAATGAAAATGTTTAGAAAAACACTGTTTGCACTTCTCTGCCTTGTTCTGTACTGCTCTATTTCTCTTAGATTCACAGCACGTTTACTGAAAAACTTTTGGCTATGCTTATAGACTAGTTTAGGGACATGTCTGTAACAAGAAACCAAGAATCATTTCACTACAATTAAAAAAACAAACAAACAAAAAACCCGACAAAAGCACTTGACTGTGATGCTTAAAGCGGGCCTTTATGAATGTTCAGCCAAGTTTTAGAAAATGGGGGTGGCTGTGTCAGAACCGCAGTCCCAGGCACGCAGCAAGAGTCTGGGAAGCTGCATACAGAGCAAGTGGAGCTCTAGAAAAAGACTCCTGTCATCTTTTTATATACAAATAGGTATGCGTTTGTTGGTAAGCAAATACAGATAAGATATTAGTGCTAATCTGAGGATTTCATGAAATGAAATCTGAACAGTCTGGTTGTCCCAGTGGCAACAAGGGAAGCAGAATACCATCCCAGATGCAGAGCACACTACAGAAAAGCGAAGAGGGGTATGTCTCCCAAAAGAAGAATACTTTTGGATGTAGCTACATGGTGATGAAGTGCTTGGTGCAATGTTCACACCATCTAGTCCTGTATTTATGATGGCCTATTACCTTTACCCCCATTGGCTTGTATTTTCTCATCGGTGGGCAGTAAAGCACCTATTCAGCATTTGAGCCTGATTTAAATGAATAGAAAGACAGAATCTGAGATTTGAAGACCATAAAATGACTTTTCTGTGATTTCATTCAATTAACAGAACTGTGTGCGTACCTTGAGGATCTCATTAGCATGATTGTGGCTGCGTGCCAACATCTAGCCAGAAGAGCTAATGGAAATTTTGCCGGCTGTTTTGTAACATTAAACATTCTATAGAACAACAGCAGAGATTTTAAATGAAAAGGCTGTAAAAACACTGGGGGCAGAGACAATATTTGTAAATGCTGTAAATCCACTTAATTACTATATAGTACTGGATTAAATACTGAAAGTCCCTGAGCTGCCTGGATCTGGTGGAGATTTGCTTACATATGATCAAAGTGATTAAAAAGACTGTTTGCCTTTTTTATTAATGTATGTTATACCTATGAGAGTAAATTAAAACAAAATGTTTTGCTCCTGCAAATGGGAAAATATGAGAGCTCTACCATTGTTCCGATATGCAAGTTCAGAGTTTTCATTCGCAGTGATGAGAATCAGGTTTGGAGTCTCAACTCCTTTCAGTTCAGAGATATTTAAATCGCTGGATTTTGATCAAGTAGTAGGGAACATCGGAAGTCACATCGTTAGATTTCTCCGGGAAGAGCAAGGGCTCCAGGCAAACACCAAGGGAGAGATACACTTCGTTTCCCCCTCCCTCCTTTCCCCATCGGCATTCACACTGTACAAATACAGATGCCTGGCAGGTAACGGAAAGACCGTCACTGTTAGTTAAGTACTGTGAGCATCCCACGATGCTTGCTGTGGGCTGGGGTGGGGTAGAGGAGGCTGAACAAAAACTGTAAGAGCTCTCAAACCTTGCTTGTAACAAAGTCTAAYGTCCCTTCAGTGTTTGTAGTGTCAGATAAGTAAGATACTCTGAATCTGACCCTGTGTTTTAAAATACTGCTACTGAAATTTTGGAGGGTTCTGTTGTTTGTACAGGAATGATACATCTCTGACAAAAGCCTCCAACGTGAGCCGTGGTGGTGGAGCCTCCTGAAGCTGTACTTTCCCGTGACTAACTAGAGCAGCTCCCCAAACAGCCTCCAAAGCTGACAGAAATGCATCTGCACTTGGGGGTGTCTGTTGTGACCGTCACATGCTGGGTGTGACTCTTTCCCGCACTTCTAACCAGCGGTGCTGTTGGCCTCCTGTTTGCTTACAGGAACCATAATTGCCTACGTATCTCTGGGAGCTTCAGTACCAATTAATCTGTCGGCCTACCCCATCGTAACATAATATGTGACATCACAGTATTCAACCTCTCATTGGTAGCTAATTAGCGTTTGTGAGTAATTTCACCCATGTCTTAAAAAGCATGCTTTAAGAAAACACTGCACTTCAGCTGTGGCATGGTAACTTCAGGGATACCTGTTCCTGGTACAGGCTGTGGAGCAAAATGCATTAGCTTAAACACTAGAAATGCAAATAATTTCCTTCTGCAGCTATTAAAACTGTCGTGACTGAATGTAATGGTGGCTCACCTGTTTTGCTTTGTGTTGCCCCCGCATAGGATCAGATCCATGACCAGTTACTGAGCGTTAGCTGATGAGCGATAGATGAGTGGTACTTTATAGCCAGTGGATGATACAATCTCCTTGCAGTTGTGTGAACATACTTTAATGTGGTTGGACGATGCTTTCTGATTTCTCAGAAACATTCTTCCTGCTCTCTTGGTTTTCAGCTTCAATTAAAAGATGATAAAAGGCAGAGTTACGGCCATTTAGGCAACCTATCTTGATATTTCCATATTTTCTGATACTAGTTTTCTTCTTACAAAGGTAGCCTTAACTTTTGGATTTGCTAAACTTTTAGAGGGTTTTGTTCGTTTACTTTGTTGTTTGACTGGGCAAATGGATCAACACCACTTGTGGTGGATTACATGTATATGTATATATATGCTGAGATTGCTGAGACATGATTTGGACCCTGGGCTTTGCCTTGTCATCCCTGGGTTTCGTTTTAGGGTAATCTGCTCACTGGGACCTATTCACTTCTAATCCTGTTCATTGTCTGAAAGGAAATCTCACAGCACTGTGACCTTTTCTTGCCTGCTGTACCTCCGGTTAAGAAACAACCCTGATCTTACTTTGAGTGGGTGTGTGAAGTTACTGTGGAGTTGGCAATAAAATGCAAGCGAGGCTTTACAAAAAAAGTGTACAGAAACTATCCTTTTTACTGTGCTTTTATTACATTGGATTGTGCACAGATGGATGGGCTTTTAGTTGGCTCAGGAGTAAAGGGCCCACCAATATATATCTAAACCTTTCTAAAGCAACTTGAATTCCCTTAGGAGCAATGCATTATAAGTGCCTATGAAAATGGAGTTTTCTTTTACCTTGTGACCTTTCTGCTTTCCCATCACTAGACAGGAAAGACCCAGTCTCCAGTGAATATTATTATTAGTCAATAAAGTTAAAAGCAGCAGATCATATATATATATAGGGAGATAAATAATAACAAAAGTAGCCAGAACTAAGGTTGCCTATGGCTACTAATAAAATGTCACCTTCATTTTAGCTCTGTATGCCTCTGAGATCATACTTAAAAATACATCAAAATCTGATGCTCTCAATGAGAATATGGCTGAGTTGACAGACAAAGAAATGTATTTCTAAATAATATCCTTAAAATATACTGGACAAGCTTAGTAGATTTTACAAAATCCTTTCTTGGCTGTGTTGATTTCAAAGATACTAATTCTTACCCACTTGAAACACTTAACTGGGAACTTTACTTAACTACAACTTTAAACCATGGCTGGCAACTTTCTAATGAAAATTATCATGTTTATACTACATTAAATTTCTTGCATGCTTTTGTTTATAGAATCTGGGCAAATCAAGTAAAATTTGTGCACATATTTGCCCAAGTTTAAAAGGAAATGAATTTGCACTATTATCTCTGCATTCTGAGAAAATTCTGAGAAACAAGTCTGTTGCTGGGAATAGTCACAGAAACATCTCAGCTGAAGTAGTTCTGGATTGGTACTTTTATTTTCTTGATAGTAATTGCAATTTTTTGGGGGGTGGGGATATCCACAGAATAAAACCACTTTGGACCTGCAAATATGTCTAAAGCTGAGGGCAAAGTCGTCTTCAAAAATCACATCCTCACAGATTCAGACTAGTGATGACTTTGGCTCAGCATGTCTTCTGCTGCAAACCTTATTTCAAGAGATTATTAGTCAAAATTTGAAAACTATGCAGACGTCTCTTGCAGAAAGCTGATGATCTGTCTAATGATCCTCAATACTCCGGGGAAAGCCAGAGAAAATGGTGTGTACTTTCATGCTTTTCATTAAGAACCATTTATTAGGGTAGACGTCAAATGGATAGGCTATGGTAATAAACAAAAATGGGTTTATAGCTCATGTTGTGAGACTAGCTTTTGTGTCTGCAGCTTTGAATAACTGCTGCTTGTAACAGTCTCTCTTGCCTTCACACTTCTCATTCATGAAAAGGACTTATTGAACTGTATTTGTTCAAGTAAATCTCTTTTTAATTTATGATGTGTAATCAACAAAGTATGGAGTTCATCTATATTAATTTTAACCTAGTAATGTTGTTCAATTAATATTTAGTCAAAGTCAGTAGTTTTGCGTAAGCACTAGGCACTTAATTTACGTACCTATCTGCATCTTGTATATACACATAGTGACCTTGTGACAAAAACGGTATTAGAGGGGATTCTGAGCCATAGATACCTTCTTCTGTTTCTCTTTTTTGGCAATCTGAAGTGCCATTGATCTGCATTCTTAGCCAATGATGAACTTAGATTTTTAACTGTAGCCATATTTTAATACAGTTTTCCTGGTTAGTTTTTGCAAATTGAAACAGCTATTTCTATGTATTCCACTCACTTGCTGCCTTAATTCTTTGGGACAGACTGTGAAGGTTGTTGTGAATTTTGACATGTGTGCAGAAGATCAAATGTGACAAAAGGCTGAGCTGGAGGTAGCCCTGTCCTGTTGCAACATCCAAGGAAGGCATTGAAGAGGAGGAGATGTCCACAGAGCCCCTGGCAGAATTTCTCCTCGATTATTCTGTTGGAGCAGTACGATGAGAAGAGGTTTCTGTCTAATCCCCGGGGGCTCCTGGGATCCTCTGTGCTCCTACATCCCAGGAACATCCATCTTTGTGACGACACAAAGATGTTACCAGCTGCTTCTGTTGACTGGGGCTGCAAGATGGCATCTCATTGTGAAAGTGATGTGTGATACTGCTCCAGCTCATATCTGAATAAGRCATGAGCTTTTTGCCAAGTGACAAGTGATAGGACGAGAGGAAATGGCTTCAAGTTGTGTTGGGAGGTTTAGATTGGATATTAGGAAAAACTCATTCACTGAAAGGGTTGTCAAGCACTGGAACAGGCTGCCCAGGGAAGTGGTTGAGTCACCATCCCTGGAGGTATTTAAAAGACGTGTAGACGTGGCACTTAGGGACACAGTTTAGTGATGGAGTTGGTAGTGTTAGGTTAACGGTTGGACTTGATGATTTCAAGGGTCTTTTCCAACCTAAATGATTCTAAGATCCATGGAAACTGTGTTTTCACAGGCTCTGTCTGCTTCCCCCATCCATTTCTCCTGACTTTGCCTCCCCTCTTCCGAAGGTCCTCTGAGTTTCAAGCCTGGATGGCACCTTCTGTTGGGGTAAAAGAAGAAAGAAATAAGTTTGCAGAGATACCTTGTCTCAGTCATGGGACCAGTGGAAAGGGAGAGTGAGAGTGGTATGTCCATGAGATTAAAAAGACAGAGTGAAAGTCTTTGATGAACCCAATRTGTTTGGATAGAAAATGTTTACCTTGGTATGTGGATTTTTTTCCACATCCCTAAGAGGAGATACTATTTTTAACAACATGGAAAAGGTCTAGTAGTTAGTATGGGAACACTATACCGTAACGCCTATTGTATTGTGTCCACCACCCCTTCACCTCAGTAGGAACACGGACTTTCCAAAACTTGTGCATTTTCATTTCAACCACTTGGAACATTCAGCAGTGAAATACCTAAAAGATCATATTCTAGGCAGGCATTTTTTTTTCCCCCATTCAAAACTGTCTCAGCCCCAGTACTTCTGATGCCAGCTGAAATGGGAATAAATGCCACAAGAAGGTGCTGCAGTAGCACGTGAGCAGGCAGTCTGGGATGGCATCCAGCGCATCTGAAACCTCTGTGTGAAGTTGTGCATGTCGGCATGTCTGCGTTAGCAAGGGACTCTTAATGGGATGGAACAAGTAGGCTTTGGTTGGTTGTTGACCGATCCTCCCCAGTGAACACTGGTGTATTCTCTAGTGTACTGTAATAGTACTGTAGACACAAGTGTGTGATATAAAAATAATTAAGAAAAAAAAAAACCCACACACAAAAAAACTTCTGTTGCAGCGAGGGGCAATCTGTATCTTTAGTTACACTTTTAACTACTGCCGTGTTTCTCTTCTGAGCTGATTATGATCATGCATCTTGGGTGTGTTTGTAGAAAAATACCATTGTACAAATGTTTGTCAGCAAATGGACTGCAGTCAATTACCTTTCTTGAACCTGTGACATTTCCATAGCAGAAAAAATGTCTCAAATGGCCATGTTTACAGGGCAAAGGGGTGTATTCTTGTTCCACTGCACATGTGAGCTTTCATGACAATTGGCAATCAAGTAAGACAAGATGTGTGCAGCAATGCTATTGAGTATAAAAAATTCTTGCTTGCCTCTTCCTAAAGCCATTGTAAATCAGTTGGATTATCAGACACACACTTAACAGTATTACAAGTGTGCAATCTAAGGTAAAATGCTGCTGTTTCAAGGATTTAGTGAGCAGAGTTCTATCTGGTTATGAGTGCGGTATGTCAGATGCGAGGGGGGAGTATTCCCCAAAGGTGCCTAACAAGGCCACCCCCCACTCTTGGCTCAGTCTGCAGTCAGCGGAGAGAGAAGCACCTCCAAGCAGAGCAGCTCTGAATTGCCCATCTCAGAAGCCAGTCATTCTCCCCTGACTATTGGGAAGCCTTGCTAGGCTGAAATTAACCCCTGAACGTAAGTCCACTTGGATACATCAGTATTTGGCTGCCTGCGGTGCAAACCAGTGCATCACCGCAGACCTCCTGCAGATCTTTTAAAGCTACCATTAAGTGGACTACTTGTATAGTGACAGCAATGTAGCCACAGCAGCACAAAACCAGGGAAGAGCCTGGGCTTTTACTGGCATCCAAACATGGTTTTGCAGGTTGTGCTTACATCTGCCGTTATGGCTACGCTGACTGCACAGTGCTCGAGGAAATAATTACTCTCAAGTTAGCTCAGTCCATGCTGCTGTACAGCAGCATGAGGGGTACAGCAGCAGCCTTCTGGATCTCATATTAATCTTAAGGCCAGCTTCTTGTCGTCTTTTGTAGACTCTTGCTGCTCTGTTGAATGTATTTGCAAAGTCAAACTTCACTTTTTTCTATCTTTGAGGTAAATCTCTACTTACTCATTCCAATTTATTTGCTATAAGCAGGTATTGCTTATGTCGACATTATTTGAAAATTTGCAAGTTGGATTTATTGAGAGCATGTCTTCCCTTCCTGTTTGAGACACATCCTGGGTACTCGCTGTATGTCCATCTTTAACTGTTGTGATGGGTTATTTGCCATGTTAAATGCCACTTTTCCTGTCTGTGGTTAGTATTAACAACCTGTCTTCCATAAGTTGCAGGGGAAAATAAAAATACTTCTTTTGGACAGCCTGTCTTCTAACTTTAAAACTATACTCAACTTTGATGTCTCTTTGAATTCATCTCTGCTATTGGGTACCCAGACAGCAAAAGAAACCACGGTCCATTCTGTTGGCAGGTGACCATAGGGTTGGGCTGTGTCCTGCTAGGCCCAAGACTCGCTTGTTTTAGTTGGAACTGCCACGTGTGTGAAATGGCTCCACCTTGATTAAAATGCAGTCCCATGCATACCGCTGTGGGGAGTTAGGTTTTGTAAATGTTTGGCCTACATTCTTCTGTTCAGTTTTTCCTTCTTTAGCTAAAGGAAATTGCCTCTCATCTTATCCTCTACCAGGACTCTAAATAAGTCTCTTTCATCTATATTGTTACCTGTAAGTTATTTATAGACTATGATCATATTCTGCTCAATCCTCTTTTCTGGATTATATAACTTAACTTCCTTAGTCTGTCTTCGTATTCAGTATCTCATCCTCCAATTCCTATATCATTTAAGTTAGCCTTCTTTGTATATGCCTAGTTATTTTGTATCTTTTTTTGCAATCCGTTGAGATAAGASCTGCATGCGATATTCCATTTGTGGTGACGTCATGGCTTTGTACTGTGGAATTATTACCTCGTTGGATTTATAGGAGATACATACACATCGAAGACCAGCAGTTGCTTCTCCTGCAAACAGATCAAACTTGCAAAATAATCTTTGATCTCCAAATTAAATATTGACCCTACTTTCAGATGGCATCACACTCAATGCTTTTAGACAACTACAGTTTTTGTCAGTGCTGTTTATATTCCAGCGTAAAACAGGAATAGCTTTATTTATTATGAGTAAATATTGCCTTGTTTTCTGCATCAGCACATTTCAAAGGTTTGTGGATTGCTATCTTCTTTGGCTTTGTAGATAACAGTAAATCAAATGGGAAGATGCAAAATATTTCCTCCAAAGTACATTGAATTAATGCTTATGGACTTTAAAAAAAAAAAAAAAAAATTAAAAAATCTTTCATTTTCACTTGATATGTATTTGGGCTTTGGTTAATTTTCATGTGTATTTGTCATTTCTGATTTCAAGAGAGCAACAAAGTAATAGTTCTAAAATAGAGAGAAACCAACTGCATGTAAGACCAGCTGCTGGACATACCAGAAGTCTCACAAAACCAACTTCAGTTTCTGTGTTTAGGAGGCCTCTCAATTTTTACAGGCTTGGT
The DNA here is from genome assembly GCA_035582835.1 of Phoebastria nigripes. Lineage (NCBI taxonomy): Eukaryota > Metazoa > Chordata > Aves > Procellariiformes > Diomedeidae > Phoebastria > Phoebastria nigripes. The sequence continues at coordinate 522,174 of JAYKAV010002995.1, forward strand.
TGGTTTYGTTCTCCACTCCACCCCCACCCCCCCAGTACATCAAACCTCTGAACCGTGTCTGATTTATCTATCTTGAATTCAAGATGTTTTCAGTTTCAGTGTGATCCAACAATGAATTTTATAAATCAAATTACATAGAAATATCATGGGGTTCTATTAATGACATCTGTAGTAACTTTTATAATAAAAAAAAAAAAAAATCTTTATTTTAACTTTCTGTGATTTTTCTTGTAATGTGCATTTTCCAAGTCAGTAGTCTTTTTCTGCTAAATTTATCCTACGTGTCTAATTCTTTCTCTACTGCTGTTTCTCCTCCCTTGAGTAACATTTAGCACCTCTTGCTTCCTTCCATAGTTGCTTATCTGTGTGAAATGGCTCGCACTACTGGCATCTTGTATTGTTCTTGCCTGAGTGAATGCTAGAATTTCAGAATTAGTAAGAAAGCAGTTTGTTCCTTGATTATCAAATTCTTCTACTCATCCAGTTGTAAACACTTAAAGACTTCGTGCTGACTGTATCACCATTGGTGGTTTCTTACTCTTCACATCCAGATTTATCCTTGGCATCAGTGGCCACACTTTTTATTTGCTTCCATACTAGTCTATGCCAGAGATTAATTTGTTTCATTATCTTCAGTTGGAAAAAAATTAAGTGTTGCTGTAATATTGTATGAAATATTGTGATGCATAGCTCTGGATGACATTTTATCATAATTCAGGTGAAAGCTGAATAAGGCAAGCTGTCTTTAAAATGTGCCTGCTTCCTCCTGTGATGGAGGTCCTTGCCAATTGTTGGCAAATCCATTCTGACTGCTAGGTTATACTGGTTATTTTTTTTTTTTAAAAAAAAAAAAAAAAAAAAAAAAAAAGCTTTAAGATTAGTGCCAAAACGAATGTCATTAAGTAGTCTAATGAACCAAGTGTGTTCCCTTTTGAAGTTAGCAGTCATTGAGATCTGGGAGAGCAGTGTTAGTCCTGAAAAGCTGAAACGCAATCCTACTGTCCCAAGGGAAGCCCAAGGAAAGGGGACTTGCTGTAAAAATTGAACTGGAATTAGAAAATAACGGGATTTAGGGAGAAAATTTAAGCCATTTGAAGGCATCTTTCTAGCCCTGGAGCTGGAATCTTGTCTCATACCTCATTGCCACCGAATCTGCAGAGACGTGGCTTTGATTACCATCTCCTCGGTAAATGACTAGTTCCTTCCTAATGTCTGTCTCGGGCTATTAGACGTGGAGTTCATCTTGCCATACTGTGCTGGGAGCGGAGGAGTTCGGGATGGTTATTCCTGGTTTGCCTCCCCCATCCTCAGAGCAGGTCTCTTGAATGCCCTTGACATTACTGTTAACTGAAGGGTGGTGAGGTGCAGTTGGGGGGTTGTTCCATGAGTTTGGGATATTGGAGGAGTTATTTATTTATTTTACTTGGCATCATTTAAGGTTAGTAGCCTGTTCAGGGAGTTTGTGTTGTAGTGCATAAATAGCAAAAGAAAAATGTGCAGTGGAAGACAGATATGTACAAATAACAGGTTCCGAAGATTAAAAGAAACCATTTGGTTCCTACTTATACAGCTGAAGCTTTCTGTATTGTTTGGTTTCCGAAACAAATGATGCTGCCATGTTACTCTGGTCGGCTACAAAAGCCCTTGCAGGCCTGCAGAACTGTCTGGCATCTGGCGATGAGGCCAGAGAACAGAAAGACAGCATGAGTGGGCTCCGCACCACAAGTGTGCGTCCCCGTGGTATTTATAGACTCTTACAGCGCTGTTGGTAGGCAAGGCAGAGGCAGGGAGCGTGCGGTCGTGCTGCTTGTGGTCGTGTTGTCAGCAAGAGAGGATAGATGTGTGCTTGGGGTTTTTTGTGGGTGGGCTGTTTCGTTGGTCGCTTTTGGGGTTTTTTGTTGGTTTTTTTTGTGGGTGTGGTTTGTTTGGTTTGGTTTGGTTTTTTATCTGAGCCACCCAGGTTGATTGGTCTGTCGAGTGCAGGCAGTTGGCCTGCGCGGACTAGCTGCTATGTGAGTGTCTGTGTACCTTCTGGGATGAGCAGAAATGGCTGTTAAACAGCTTCATCTCACAGACACTAGAATTGCAACTACAGCTACTCCTGAGACAGCAGTCATGTGTGTGTGTTTGGGGGGGATCCCTTTGCAAATGAACCACGTTTTCAAGGTCTGAGCAGTAACTTGTACTAAGTTCACTTGCATTGTAATGAATTATCCTTGCAAGGTTAAATGGGAAAATTGGCTCCTGCTCATACAGTTTCCTGGTGTCTGGAGGGAAAAAAAGTCTATAACCATTAGAAGAGCCAGAGATGCGGTAGACATAAGACATGAGTGACTGCTGGGTGTAATGCTCCCCTTCCCGTTCCCTCAGCTGAGGCTATGCCTCCTGCATTCGCAGGCTGGGGCACGCATCTCAGGCTGAGCTGGGACCCAGATATATTTGGCACACAAAGTCACTAAACGTTGCTGGCGCTGGGCTGGGAGTCAAGCAGCAGGGACCCCCTGACATTCTCGACAGAGAATCAGAGATGGGAAAGGACAGTTTTGTGGAAAGTTAGGACATCAGAAGTTGATGCCACAACACCACTATGGGCTTACAGATACTGTCTCCTAACTGTTTTTTGTGCCTTGGTAGTCCTTGCACCTTAATTGCTTTGTTCTTTGGCTTGAGGTCAACATGACCACCACGGTGCTTGTCTTAAGGTCTGTCTTTAAATTGGAACGGCACAGAGGACGCTTACAGAGGCAGCAACTGTTCTGCTATCCCTTCAGTGCGCTCCCTCTCTTCTTCTTTTTTTTTTCCCCCTCCCTTTTTTTCTCTTTTTTTCCTTATCTGCCAAAGAAAATGCGACACACAAATTAGAGTAGCAATCACTTTGTCCACTCTCAACATGCACCCACATTTAGACATCAGCTCAGGAAAGTTAAGTTGCAAAGTGCTGTTAAACAATCACGGTTTAAGACCAGTGGAAAGTGTATTAGTTGATAATGCAGGGAGGGCTTAGGCAGCATATGACGATACAAGGTAGGGTTAAGTGACTTGGGTTAACTCTAAATTTCTACTCTGTGCTCACTGATCAGGCAATTATCAATGGTAAGGAAGCCCTTTCTAGTGTGACCTGAGTTATTTTACTCTATGTTTGGCAGTATTCTTTGCAAAGACAAGCCTGTATATTTGAAATTCACTTTCATTTTTCATATCTTATGAGCCAAGGCTAATAAATTCCAGTTCAATTTTCAGCAACATGGTTCTTTTATTTAGCTTTTTTCTTAGTAGTTTTTCCTTACTTTCAATGTTCTCTAATTAAGCAGCCCGATTGCTGTTGTGTGAAGTAACAAAGACATTCAGTAAGCTTTCATGGCCACATAAAGGGAAGTCCTATGTTTTATTTCATCCAAAGATCTGAAAGATTTTTCTGAAGTAGTCCATTATTCTTTGAAGCCATTCTGGACCACTGATTCCTAGCTCATCAAAATCAAGTTTTTATTGAAGTGAAGTGTTTTGCAGATTTATAGTAATACAAGTATGAACATTAGATCTGTCAGGATGTTATAAGCATCACTTATTTGGAAAGAAATGGTGTACAAATCCCTGTTCTGTGTCTTTTGTTCCACAATGAAGATTTCTGGTGTTAACTGATCTTTGTTTATGTTTCATGTGCTTGATCTGCATCCCTCTGAAAGCACAGTTGCTCCCAGTTGCAAATCAGATGTGTTGACTCAGCCTCAATGTTCATCAGTCATACAGAGACTAAAAGAAAACTTTTTTTTTTTTTTTTTTTTTTAATCAAGTGCAAGAGTAGATGCATGCAAAATTTCTGGTTGATGTGTTCATGAATTCCACTCCCCCTTTTTTGATCCATCTTTGATCCTACCAAGGAATCTTGAATTTGAGCCAGATTTCTCTGGGAAATTGTCCCCTTGATGATGATGTTTGCCAGGAAAGGGATTTCTACAGTGTGTTAGGAGGGGAAAAGACTTAGTAATAGAGATGGGGAATAAGTAACATCAAAACCACTGTGGAAAAAAATTAGACTATTGTGTCTACACCATATAAATTCGTAAGAATTTTTTCTGGTGATTCTATCAAGGTTTTGTCATGTTTTCTGTCAAATTGCACAATTCCTACATACCAATTAGTCTGATAAGGATTTTTTAAATCATTATTTCCTCTATAAATTATGGAGAGGAGGGGATGCTGTTATTGGAAAGAGCCTGCATAATCACCTAGATTGGGCCTCAGCCAGTGCATGGTGACTGTATTGTTCTTTCCTCTCTGTAACACAATGTATCGCCACAAGCCATGATGTGCCATTGCCAAACACCGGAGTTAGAGCTGAGGCTTAGTGCTCAAACCGTTAGTCAAAATTTGGAAAGGGATTGGGGAAAAGAAAGTACACAGCTGGGAAGAACCCTGTTCAAATCAATATTTCTTTTAAACGCCTGCACCGAGAACACTCTATAAAGAGTAGAAGGGATGCGTGTCTTCGAAACCAACATGTGTACAAAACATGGATTGAAAGACGGGCTCCAGGGGCTTCAATGATCAGTGGGCACAAAGATGCTTTTGTTTCCAAATTTGTGCCTGAAGGGGTATCTGTCACATAGAGGACTCGCCATATAGGCCACATAATGCTGGACTGGGTCCTTTGGGTCAATCGTATCTGTTGCTAAATGAATGCATGAGATACTCCYGAAGGAAATATGGAAGTGACTGTATGTAGTATAAACCTCTATTGGAGCAAAGGACACTYCCCTCGCTCCAGTGGAACTGAGGGAAGGAAAGGATTCTGCAGGCAAGTATAAGAAAGATATTTAAAACAACAACAACAAAAAGTGCTTTTATAGGTTTATCCCATGTCTGGTGATTCTATGATTGTAAACCATGGCCTTGGAGAGTATTAGCTTGAGGCTGATCCCAGAAACCCTGTATAATTGAAGGCTGATAAACTACAGAAAGAAGGATTGCAATGTAATTTGTACCTAAACATATCCAGAATGAAGAGACCTGAAAACGTAAGCATCTGTGATTTCAGTTCAAAGAAATCTTGTCCACAGAGCATGGATAGCGTGTCTCTTCTTCTCCCTCTTCTTTTTGGGGGAAGCTAGGATAGCAGTGTTCTAAGCAAAACAGCTAAATTGCAATAAAGAGTTATCTTTTAAAAAATGTTTTTCAGCCCATACCATACCTCAGAAACCCATGGCAGGTAAAGATGAAAAGCAAGTACTTTGCCTTGGGCTTAATTTTTGCTATTCAAAGGTCTGCATCTCTGCTGGAAAATATTTAGGGGTCTGTGAATTGAAAACAGTTGAAAATCACTGACCTGAAAATACATTCCCTTGTTTTCAGAAAACCAGCAAGACTGAGTTAGCAGAACATTTCTCTATGGTGACGTTGACGCCTTCCCTCCCTACCCCCCATCCTACTAATGGATCACGTGGTCTGTAGCTAGAATATAGCCTTTCATTTCTTATGGTCAAAACCTTTTCTAATGAGATCTTTTTGCATTGAAAGATCAGCGTGGAGCTTTCTTAGACCGCTTGTACAATTATCTGATGTACTGCAAATTTAAATGCAAATGAAAAGTTAGATTAATTTGGAAAAAATCATGGTTTTCACTTTAATTAATTTTAAATGGTCAGTCTTGCCAAAGAGATCTCCCATTATAATGAAGATGTCTTATAGTTCTGGATCAAGGCTTTTTTTTTTGAGTGTAAATAGAAATAAATTGACTACTGTGAATGAAACTAAGACATGTTTACACTAGATATCATAATTATCCATGATAGTGCAGCCTGCCTTTGGAAAACATGTACTACAGGCACAGCATTCATGTATGTGTTACAGACCTCTGACCTTAAGCAGATGTCATTATTTTAGTCATATGGGCAAGCCAGAAGGAAAGGTCAGAGCTCATTCATATATACTTATATTATAGTTCTTTATTTTATGTATACATGTGGTATTTTTGTTTGGAGGTTTGTAGGAAGAGGTTACCCCTAAAAGGTGGTTAGGTTAGGATTGAGCCTCATTCTGACAGAAGGTGGTGTTTTAAGGGATGTGGCATTGTTTTTTTGGTGTTTGGGATTTCCTCCCCCCCAGTTGGTTTTTGTTTTTTTTTTTCAGCATGGAATGCGTAGGAGGTTGCCGTTACTGAAATTATGCACTGAAATCACTAGGGTTGCCCGGGGTGGACATCAGCACAGACTTTGTTTCCCTCAAAGTAACTGTCATCTTCATGAAATATGCTTGTGTCTGATCATAGCCTTTGGCAGCAGTCTTGAACAGGAAAACATTCTTCCAGTTCAGGCGAYTGGGGCTTGTATTCATTGCAGACCACTCTTAATGCAGGTAGGGAAGCTGCAGTTCATGGAGTTAACTGTACTGCATTTTACTGGAGCAATGCTGTGATATTTATGACCTTCCTCCTTTCCTTTATCTGAGACTGTATTGTTTTGTTTTGTGACGTTGCCTGAAGCCACCAGGTTATCCAAATAACTTGCCAGCCTCAAAACAAAACAGACTGTCCTCCTTTCCTAAAGATCCTTTCACCTTCCACYGCTACCACCCCCAAGCTACCTTTTTTTCTGGGGAAAAAAACCCCAACCTCAAATCATCTTGCAATTGCTAACACAGCAAACATGTCTAATTAAAATAAAAGGACAAMTGAGTAACAAATTAAAGTCCACCCTGAAAGGAAATGGATAGATGAGCTCCTGTGTGAAAATGCACCTTTTTCTTACATCATGTTGTATAAGGCGGCTGTTGCATTTTAGCTGAGTAGTTGAACTCTGGGGTACATGCTTATGATGCCAGGAGAGCAGCACGAACTATGCTGAGAATTTCTCACGGTTAAGTCACAGACCTATTAAAGCTTAAGCAGCAGCTTGGTAACACTGCAATGCCATCTTAATGGTAAGAATAGCCGCAGGGATTCCCAACAATTTATATCAATGACTTTATTGAAACAAACGCTGCTTTCAGCTTTTTAATGAAAGAGCTTTAAGCAATGGCCAGAAGATACCTATAGGTTCTGAGAGGCACTTCTTCAGCTATATACTTTCCTATCCACTATGAAAGCATGTACAGTGTCGATATGACCCCCAAAACACACATGAAAAAGTTTTCTGTACATATGACCTCGGTGTTGAAGAGCATTCATGGAAAAGCATAGTTGCAGCAGTCGGTGTGTTGAAGCTAATTCCGTCCATCAGCCTGTACAAAGTCTGGACCACTTGATTCTTTGCAGTATGGTCCTCCTGGACTCAGTGCTCAGGCAGAAGCCCAGGCAAGAAGTGCTGAGCTGCCGCCAATCTGCAGCTGCCCTTTGGCTTTCCTCCAGTCTGTGCTTTTTGATGCTCTTCATAAAGATAGGGAAGAGAAACTTGGGTCATTTGTAAAGGCTTCGTTGCTTTGTTATATATATTTTAGGGAGGAAAAAAAATCCTTAAAACTCTGAAAACTGTAGGAATTGGCAGCTCAATTTCTCCTTTTACCACAACTCTCCTCTTTCTTGCTTTATCCACCCTCCCATTGTGCAATGGGGCTGGAAAGTACCAGAGCAAGTTAAGGGCAAACGCTTGTACTGTCTGGATCTGTCCCAGGCCTTAAAGGAGCCAACCAAACTGTGGTGGGTTTTGGTTTTTTTTTAATTGTACTTTTTGGCGTAGTCCTGTAGGGCTGGATTCTGTAAGACTCAAAGCTGAGGATTTAGACAATGAAAGGGGGTATGGAAAGCATGTAAAGCACAACAGTAAGTTGACAGGTGTTATAAGAAAATTGACCAAGCAGAGGAAACCTCACTGCAGACACAAGAAAAGCACTGAGGGAATCCAGACTTGGCAGCAGCAGAGGTTAAAGTTTAAAGAAAAATAGATGAATTATAGAGAAGAGATACAAGAGTTCAATTACAGTTGATAGTATCTGGCATCTGTTGCCATCCACAGGTGGAAGGCTGCGTAATTTGGCAAAAAGATGCACAGAAATAACCCCAGGCATTGTTTCTGTGTGGCACTAGACCACATCAAAATTACACGGGGCATGACAATATTTAGATCAAAGCTTTAAAGCTGAAAGGGCATCCAAACCTTATTGTACCTAAAAAAAAAAAAAAAAAAAAAATTAAGTAACCCTTGTAAAAGCTTTGGCACAGTATTCCTTTGGGGGGAGGGGGAGATAATTTTGAAAAAACTATAAAGTTTGCATTGATTGAAAGTGAAAATTTGGACTTGTAGTTTGGCAAAAGCCACTTTTAAAGGATGAAATGGCATTGTCTGTTCTTTTTTGTAGAGTGATTATTAGTAACCTGATATGAAAATGTCTTTTAGCTTCTTTGTATTATATGTGAGTCTACAAGTCTGTGCTATGAGTTAGCCGTGCAATCTTCAGCATTGCTAGTAATACTGGGTATAAGTCATGTAAGTTCCAGAACGTTTTGGGGCCAAAGTAAAATGTGTTAAAAAATCATTAATATTCTAAATGCCCATGTTGTGGTTTAACCCCAGCCGGCAACTAAGCCCCACACAGCTGCTCGCTCACTTCCCCCCGGTGGGATGGGGGAGAGAATCGGAAAGGTAAAAGTGAGAAAACTCGTGGGTTGAGATAAAGACAGTTTAATAGGGAAAGCAAAAGCTGCGCATGCAAACAAAGCAAAACAAGGAATTCATTCACTGCTTCCCATCGSCAGGCAGGTGTTCAGCCATCGCCAGGAAAGCAGGGCTCCATCACGCGTAACGGTGAYTTGGGAAGACAAACGCCATCACTCCCAATACCCCCCCTTTCCTCCTTCTTCCCCCAGCTTTATATGCTGAGCATGATGTCATATGGTGTGGAATATCCCTTTGGTCAGTTGGGGTCAGCTGTCCCGGCTGTGTCCCCTCCCCACTTCTTGTGCACCCCCAGCCTCCTCACTGGTGGGGTGGGGTGAGAAGCAGCAAAGGCCTTGACTCTCTGTAAGCACTGCTCAGCAATAATGAAAACATGCCTGTGTTATCAGCACTGTTTTCAGCACAAATCCAAAACATAGCCCCATACTAGCTACTGTGAAGAGAATTAACTCTACCCCAGCCAAAACCAGCACACCATTTGCTTCCCAGCTCATGCAGCTCAAGTTCTTAATATCAAAGGAATAGAAGTTTAGGGCATAGTTTATGTTCTTTCATAAGCGTGTTAAGCATTGCAGTTCCACCTAACAAACAAGAGATCCATGGGTGGAGGGGAGCTTTTGACCTCCCAAGCCCCTTGCTGATAAGAAACTGTCTCTCTGTGTCCAAGGTCCTTATAAGGGAGAAGAAACTCGTAACTGAGGATGTGCTCAGGCATAGGGGTTTAGGAACTCTGTTAACCTTTTCTCTGTAGCTTGGCTCTTCAAGAGGATCTTGATGGTTTGACCTAGTAAAGTAGCAAGTGATTTTTGATGTAGAGGAAAAATAAAGAAACTTTAGAGGGCAAAACAGGGTACTTTTGGATAGGCACTTTTAACAGTTTGCAACTTTCAATTTTTATGTTAGCCTTTACAAAGACGTGTCTCTGTATCTTTACTGTAAACCTGGCCAATCTTGAAGCAAAAATCTGTTTTCTGGGCCAGATTGGAAGAGTCCTAAATTTTGCTTTAAAATTTAGCCAAAATTTAAAAGCCAGTCACAATCTGCAGGGACTGCAACACTCTTATATAAAACAAATGTTAAAGTTGGAAGGATCAAAACATTGTAAGTGACTTCAGTTCCAATTTCTTGCTGATGTCAGACTTTGCACTGACTCTGCAAGATAGGTATAAAATGTTGCTGTTATAAATTGGTGATGTTTCGCTCTCTTTTTGCATGTTACATTGCAAAAGAGAACAAAGCCAACCAAGTTCTGTTATCTGTGCTGCCGGTAAGGGAGATTTTCACTGACTGAAGACAAATGCTGTAAAAGCTTTTGTGACTAGCATACACTGATCTGGTGGTAAACCCATCACAGGACTGAAGGAAAGCTGTTTTCATACACACTTGGGCACAGATGCCATTCTTTTCATGGAGAAGAGCATGGGGGATCTCTTGGCATGTGAATTTTGTGGATGCTGCACCTCTTAAGATTTCTCTCATTTCTATAAAGCTCACAGGACAAGTGTTTTTTGGTTTTGTTTTTTTTTACTGCTATCTATTAACTGCCTGTAAACACTGTGTACTTTAAATATTTTATAGCTACATGAAGGGATTGGTGCTCAGGGCACTATGGTTTTATGCAGCGTATCTGTCAAATGGCTATTATACTTCCAGTTTCGTAATATGTTTTACCTAGAAATGTGATTATCAGGACACACTTTTTATAGATAACTCCTCTACACCAGGAGGGAAAAGTGAATGTATAAATTAATTCCTAGTGTGTCTTTACATGTTGGTCCCTTGTTTGTTGTTTGGATCATTGAAACCTTTAGCAGTGTATGAGAATAATCTGATTTAATGACAAGAACAAAGAACCAGCGCTCTGTTTTCCAAAGTTGCAGCAGATGTAGAGAATAAATTATAAACAATTTTCAAAACATAATGTATAAATTTATAGCAGTGACATCTTGATCTTGCATGAGAAATACAGCATATACATACTAAACAGAACAGTTCATGCCAACCAGATGCAGGGTCATCCATTAGCAATACTTTATCTGATTAGTATTGTTAATGGAAGGGCTTATCCAGCCATTTCGTAAACGCAGATCTGCTGTAGATCATGATTTCTTGTCAATACAGTCATCAAGGCTATCATGTTAAGACAGCCCAGCTATTAAGCTACTAGAGAGAACTGGACAGAAAAATATACTGAGCAGTCAGTGAAACAGAGACCCTTCCATTTATTTTTCTTCCACACATAGCATTGCCCCCTGCACTGCTACCTTTTCCATCATTTCACTTAGCAAGAGAAATTATTTCAGCATCTTTCTTTACTCAACTTCTAATATATTCAGTGGCTTGATTGTGATAATTTATGATACTTTTGATTTTATATTCATCATGGTCTTGATAAATGAAAAGGTAGTGCTGAAAGGGCATGTTTCTGGAACAGATGGAAGTACCATGGTTACACTATAGATTATTTTAAAATGTGTAGATTAGGAAGCAAACAAAAATTAATCTTCTCCCTGAGAAAAGAGTAATCTTGAGAGTGGAATATCCTGCATTAACTTTGGAGATGACCTATCTAATATTTTAATTTTGTACAATAAATTTCTGTTGTTTGTTTTAGTATTTCTGACAGCAATCACAGTATTTAATGATCTGTCTTCATTATAAATAGTATGTTCAGATATTTACAATTCAGCATAATTTTAATCAATTAGAATTTGAGTAGAAATCAGTTCAAACAGGCAATATTTTGTTTACAGTAATCTCCAGTAGTTTTGTGTTTCTTTTTGAAGCCACTGTTCAGTTAAAATATAGTGGATTTCTTGTTTATTTTGAATAACCTGGGAAAAAATCTTCTGTTTAGAGGTAAGATACATGTTTTTAAACAAAACAGGTTTTCCTAAGCTATTTGCCTAGCTCTGAGGTGATAACATTTATTTCTAATTTAAGATGCTGATATGTTTAAAAAGCTGTTATGAGTTTAAAGTCATTGGAAAATAATCCTAAAACAAGTGAGGACCTACTACACTACCTGCGTGCATGGTAACAAACACATGAAGCAGCTGTGCTATCGCAGAGCAGTGAAACCACAGTGCTTCTATTGGTATTGATCACAATCCCAGCACTGTGCTGTGTTTGCAGCTCCCATGTCAGACCCCAGCAGCAGGACGTCAACTCTTTGTTGCCATGGTTGTGAGCTGCACCATTAACTTGGAATATCTTCTCAAACGAAACCCATTCCTTCCCTGTTTTCAAGAATAAGTTAGATATTAATGAAAACTTTGGAAATATTTTAGATTTTATACACTTCCTGCTAAGACAAGGTGATTTTGGTTGACGTCTGATTACATGAGGTGGTTGTATGTCTTTTCCTAAAGTTATAACTGAGCTTACCTACTTAAATTTCTTTTAAATATCCTTTTAAGTATTGAAGACTTCCCCCACTATTTTTTTCTTTTTCTCTGTTTCTTTCTTTACTGCACACATTTTCTTTCATTCGTTCTTGTCTTTCTAACTTTGCTTGCATTTCTTTGATTCTTTGTCCTTTTCTTTATTTCCACATCTTCCTTAATTTTGCCTTTGTATTTTTTCCCTCCATGTTTCACTTCCTTAGATTGGATACAGAACCTTATGTCCCATGCTCTGGGTGTGTATGAATCTGTCCCGCCCTGTTCACCTGCCTGCCTCTTTCACTCCTTAGTGATAGGGAGTAAAACCTGAAAGATCTGAACACGGGTTTTCTGACAGTAAATGCATCTAATGTTGTCTACCACAACCACAAGAAGATCACAATTCTTGAATTCCTGCATGAACTGAGAAGCACTAAGAGCTATAAAAACTAGCAAAAAGACAACAGCATGCAAATTTTGGCAATGAGGATGAATAGAAAAGGTCATATCTCAGGCCCATTTGCAAGATTAGGACATAGCTAGAGAACAAAAATCACACTGAGGGTAGACATGAAGATGGCATCCCGTTCGAGGATTGTGTGATTGGCAAGATGGTAGAGCCAAGGAAGGAGACAGCAGGAAGGTCTACTGTGGTTTTTCCCTGTTCTTCTTGAACTTGTTAATCATTACAGGAGATGTCAGAATGAAAGATCAAAATACAGACTGGAGAAAAGGAGATGTCTATGCATGGGAGAGGTAAATCAATAATACCAGCATAGTAGTCCAATTTCTTGATGAGGTTACCTGGGGAATAAGATGCAGAAGGTAAAAGAACAAAGACATGCCTGTGTCAGATCTGTTCTGAAAATCATGGGAGGAAGGTGAGTATTATTCTCTTAAGTAATAATTGAAGGGGTTGGGAAAAAAGCATTAAACTTCTTGGAGAAAAAGCTTCTGACTGACTTTGCAGAAGGCAGTTGGATGGCCAGGGTACTGATTAAAAAACCTGACCAAAAAGAAGACACTAAAGCCTTCAGTGAAGGCAGGAATTTGTACAAGAAGTAGAAGCCAGACTGCAAGAGGTCAAAAACAGAGAGTTTCAAACAGTATTTGTAAAAATGCTTGTGGGAGGTGGGATATCCAAACAGTTCCCATGCTTTGTAACGAGGCAGAAGAACAAGTGAGTTGAGGATGAAAAAAGTGGAAAAGGGAGATGATCTGCAGCCACATGCACAGGGGCAAAGAAAGCGAAAGAATGCAGGAGTAGACTGATAATAGGCAAAAAGTCATCGGCATTCATGACCTGGAAATCACTGGGACTTCTAGTGACAGGGAGTGAGGAGGAGGGGTTGATGCTCTGTTTTGGCTGAGACCAGAAGATAGAGAAGGCTGTCATGGTAGCAAGAGGGAACATGGTTGCTTCGTTGGAACAAAGTAAAATTAAAGGTTAGTCTGGCAGGGTGGAAGACTTGAATCAATGCTCTTGGCTGAATGAAGATAGGAGGGTGATAAAGTGTCTAACTGAAGGAGTGGAAGACGCAGTCATCAAAAATTAGTTCAGTTAGTTGTGAAGAAGGGAAGGAAGGAGCTGGTGGATCGTAGATGACAGCAACATGGAGGGGAGATGCCAGTAGAACTGGATGTGACACTAAGTAAACCTAAAATAAAATAATTGAACAAAATTCCAGACTAGAGAGCATATGGAAAAGGTCGCTAGGGGAGTCCAATATCCCCATGACCATCTGAGCAGAGGTAGAGAGAATGGTAGGGAAAAGGAGAAATCACTCAAAGTATAGTTAAGGAGTAATTTCAGAAGAAATCATCTTGATCTCTGAGGGGATAGTGGAAAGGGGAATTGTAAGGAAGCTGTGACTGGTTATGGTAATTTCAAATACAGAGTTTCAGAGAAAATAAAAGCAGAGACAGAGGGAAAGTAAGAGGCTGAGAGATGAGTTGTGCAGGTAGGAATGATGTTACTAAAGACCTGGAGGTAGTGCCAAAACGGGGGTGGGAAGTAGAAGGTGGACATGGGAGGAAGGTTACTCCTGGTGGAGAATGTCACCAGAGTCAGGACGGTGAGGATGTGGGATCATAGGGTTGCTGTGAGGGGAAAATGAAGAGAGAATAAACAAACAAAGATGGTCAGACATAGCAGATAGGAACCAAAAAGAAGTTAAAATAACAGAAGAAAGCAAAGGGAAAAGAGCAACTGGAGCTAGTGTAAGGAAAGGATAAAGGAGACAGATGCTGTGAGGCAGTAAGGGATGTGGTGAGAGCCCTAGGAGATTAGCATGTATGCCCTTCAGAACAGAATCCAGCCACTTGGTCTGCATGAATATAGGTAGGAGAAGAGTTTTCTCAGTGAATTAATTACTCTTTCCTTGCTAGGAGCACTCAAATACTGTTACTCCATGTCTTTGTATTGTAAGCATAAGGGACTGAAAGTGACAGAGCAGTCATCCATGCCAAATTATTTACAGAGTACAGCACAATAGCAGTGACACCAATGCATCCTTTAATGTCTGCTTAAACATCCTGATGCCATATTTAACTTAAAAGCGATTGTTGTTTTGTTACTGGGAATGACAACTGTGCACTTCCCCTCCCTACACAGCATCTTGACTGAACAAGCTATTGAATGGAGTATGTGCTAAGTGACCATATTTTATATTAAAATTTGATTAAATTCATTCTGTAGGCCACTTCAATGTGAATCATAATTATATTGTTCTGCCAGTAACTGAGGTAATATGATAAGAAGAATGTCACATTCTCTGGACTGCTTTTAATGGAGTATATATATTACAGCTCAGTGCTTGCCATATTCAGCAGTCCTCACTTAAGAAAGAAATTTAGAACTAAATGGCAGCTTAGAGCTGTAAAACTTGGTGGGTCACACTCTTCCTTCTCACACATAGACTTTATTGGGTGTAATGGAGATCAGTGTAAGATGAAAGTCCAATGCAGGATTTGAAAAGAAGTGAGGGTGGTGATAAAACTTCCTCATATTATTAAACATTTTTCATACGTGCTCTTCATTATTGCAAGGCAAGTGGGGCACTGTACTACCTTGGTTGACCTCCTCTGTGACTCACTTTCAGCTCATCTCCTTCAGTAGATGAGAATGGACATGGCTCTGTGGCAGTTTGTTTTACTGCAGCAGAGCTAACAATAACATTTCATAGCCTTCCCTTAGAGAATTCAGCTCCTCATGTACTGGCATTGCTGTGTGGCTTTGTGTTTTCAGCCATCTAATGCAGTTTTGCTTTTAATGAGTGCCGTTAAAAGAACACAAGAGGAAAAATCTTGGTGAGGCAACTAAACAACCAAGAACAAGGTAAACAGTCAGCACCTGTATGTCAGGTTAAAGAATATAGTTTCCAAGTAGGTATTGTGTGTTGTGGCTTCTCCACACTGCAGGTTATAGTAATGTATTTTAAAATAATGATTTGCAGTTGCTTATTTGATGCCAAATGGCCTAAAAATCACATCTACATACAGTTGTAAGAAAACGGAGTCTTAGAAAATGAACAAATTGGGAAAATGGATTGAATTATAGTGAATCAACTGCTTCAAATGAGCAGTAGGGTCATTGCTGATGCCAGTTTTAGTTTCCCTTACTATGCTACTGTTTCTGGGATGTCATTTTGTCTTGGTCCTTTCCACACYGATGTTCTCTTTTCCTTAATCATTTCTGACAAGATACCCATCATATGAGTGTTCTCGGACAAACTTCCAAGAACAAACGGTTTGTGCTTGGTATCTGGAGGAGAGCTGCCTAAATCCATTGCGATTAGGCTGTGATGGCTGAGGCACTGGAAGTAACTAGGGAAGCTGGTGGCGCGCTTCCCAACGGAAGAAATGAATTTTCTATACATTACCAATCAATGTGCCTGGCCCCTCTTTGGGCTGGGAACTGCACATGCAAGAATTAACAGCTACACTCTGAGCTTTGATGCAAAAAGTAGTATGACTACTTCCCCCTCCCCCCCCCCCCCCCCCCCCCCCCCCCCCCTCTCCTAACCGTGGTAAAAGTGTCAGGAAAAAAATTAGTGACCTTGTCCTGCTAAGCCTTGAAACAGCATTGGATCAGCAGCTGACTTTGGCCAAGTTCTCTTGTAAAAACACCCYTCGGCAACATTGCAACATGTAAATAAACAATAACTGTCATTCTAATAACAACGCAAAGGTCAAATATAAAAATAAATAGAAGCAAGGATAAAAACTGCTGACCTGAGGCCCAGTCCTCAATCATAGAAGTCAAGGGACTTTTCAGCAYATTTCAAAGCAAGCAGTATGTCAGGCTGACTGGGATTAGTATTTTTCCTGGTCCCACTCATATTTACTCTCAATGCTGGGTTACAGTGATCACTGTTTACACTGTGATCAGACATTAGTAGCTCTACTAGGTGTGGATCTTCTTTCACTGATAYTGGAAGTGCAAATTTTTAGTTTTAGTGAGTTTTATTTTCACCTCAGCAGCGGATTCAACTTTTGCGATAATGAAATTGTCTCATCGTGTTAGCCAGCGCCTCACGTGGCTGTGTCTCTTCTCGTTGGGCTAGGCTCTAAATTTGGGATGTCACTGAATTCATTAGTACATGGAAATGATTCATTTAAGGGAGGTTTCTTTCCCCTCTGTACATGCTTGCTAATTAGCAGATGAATTTTGATGTTCTAATTGATCTGCTGCAGAGAGACAGCTGTGCGCCCCAGCTGTCCTCCGCTCCGGTGGGCCTCCTCTGCAGAAGGGAGGGAGCAGCCCCGCTTCTGACAAATTGATTTAACTAGAGTGCACTGCCTTGGGGGAGTCGTACACCACACTGTCGCTGCAGATGATTGCAGCCTTTGCGGACTGCAAACACTGGAGCGCTGTAATTGCCCAACAACATCCCTTCCGTTGCCTTGCTGAAATTCAATTTTTCATGCCTCACCAAGCTTTCCAGTCCCCCTCCTGCCCCTGGTGTGGAAATACTGTATTCTGCCTGACTGCCATTTCAGGAAAAGAATCAGGCACTTGAGAATGGAGTTTAAATTGTATTTAATATGATAATTTTAACTAAATGTGCTCACTCAATCACATATCAAAGTATTTGTATTTAATTCATAGGGAAGTATTCTCTAATTATATTGTATTTAGCAGGTAGTCATTACTACGAACCTTTTAACAGTAACGTTAGTGCATCACCGTTCTTCCACATCGTGCACCACATATGTAGAATGATGGCTGTGGTGTCCTTTAAACATTTACTCTTTCAATTGGAAGTATGAATTTTTAAGGCTTCGTGTCCAGTTATGCCCCATTTCGTCAAACCTGGTAAATACTTGCATGTAACAGGTGCCTTTCCACAAAAATGACAACTGTGGCCCCAGAAAGTACAAATATCTAATTAATCTTTCATGTCACCCTCCCTCATGAATGGATTTCCAAGCTGTGCACTGCATCATCACCACTTTCTGGAGGCCATTGATTTGGCCTAAATATACCTCTGGGGAAAAAAAAAAGGCACTACAAAAAGTGCATTCATGAATTCTAATGAGTGCCACACCATTACCTTTCTGCATATCTGATAGATAACCAAGCACATCCAACACATTTATGGGTGTGCAGATTTATAGACTACTAATAAGTAGCAGCTGTTCTGGAGGTCCGCAGGTTTTATGTGCAGAGGACATACAGGATTCCTGAGAAATGGCTACCCATCGCGTTTGCAGAAATGTAATGTCACTTATTATTATTATTATTATTTGTTCCCTGTATGCTCCTCTTCACATAAATGTGTGCGAGTGATGGGCAGTCAGCAGAAAGGAAAAAAGATACGGGTTTATACCATTGCTTGTCGACGCAAAAACAAGGTATATACATACAGGTATTAAGCCATAAGGCTGCTAGAGATTTTGTCAAACTGACCATATGCTCAAAGGTAAGTGACGGCCACTATAATTTTTCAGAAAACTACCTTTCTGTATTACACTGAGTTATAGTCCCAAAGAGCAGCAGAAAGGATGCTATAGGGGGAAAAAAAAAGTCAGGTTTCCATCAATCTTGTATGCCACTGTTCTCCACCCCTGCACACAGGAACAGAACTATACGGGTTAAGCTTAAGCAAATAATATTTAGCTAATTGTGACTTCCTTGATGTAAGTCAGACAATTTCCTTAACTGGCAGAGCTTTTCTCAAAACTCCTGTTATAATTTACATTTCTTCAGAATAAATACCTCTCTCTTAGCGTCAGCCCCTGTACCACATGTTGCCATGATGGTTATTTTCATCCTTCAATGGCCTGGTTTGTTTTCTTTGTTATATTTCCAGTGAGATATAATGTAAGCAATTAGGCATTTTTTCCTCAGAGAATGACAGAAGCATATATTGCGTAATGAGTAACATGTTTTGTGGTTAAAAATAGTGCTTACTGGTAATTTTATTTCACTTTATAGCAGCAGCTGAGGATTTACTGAGTACTACTTGGTGAAACTACATGAGATTCATGGGCTGCGAAAGCAACCTGAACTCTTTTAATCTTTGGCAGGATGTAACAAAGTGATGCCCAGTAAACCGTCACTAGTAGGACTGGATTATGCTGAGCTCATTTGTAAGCCCCTAATGGGGAGAAGGGTACTCCTAGGGGCTGGGTGTGCATCCCACCGCTGTGTGTTGCAGCCCCAAGGGGTGTAGAAGAAGGTGTGCTCTCCTGACATGCCTGGGATCTCTAAAATGAGATTGTTCCTTGGGGGCTTCTGTGCCGATGGCTGTGCCTGCAGGTGGCTAAAAGTCACGGTTGCTGCTCCGCTGGAGGGAGAACGGGATGGACACTGTACCTGCTCACCTTTGTCCAGTCATCTTCTGCAGGGCAGTACCTTGCCAACCTGCCTGTAACTTCCTACCAGCTGTGCAGTTACAGCTGGTAATAGAAAGCAACAGGCCACAACAGAAGGAGAAATCAAAAGGTCATGTCTCTTCTCCAAATGCAAAACTGCACTGTGAGGCAAGTCCTTTTTATCCTAGCAAGGCATGAATGAATAAGGCAGAGGCACCCTTTGGCACATTGCTCAGGTTGAAAGTTCTCATGCTCTGATAATGTCTGGCTGTATGCTACCATGTCCTAGATGTGCCCATCAGGCACATTCACTGACTCAAGGTCTTTGCATTACAAGGTATTATTTGTTGCAGAAAGTACCGCACGTCTTGAGACCTCCATGGAGGGTCAGAAGTTGATCTCGCTTAATGTGCAACTCTGTCTTTTTCATTGCATTACCTCAGAGGGGAAAACATCCTGGTAATCCCTTTTTGTCATTAACACTGTGAGCAGATGTCCTCTAGACTCTTCAGCCCATATTCTAGATTCTGTCACTGGGAAAAGCCAGTTCTTCCACCCCTTCCCTCCCTTCAACCTGTTGGGGTAAAAAGCCAGCAGCTACCTCCAGCTGCTGCCAAACCTCCCTTTGCTCAAAAGCATTAATAATAACTAACAAGGTAGGCTGTTTCAGAGGAACACTGTTGGAACATTGAGGGGTTTTGACCACCTTAAGGATTAATTTGCTGAGCTGGGACTTTTCCCTCCAACCAAGATGGTTTATATTGAACATTTTAAGCTGTCACCTCACCTATGAGGTGCTACTTTACTAGCAGCTTCTAATGCAGAGTACTGAACACTGCCCATTTTCTCATACCTCTACACCGTAATGTTTAGCTTTTTTGTATCAGAGAAGTGTTTATTCCAACATACATTGCAAAGTACCATTGTACCATTTTGTGCTGCCTTTATTTAGTTTTGTTTCATAAGAAGCAAATAGAACACTAAAGGTACATCTGCAATACAGTCTCCACAGTATATTATCGCGGCTAAGACATTAAGGAACTGCTACTTCAAACTTGCAAATGAGTACAGACACCAAAGAGAATGCAGTACTTAGCTTTTTATTTTGACCACTGTAATGTAATTACTTATACTATCTTTCATTGTGTTTCCATGACTAGCAAAGACAGAGACCTAATTGTGTCTCTAGCTGTTGCTACTGCAAAGTACCTTTTAAATCATATTAACATGCATACTTGATCTTCCTGCTGTTTTTGACATGTAGATCACATGATACTGTTAAATTACTCAGCAAGAGCAACTGGCTCAGGTTGTATCCAAGCCACAGCATAGAAATGTATCCAGTGTGAGTGATTTGAGGGAACTGGAAGAGGACCCTTTTCCTGGGAAGGCACTTGACCTTCATTTTTCAAAGCATTGTAGGTTCTGTGCAGTATTCTACTCTAGCTGGTATTTCAATACCAAGATGCTGGAAATAGTCAGAAATTAATTATTCTACTTCTGGCAGTCCAAGAAGCTGTGCTTCCTTTTCTTTGGCACAGATCTAGCAGTAGTGATGAACATGTTCTGCACAACCAGGCTGGATTATTGTAACTCACTGAAGCTGAAGATAAAAGCTCCATAGAAACTTCAGCTATTGCAGAGCGCAGCAGCCTACCTCATTAGTAGGGATAGTGCTGTGAACACACAGTGCCTATGCTGTGCATCATCAGCTGGCATCCCGTTTGCTTTAGCAGCCAACTGCGGGCTCACTCAGTGTATAAGGTCATCAGAGTACTGGTATGGATGCTGTTCTGTCTACAGCTTGCCACACTAGCTTCGTGTCTCTGGTGCAGCGCATGTGCAGAATGAAACTCCCTGGAACCAGACAGGGGCAATTTTGGCCAAAGACCTTTTCCTATATCTCAGAGGCAGCTACAAAAAAGGTCTCGTCTCAGTTTATAAGCTTCATGTTCTTTTGAAGGAATCCTTCTACAGTAGCAGGAGACATATAAAGTTGTGTATGTCAGAAAGGAAGGATACTGAAACTTGGGAACAGAGAAGAGTCCACCCTGGAGAAGTGTGTGAACTTCTAATACTGAAATTGCCATTCTAATAATGTGCAAGAGGTGTCACAGAAACGTCTTAGCTAGTGTTTTACTGATAAATATATCATAGTATGCTGTGGGTAGATCTCAGCCTTGCTGTCAGGATAGGCGTCAAGAGGTCATTTACCTTCTTTGTGTAGCCAGGTTCCTACAAGAGCAGCAGACTGCACCCCACAGTCCACAGGGAGCTGTTGTCCATGCAAAGGTTTGAGAAGGCTTGGAAGGCCAGGGCAGAGGGTGGTGGGGAAAAGCAGCAGGGAGGGCCAGAGGTAGCTACAGAAACACCAAGAAGATGGCTCGAAGAAACAGCAGAGGGCTTTTGGACAATGTGCTGACAAATGGACTTAGGAATTATATTATTGTTTGACTCCTCCTGCATGCAGGAAGATGGAAATTTTGTCATTCAGCCCTGTTACGCAGCCCTGTTTTCTCAGTCTCAGAAATACAAGACTAGAGGGCTGAGGAGCTGTCAGGGTGACTTCTCCAGGCCGTTGGGTGGGAGCGTYGGGCCCTGCCAGCCCCGCTTGTTCAGCTGAGGCAGGAAGCCGTGCTATAGAGGGAAGGAGCTCCTCTCTTCCCCTCTGCTCTGTGGACAACCACAATTCTTACACTGCTTCTGCTAGAAGGGATCTCTAAAGGTCACCTAGTTCCACTAGGATGGAGAATTATTTATAGTTACATTATCTCTTACGGGGTTTTTTCTTAAAAATCTGCAGCAAAGTGGATTGCATGCCGTAGTCTGCTTCCATGGTTAGTGGTCCTTTTAGTTAGAAGGTTCTTCTTCTTATTAGAATCACAGAATCATTCTTTTTTTTTTTTTTTTTTTTTTTAAATTGCATGTTAAACCAGTAATTTTTTTTCCAAACACGGAGATAAACAGCACTGTCCTCATTTACAAGAACAATTTCCTCTCAGAAAACTCTCCTCTTTTATCAAGAATAGGAAACCCCACCTTTCAGTCTCTCCTTCCTGGTCAGAGCTTTAGGAACTCTCTCAAATATGTTGCTTTCTTCTAGATTCTCTCCAATTTCTCCACACTTCCCGCAAGTGCAATGCCCCAAACACCAGCTGGTGCCTCCTCAGTGCTGAGCAAAGGATAATAATTGCCTCCTGTCTTTTGCATATAGCACTTCTGCTAATATGTCACAGAATGAGATTTGTCTCCCCACCCCCGCCCCAAACAGCTTTACAGTATTCGTTCTTATGCAAGTCATAATTCGTTGTGGGTCATAGATCCCCGAGGGGGTTTTGTGGGGTTTGTTTTTTTGGATTTTCTGTTTGTTTTGTAGTTATACTCCATTGCGTATATCTCTTGTATTTTGTACTGAAAATGAACATGTCTGCATCTAAGGATGTCTGATTTCATCATGAACTGTTTTTCCTAATGAAAGTAGTCCTCTGAATTTTGGTGTACTGTTAAGGTCAGTAAGGGATATCAATAATTCTTCATAAGGCACACTGGTCTTAATGTGATGAATAACATGGTCATTACAGCATCTGGCTTTAAAGTTTGTGAGAAGAAGGATTGATTCTACTGTTTTGTACAGTCACCCATGGTACATATTAGCGCAGTAGAAATAAATGAGGGTGTCGTGGTTTAACCTGGCAGGCAGCTAAACACCACACAGCCATTCACTCACTCCCCCCTCAGTGGGATGGGGGAGAGAATCGGGGAAAAAAGGTAAAACTTGTGGGCTGAGATAAAGACAATTTAATAGGACAGAGAAGGAAGGGAAAATAATAATAATGACAAAAGAATATATAAAACAAGCGATGCACAATGCAATTGCTCACCACCCGCTGACCGATGCCCAGCCAGTTCCCGAGCAGCGGCAGCGCCCCCCCAGCCAACTCCCCCCAGTTTTTTGTTCAGCATGATGTCATATGGTATGGAATATCCCTTTAGCCAGTTTGGGTCAGCTGTCCTTGCTGTGTCCCCTCACAGCTTCTTGTACACCCCCAGCCTCCTCACTGGCAGGGCAGTATGAGAAGCTGAAAAGCCCTTGCCTTAGTGTAAGCACTGCTCAGCAACAACTAAAACATCAGTGTGTTATCAACATTATTCTCATGCTAAATCCCAAACACAGCACTATACCAGCTACTAGGAAGAAAATTAACTCCATCCCAGCCGACACCAGGACAGAGGGTCAGCTGTTGTTTTCTATATGAAGCCAACTGTGACAATGAGTCAGAAAGCCTCACAGAGGCCAAAGAAAATTCTGTGGCTTTCCCACTGAAATAAGTGGCATGCCCTGCAATGCATGACACGTCTTCCTCTGACCTAGGACACCTTGCTTTTAGCAGCAGTCAGCTCTGCAATTTATACAGGCATTCATATTTCACTTTCTCCAGTTAATCCTAATAACCAGCTTTTAGAAGAACATGACAGCATAACATATGGGTGGTAAAACTGCTCATAAACCATAATAACATGGCCAAAAAAGATTAGATAGATAGATGCACTATGCTTATTGTGACATTCACTGATTAGGAGGTACAGCTACTTTATTACAGCCATTACCTTGGTGACTTGGAAGCAGACTGAAGCTGTTATTTGAAAAACAGGTTATAAGTCCAAATTTAAAACAACTGTGTACTTACAACATGTAAGAGATATAATTATGTTTGCAATTCTGTTCGTCAGTGTGCAGATGGTAATTTTGTTCATTTATGGTTGCACACTGATAATGTTTTCTGTAGAACCGATGTTGGCAGGATTAAGTGTGTGTTAACAGTAAGTAGGCAGTCTGTAATACATGGTTATCATTTTGTTGATAGGGTTCTGGTGGGATGAAAACCAACCAGAAACATAAGTTCAAATGATTCCTTACTGTAGCACCGAGACAGGCTTCCTCTGTGTGTGTGTTCTTGCATCTTGTTATTTATTTTTATTGTGTGAAGAGTTTTTTCTTTTTTTTCTTTCTCATTTGGAAACTTTTATGTTAGCTTCATTTTCAGTGTAGGCAGTAGAGTTGGGCATCTGCAGGTTTATGCCTTTAGGAATAAACTTCAGTTTCCACTCAAAATAATTTGAAGTTTTCTATTGTTCTTTAGGGGTTGATATATTAGTATACTCTTATGAATGTGTATATGAAAGAGACATAAAGAAAAACCATCTATTAAAGATACCCTTTTGATTTCATATTTTCTCAGAGTTATTCAACAGATGTTTGAGGGCAATTAACAGAAAATTTTCAACAGCTACTCCACTTTTCCAGATTGAAAGGGAAACAGATAAATATGCAGATCAAGCCTGTAAAGTGCTTTTTAAGATAGTGGGGTTAGGTGTTAGAGAGTCATGGTACAGTACAGCTATTGGTACAGTTCATTATTCTGGTTTTCCAGTTTTAGAATGGTGTGGCACTCTCATTTCAATTTAATTTAATAGGTGTAAAAGGGGAAAAATGAAGTTATGTATCAAGTCCAAGATGCATAATAAACATTCTCTATTGTTACTTGTTGTTTAGGCAGTACAATGAGTTTTGCAACGTATTAAAGAAAAAGGGCACAGTACAGTATACTACATATAATAATATATATACGTAAAATATATTACATACTATATAAGTTATATGCAAGTATACATATAAAAAAGTAGACTGCGTATTACATCCATCTATGTACGTTTATATGTTAAAAATTCTGTATAATATGCACAGAATTTATGACAGAAAATACAGGTGCCATGGAATGTATTGTCTTAGAATGGCCAAAATGGTTTAAATTCTCAGAATAAATAAAAAAKCTCAGTCTGGGCTGTGAGGTTATGCTTTAGCAACTCAAACAAGATTTTGCCAAAAGCATCATAGCCCCCAGAGCCATATAAAGCAAATATGATTAAAAGGAGGTCTCGTTTGGCAGCAAGAAAAGCCCTGTCTAGTTTCTGTTCTTTTATTGTCTTTTTTTTTTTTTTTTTGTCTCTTCTACATCAGTAAGTTTATGAAAGCAGCATTATGGCTAAATGAGTGTGTTTTATCTCAGTTTTCCATCGTTATGGGAGGAGATAATTACTCATGGAGCCCTTTGTATCCTGTTAGGACCATCCCTAAAGGATCTTCCCTTTTTCCTGTAACTCGTGGGATGCAGCACTGATGTGAACGGACCTTCCTACATGTGAGGCTGTGAGTGGCACTTCAAGAAAATGAGCTCTAGTAATTGCATTGCATACAAATGTGTTTAGTAATGTATACACAATGTTTAGTAACCTATAGCTTGGGAGACACAGACTAACCCACTTCTTTCCTGCTGTCTTTCCACTCTCACTCTTCTCATCTCTGAAGACCGTAAGCCTGCCAAGGCAAGGATTACATCTTTTGTTCTGTGAAGAACCTAGTACAGTTGTTAGCAATGTAAATGTAAGGAATATTAAAGATCACTCCTATTAGCATGAGTGACGTATTCAGTACATAACCAAAACTAATTGTTTCCGAGATTGAAATGGTTACTGTGATTTCAAAAGAATATGTAGTTGTTTATGGGACTTCAGGCCCTTTGACTCCTCCATTCCAGATGTGTTAGTAAGTCCTTTATTAGGTATTATTAACACCAATTTATGACATTCTTCATAGATGCAACCATTCCACTTAGAATATGTTAGGGTGCTTTACAGACAGATTTAAGTAATTCAGGAGCTTGGAGACATGAATGGAGATCGCTGTGGTGGTCATGAATTCTCTGACAAGGCAGTGCTATTTTAACATCTAGAAGATAACTTGGGCTCTGGTTTTGGGGTTTTTTTGTTGGTTTGGTTTGGTTTGGTTTGTTTTTGTTTTTTTGGGGGGGGGGGGGGTTGTTGGTGGTTTTTTTTAATAAGCCAGCATAAAGTGAACTATCTATGAGTTAAAAAAATCCATGAAGTAACCTGAAATAACATTCTGAGAAAAACACAAATGTATTTTTAAGGAAAGAAATGTTTGTTAATTTTGTAACTGAGAGCAAATTACTGTTTAAATACACTGTGGTTAAACATTTGAGTATGATGCTTTCTTCCTGCCCTTTTGCTCCTCCCTCTTTGTTGCCTCTTTCTGCAAGAGCAAAGTCTTTTTTTAAGACTAGATGTTCAAACAGCTGGCTGTCTGGGACTTTGACTGCAGAGAAGTAGTATGTGGCTGGAAAAAAAAAATACAGGATGTGATAATCTGTTTTCAGACTGTCAAGAGAGAGATGGCTGACTTTGAAACAGTCAGCAAAAGTAGCTTTGACAGCCTCTGGGCCTGAAAATGTTCCCTGAGAAATACTGATGACTGATTATTAAAAGAAAAGATTAATTTCATGAAACAGCTCCCCCTCCCCCTCCAAATAYCAGGAGCAGATACGTTGTGAACACATTTTTCCCTGGATTTTTATGCAGAAAAACAATCATGTAAATCTGGAGTTTTCCGTAGCATGTTTATTTCTCATATAATCATTAGCAACCATCTCTTGTACAGTAGGTTGCTTTGTATGGCAGCAAAAGGGAAATGTTGGAAAGCAGTTTCTCGGACACTTTCTTAGTTATTAGCCACCGGCTAATAATAGTGTCGGGGGGTTTTGTGTGATTTATCAATGCTAACCCTGTGAATAAAATTTTAAATACTGTTGGCAACTAATCTGAATTGTGTGTTAGTGACCAGATAACACAGGTAACGTTACATAGGTAACAAATTAAGTTAGCAGGCCAATATATTGCATGTACCACGTAGGAACGCAAGCTCTGCCTTTGCCACAAATGCTGTCTAATAAATGGGGCTTTGCAAGCAGAGTCATAGGAAAGAGTGCTGGAAGGCACCTCAAAAGGTCATCTAGTGCAGACCTGCTGCCATAAGGATCAGCTTCCTTAATCATACCCTGAAGGTCATCATGTTCCAGTTTGTTTGAAGAACTTGCTCCCTGCTGTGGTCTAGTTTGTTGCCCTCGTGAGGAGTATTGGAGTTGCAATCCTGTTTTTTTGTACAACAGTGAGAATCCACTCTGCAGCTATGGCAAGAAGGTGCAGGGAGAGGGACAGTCACTTGGATACATCAGACCAGGCTTGGGTTTCCTGGGGAAGGGAGGGGCATGATGTTTTAGGGGTTCACAGGTTTGGATTTACTGTGTCTTGTGACAGGAAAATGCTTTTTCCCCCCTTTCCCAGAGCTGGGCTGAGCAGTTGTCTGATGCCTGTTTACAGCTTCACACATGATAACCAACACCTCAAACTCTACCTGCTGAGCAGTAGGCAGCCCAGTGCAGACCTCAAAGCACTAGTTATGCTCAATTAGCATGTTGCTTTGCTCCTCATTAACGAAAAGGTGAAGGCTTTCTGCCAGAGCCCCACTGTTACGGGAGGTGGTGAAGCCATGGAGGGTGAGTAGCAAGGCTGGTGTCTCTGGATGGAAAAGGTTCATCTCCTGCTCAGGTGCATGTGGTGTGAAGTTGTCTGGACTACTGATGTAATATGATCAACTACCAGCAGGTGGGTGGGAAGGGAGGAAGAAAAAAAATCAATCCAGCACACAGTGGCAGATGGGACGTAACCTGCTTTCCCTCAGTCGGGAAGACTGACAGGGACTCTTATAGCAGGGGGCTGCTGTATGGTGGGGGGGAGGGCAGAGCACTGACCACTTTGTTGGACGTGTGCAGTTCTTCAGGCTTTGTGGCTCTGCCTTCGAGAGGTAGCAACCCTCCTCCCTCCTCATGCACGTTAGCCATGGGTGTTCATAGCTAAACCCAAGGAGTTGTCCTCTCTGCATTGTGGTGGTGCCTACAGATGCTCTGTGGATTAGGACTGTGTAGTGCTTTGACACTTATGGAAACTCCTTCAGCGGCTGCATTCACATGCAGATGGTGCAGGAGACCACGCTGCCTTCAGGGAACACTGCTATTCAGCTTGCAGTACCTTGGGAGAGCGCCTAGTCTCCCCTATGACCTTCTCGCTACTGGTTGTTCCTTGTCACAAGACTCAACTGGGTTTGTGTCATGTGAATAGGCATAAAGTTAATTCATGATCTCTGCAAATGCACTACGTGGTAAGGATGGAGACACAGCGCACGTGACCAATGGAGATACTAAGGATTGCGAGGCCGTGAAAAGGACTGTGATTTAGAGTCAGTCCTCTATTCCTCTTTGAGTCAGACTCCTCAAGGCAAATGCAGTGAATTGCTTCAGTCAGCTGCATGCTGTACCACAGGCTAATTTCTGTCTGAATGCATGATGTATGAGTAACTAACCACCATCTTTCATGAAGAACTTGTGCATTCCCATGGAAAAGGCTGGAATCTGGAGCCTGCAGCTGAAGGACAGTTACTGCCTTCCTCCTTGAGGAGCGTTAAGTGACCTCTGCAGTGAGAGAGGCCGTTGTTCTCACCCACCAGCTCTTAGGCTTTGTACACTACCAGATGCTCTAAGTAGCCTCATAGGTTTCTGGTCTCTCTCTCTCAGGTGGGCAATGCCTGCCTAATTGAACAAGTAGTGCTGGAAGGAAACAGTATGAAAATAAACATATAGTAATTTAATCAGAGTGCAGCTGTTTAGTTATTCACTTTCCCCTTCTATTGGGTATTTGAACTGTTTCTTTTTCCTGGACATAGAATTTTGCACAAGTAATTTCTAGCTCTTCATTTCCTACAAAAGTCTTTTGCTCTTAGTTTTGCCTTCTCAGATGATTCCTGTTACCCTTTCAGCCCTGGTGGTTGCCTTACACTTGGTTGTGAATTAGTATGTATTAAAAAAATTATATGGACAGGCTGTCTTTGGTACTTAAGAGGTCTTTATCCCCTGCAGAATCTAAGTGACCTGTAATAGTTAACACATTTCTTTCAAAGACTCCAGGGAGGAGCAATCAATCAGCTTGTAAAATAGATAAATTAATTCACTTGTCCAAGATCAAGCAAAAAGTCTTTGGGAGAGGGGACATGAAGGAAGGTCTCTTATAGGCCAGTTTGGTAACATGTGTCCTAGACCAGTCTCTGATAAAGGCAGTCAGAAGCATTCAAAGGGATGTTTGATTTTGGCAACTGCAAAGATCACTTGGAAGCTGGTATTGTCTGTGTGGATTATTACTTCTTTACATTTTTATCCACCATTTGCTTTTGATCACAACTCTTTTGATGAAGGGCTAAATTCTGGTAGAAAGGTCCATAGTAACTTTCATAACTGTATAACAAAAGTAGCATCAGKTCTCCAGTTGATGTAAATCCCGGGAGTGCTTCAGAATTGCATTTGAACTAGGGTGCATCCTCATCCCAAACCTTTGTTGCATTTTATCTTTGTAATGAGCTGGCATTGAAAAACAAACAAATATTTTGCAATACAAACGTCATGGGCTTGTAGCTGTCCAGACCTGTCAAATACTGATGGTTGTCCCAAAGGCATCACCCAAGGACCTGCCAGTCCAGCAAGTATACACTTGGTAGGTTTCSCAGCACTTGTGCTTGGCTCAGTGAATCCGAGGTAAATGGGGATAGTCCTGAGGTTTCAGTGCATTGCTTACATATTGGCTGCAGGACATCACGGTGGAGGAATGGTAAAAATAAAAAGGCCCCAGCAAGGGTTAACGTACTGTAATGACTGAYGGAAACAAGTACTGTTCGATAAATACTTTCTGTAATTTGTATAATACCTTCTTCCGTTAATGAGCTGAAGCTGGGGTGGGGTGCAGCTGCTTGGGGGCAGGGGAGGATTGAGGGGGGATTTGAAGCTGTTTGACAGTACACTCAGCCCCTAGTAATCTGTTAGGCAATTTTTAATTTACAATAGTTTTTCAGAATATTTGCTCAAGTCCTTTTTTTTGTGCTTATTCAAAGTGCTCCTAATGTTTTAATCCCCACCCCAATGGAACATAAAGTGAATAAACAAGGAAATGAGTGGAGATGTGTGAAATGATGATCTTAAACTTAACAAGCCCGTTTGTTTTTTCAAGCTGCTGAATAAATCCTCTGTGGTTTATGCTGCTGAGGTCAATGTTCTGCAGTAGGAAATGACTGGTTACATGTCAGTATTCTCCAACAGTTCATCTCAATTACTGGATTTGTCAAACATGACAAGCCTGAATGACTGTGTGGTGAAAATAGCGCACAGTTTGACTATTAAAGTAATTGGAGCATTGACATTTAACCAAACTGCAAGAGAATTGCAGTAATAAGTCTGAGGATCACAACCACAAGCAAAGCAGAGAATAATATTTTTATAAAATCTCCAGTGAAACTGGTGCTTTCTTGTGTTTTGATTAAYGTAAATTTCAGTATCTTTTTAATTTAAATTATAAGATTAAAAGGAAGAGATAATTCCTTTTTGCTACTTTTTTGGAAGAAGTACTACTATTTGTATAATTGGAAATGCCATTAATTTAATATACACCCTGGTGCAATTTTAATATTGTTACACATAATCTATGTATGTATTTTTAATGCCCTTATAAAGTATATAGTTACACATAATCTATGTATGTATTTTTAATGTCCTTATAAAGTATATACACTATACAGTTAAAAATTTATGTATGTACATACATGTATGTGGAGATCATCACAGAGTTATGTTATAGATGTGTCAATTGCTTACTGGATCTCCACTTGCTAMTCTACCTTGCTAAACAGCTACTTCTGGGCTTTCAAGCCTGAGATGTGGGACTTAAAATTCATTGCTTTGGTAAATGCAAAAGAGCTTGTCTAAAATCATTTAAAAGTCATTTACTTGTATCCATCTGCAATTAGATTTTCATTTTTTTAAATAAGTTATTTCTGATTGTAAATTCCCCATACWTCAACTTTTCTGAGACATATTAAGACTTTGAAGAACAGTATAACTATCAATCACTTTGGATAATTTGGATTTGTACTTGTGGATCTGACTGGATTTTACAGTCACCAAAATTGTATTTCAGACAATGGCTTAAGCCACAGCCTCTTCCAATTCTCTGGAGTAAGGACTGAAATAATGATAATTTATGACATTAGTCTGAGGGACCTCATCCTCAGGTGAGTTACCTGAATTTTGGCACATTAATTTTACCTTATCTGAACTTGAAAATATGTTATCTCCCAATGATGGGAGCAAGTCTTCATGTGGAAATTGGGAATCTCCTATTCTTGGTGAAGTAAACCAGACAGATAGTAAAATAATCCCAAAAGAGAGGGGCAAGAGCATGGAACAACCGATGATATGTCTAAAATACCTTAATTACATTAATTTATAAATGTATTCTTTGCAAAGTAGGTTAGGGGTACCGAGTGTGATTTGCCACTTCCGCAGTCACATCTTAATTATTGTGATACCACAGGAGCACAGAGCAGTACTTTTAAATTTAATCTGTTACTTGCCTTGACTTGCTTAAGTCCCATCTCCACAGAGCAGTTAAATATTATGCTTAAATCCATCTCCCTTGTGTAAATGTAAGTGTATGTTTTAAATCCTTCTGATTTCAGTGAGACTTATGCATATATAGGTAAGCCTTTAGCTCAGTAGAAATAAACTTAAGCATAAATTTAACTGTTTTACTGAATTTGGGACTTGAGTGATCCAAAGCAATGCTTAGTCACAGCCCAAGTACAGATTTTGGGCAGCCTTCCATAAGGACAGTCTCTCCAGTATTTCCCTATGGAGAAAATAAAGGAGAATTCAAGGAAATACATTTGCTGACCTTASTGTGAAAATGGAGTATTTGTTAGGACCAGAACAATACCTTGGAAAAAACAAAAGGTGCAGGTGAGAGTCTTAGTTTCTTTTTTTTTTTTTCCCCCTAATTACATCCTGCAAGTCTGTATAGACTCGGGGTTGGGTGGAGGGGATGAAAGACCTACAGGCTGCTTCTGCTTTTTGAAGTACATTCTATAAAACCAGTTCTCTCCTTCTCCTCTATCGTTGATGTAAATCCAGTCAATGTACTGAAATTGCTCCTGATTTGCCCCTAGTGTAATAGAGATCAGATATACATCCCCACAGAATGAGCTCCTGTTTCGGAGCTTAAGTGGCACTATCCCTACCTAATATAAGTCCATTTACTTTATGAATGTCGTGGCACATTGCGGTTGTCCATCTCCTAGTGTTCTTGCCARCTTCTCCCAGAATTTAATTCTTAAGATCCAAACTCATACTGAAATGTTCCTCACAAGAAGGGGCTCAAATACAATGAAGTAAATAAATAAAAAGGAACAGCAAGCCGTTCCCTTTTCTGGAGTTTGTGGGGCTGAAAGTGGAAACCTCAGATTCATGCATGCAAGAAGAAACTCCCTTATTAAGCATTAAACAGTTTAGACAATTTTAGCTGCCAAGGTTAATGTARAGTCCCAGATCAGTCATTTGGAACATCAGGCAGAGAGGAAAGATTATTTGACTGTGTGCTATTCAATGGAAATGGTGTCCTCCAAAGGAGAAACATCCATCCAGTTAAAGGAAAAAAGCATCATGATTCTGATTGAACAGTAAAATAGCAAAATAGTTTGGAACTTTTTTTTTTTTTTTTTTTAAGCTTCTCAAGTAGGAAGGGTTCAGGTAAAAACTGGGAGCAACCTTACCTTTCAGTTCTTGGGCAGAGGGATGAAGGCAGCGTGCGCTCTGACAGTAGGAGAGCAGCATAGCCTGTGTGAGCCATTCAGCCTTGTAACCACGTTTTGAACTTTGAGATGATGGAAGTTGATGCAGAAACACTAGATACCGAAAGAAGTAAATCAACATCCAGCAAAAGGTTGCTGCCAGAGATCTTCGAAGCAGCAGGAGGACCTTGTAGCAGTTCTACGTTACAGATATAGGCTTCAAGTCTGAATACAGTGAAGCAATGTGTTGTTCTTGAGAGAAAGAAAGAAAATGCTAGGGAGGTCTTGCGGATGACTACCAAGCAGTTGCTGTCACTAGAGACATTTGGACAGGCACCTGCTGTGTTAGGACTTCTGAGACGATCTGCAAAAAACCCAGGTGGAAGAGCACTGACTCCAAGATAGCAAGTTTAACTTCTGTTTACTGGCCCTGCAAGGAGAAGATGTCAGCCTGCGAGGCCTAAAAATAGTAACTCTAAAATGCAAGAGTAAATCAGTTAAAACACACGAGGCTGTTTTGCTCAGATTTCATTCTGGTTAGTCTGCAAATTTGCCTGAGATTCAAAGCTAYGCAGGTAGCTGCCTTACTAGGCAGAACTGCCTGTCTAAGAAGAAATTTCATCTCCTTGATGAAATGAGTTATAACAAGTTTCATTCCAGAGCTTTGTCAGTGATTGGGGCAACAAAAGAAAGCCAATTGCAATATACTTTAGTAAATCCTTTTGTGGGTAACTTATATGGAGCGGATGGGGAGCAGGGCTGGGTTTTGCTCCATGGGCTGTGATTGAAAAGCTCCGTTGATTCCGGCCAAGGCAGTTTAAAAAGTTACTGCCAATTACATTGCCCTGCCTCTGCTGGAATTCCTTATCCTTGAGGTAAAAATAGCAAAAAGTAGTGTGCCTGCTCCCCAGCCACTGCAGCTCCCAGCCCGAGGGCAGTGTAATCCACCTTCAGGTTTTGTTTGGTGTTGAGGCAGCATGTGAACTGAGGCGGCTGGGGACTTTGAGTCACTAACGCATCAGATTTAACTGTGGCAATGGGGTGGTGTAGGAAGAGGATGGGAGGACTGGTAACCTCTTCAGTCACCGTTGTTAAATCCAGTAGGGGTTGTTTTGCAGAGTGCTTACTGTCCAGGTTGCAGAAGTTGCAATGATCCTTTTCTTTCCTGCAACATGGTTGACCAGTACTTTGCTGTCTTCAGGGGATAAATGGGCCCTATATTAGCTAGTAACTGTAGTCATCTTCTAATTGACTTTCTTTAAAGAGTTTGCTTGGAAAAGACTTGATGGCTAGGAAGTGAATATCAAATACAAGTAGTAAGTAAATAATGACTAGAATGGAGCACACTCATCTACCTACATTATTTTAGTGTTTTCTAAAAGATAAGATCTTAGTTTGGCTCCTGTAACTGTTTCGGGGCAAAAATAAATGCTATCAAGTGACAAATGGCTAACCATGCAGTCAGTAGGTATAAAGCAGTTGTACCGTTCAAAGCTGCTTCTGGAGTCATTTTTAAGAAACTGTCAAACTCATTGAATGTGGTAAGCATCAAGGTGTGTTTATATTGGTTGCATTGTGATTCTTCTCTTTTAGCAAATTTTAAACTAGAGATTAGATTATGGTTTTTCTTGGGTGGGGAGAGTGTCTTTTTCAGACATGGAGATGTCCAGAGGACCTTCTGCAGGGATCTAAAGTTTTGAATTTACACTAGAAAATATTTTGTGATGCATCATGTTGTTATTACAGGAAAAGATGGACAAGTCCATGAATCTCAKCCCTTTATTCATGCTTACATGACAGTAAAGCTTTTAAAGTAAACCATATCTACTTGTAAGGTGAATATAGGCTTGATGTAGAAAGGCACTTTGGCATTAGTATAGTGCTTAAGCACATGCTTAACTTAGAGTATAGAAGCATGCAAGCAGCTTCTTGAAATGGAGAGGTAACCTGGGGCTGCATTCAACACAACTCAAAAGCTTTCTCAAGGAGGAAAGGGCTTGATTCTCCCTTATTCCTCTCCATGAGGGACACAACTGAGCCTCCTTTTRTAAGAAGGATTTTCACTGTAGCACTCGGGGAGAAGCAGGGTAGTAGGAAAGGCTTGAAGAAGATTTCCTAACATGTGCTAACACGCTGCTACCATGAGACAGCATAATTTAATCATCATGATTTTCCACTAAAATTTTGTGAAAATGCTTTAGTTTTATAGTATGGAAACTTTGAGACTTTCTGCTGAGTTTTGCTTTTGCATTTGGAATTCCTTTGAACCCAACACTCAGGTCTGAGAGCTTATCAGCTTCACTCATAGCCAAAGAAAGCATTCATTCATGTAAAACCCTACAAAGTCAGAGCTCTGTTTCATACTGACTTATTATTAGCCTCTTCTTAATAGCAGAACTCTCAGCTTGCTTTGTTGTTATTTTTTGGTAAGGGGAAAAATAAAAGTTGCTTTTATTTTTAGCTAAGTTGGGTTGGGTTATTTAAACTGAAAGTGACACTCAGGCTTCAAAGAATCCTATGCTGTACATTTTTAATCTGTTGTTTTTAATGAATTCTAGTTACTAGGAAATACTGTTATCTAGGTCAGATTTGTTGAATATTGTTTTTCTGTGGCTGTGCATCCTGCTGTGCTTTCTCTAAAATGAGCTCCCCAATGATGTCTTATTGTTTTACTTTCTCACAGCTTCCTGGAGTAACTCTCCTAACTATAATTGTAGGTTTTGCTTTGGTTTTCAATACAAATGTACCAATGGCTGAACCAACATCCACCCATCTAAGACTCAGTCCTAAACTTTCTTGGGGGACAAGGGGGAAGGACGTAAGATACCTCAAAGTTTTATCCTTGATTTGAAATTTTGCCTCCCTGGAAGGAATGGAGAAAAGATGATCAAACCAGACTTTATTACTGAATTTCAAAGGTATTGACACAACTGCTTCTCAGCTACTCACAGCAAAATGGCCTTACTCATACAGCAGAGCAAGACATCACTTGATGTCATGGAGAGGCTCTTAGAGGTTTGTGAGCATTTCAGTTCTTTCTGGCCCTTAACAAGACATCTCTAACTATACCCTAACTCATCTCTTAGTATGTCTCCCCAAGAGACTTCTCAGCCTCTTGGACAGAAAAGTGTCAGGACTGTTAGCCAGGCTTAGAGGAGGGGGACACTGAGCAGTGGTCACCCAAGATCACCCAGCAGATCTGTGGCAGAGTAGGAAATCACACCAGTTTCTCTTCAGCTGGCCATCCTGCCCCTCTCTGATACCATGTTTTCTTCAACACGTTACATGGATTGGGCACATACCTCCATGTTCATTGATAGAATACCACTACTCAGCTACGTAGTTTCTTTATTTGATGGACATCATTCTCCGCTCCTGGTGGAATGATTACTTGCATAAAGATATTTCCAGGGTAGTCTAAACAGGTAGATGTTTTTAACTTCTGTGCTTAGTGATAATTTTTTTTCACTTGTTATTGTGCTAAATAGAAATTATATAGCCTTACCTGGTAGCAGACACTATGTGTGAGCTGATATGAAGTTCAGGTAAGAGGTTCTGGTTTAGAGGCATTCAGTTAGAATTCAGGATGGCAGATTGAATCCACACCATTGTCTCCACATACAGTTAGTTACACCAAATATTTGTGCCACCAGTGCCTCCTATGCTAAGCACAAACAGTGCTGCAACAGTATGTTGTCAGGAGGGGACACTTTTTCACCTAATAATGTGGGGTGGAAACATTCTTGTGCAGCCTGAAAAGAACTCATCAAGTCCTTCCGATGAAATCCCATGAACTGGGGGATTTCTACAGAAAATCTTACGTGGACTATACAAAATTGCAATAGCTAATTAAATTATTGCATGCATTTTCTTAAGCATATCTCAGGCAGGGAGATTCTTTTCAGCTCACTGAATAAAACAGGGTATCAGAAAATTGCCCTTTGCACAGACACACCTGTAAATAGTAGTGTCAATTTTGTCTTAACAAAGTGGTTCTTCTCTTGTGTTTTTTTCATCATAGAAATATTAAAACTTGTTAGTAATGTAATTGTGGCAATTTGCTATGTGGGGTATTAATTTCTGACAGTGATGTAGCTAATCAGCTTATCAGCAGTTGAAAGGAAAAGCCAGTTTTATGATCTAAATGGATAAGAAGAGAAAAGCAGAGAAATAATGTGGAGTTTATATCAGAATGAGGATACTGAAACTGAAGAGATGAGAAGAAAGCTGGATGACAGCCTGCTGAAAGCGCTTCTAGAGCAGCTTACCCAGTGCTTGTCCTTGTTTCGGCTGGAACAGAGTTAATTTTCTTCCTAGTAGCTGGTATAGTGCGGTGTTTTGGATTTAGGATGAGAATAATGTTGATAACACACTGATGTTTTAGTTGTTGCTAAGTAATGTTTACACTAGTCAAGGACTCTTCAGCTTCCCATGCTCTGCCAAGTGCACAAGAAGCTGGGAGGGAGCATAGCCAGGACAGCTGACCCAACTGACCAACGGGATATTCCATACCTTATGACGTCATGCTCAGTATATAAGCTGGGGGGAGCTGGCTGGGGGGGCAYGGCCGCTGCTTGGGGACAGGCTGGGCATCTGTTGGTGGGTGGTGAGCAATTGCATCGTGTATCACTTGCTTTGTATATTCTATTATTATTACTATTGCTATCTTACTTTATTCCAATTATTAAACTATTCTTATCTCAACCCACAAGTTTTCTCACTTCTACTCTTCCGATTCTCTCCCCTACCCCACCGGAGAAGGGGGAGTGAGCGAGCGGTTGTGTGGTGTTTAGTTGCTGGCTAGGCTTAAACCACGACAGTGCTCCCTGTTCTGGAGCTTAGGTGTTGGGGGTCCTGGACTTCCCATCTCACTGAGATTGATGGCAAACCTCAACAGTCTGAAAACAAGGGCTGTAGCAGAGCACTTGAGGAGCAGTTGCTCTTAAAAGCTTGAGCTTGGATTGATGGGGTGAAAATATGGTTGGGGGCTTTCTTTTTGTTGGAGAAGAGAAAGGCTGGATAGAGTCACTGGTACCAAACCTAAATAAAACTGACTGGTCCCAAGGAGTTTTGAGCTCTGCGAATGCTAACTTGGATTATTTGCCAGTGTTAATACGAGGCTTAATTTCAATAAATAAATAAATAGAATACAATACTGCAGCTCTACTAGAAGTTTGCAGCTGGCATTGAAGTTCAGCAAGAGAAGAGATGTGGACTTCAGCCAACAAGAAATCCAGCCTTTTAAACCAACTTGACCTGGTGCAATTTTATGTTCAAGTAACACAAGAAGGTCTTCAAATACACTTGCATAGATGGTGGATAATTGACTGCTAGCAATGGATGATGAATATGGACGTGCCTCTACTGGTTTTTATTAGATGTATTGTCAGCCTTTGACACCATTGATCACAAGGCTTGTTGACTTGTATGTTGTATGATCTACTTCACACCTAAGTTAAGCATTCAGGCAGGTGGTCAATGCAATAACTATACCTCTCCGAAGTCCTATTTAAACCCTAGTTTGAAAGTTCAAGAGGGGCTTAAAGCTTGCTGGTCCTCTGCAAAAAACGAAATTACTCTGAGGTAAATTTTGCTGTCTGAAGGAGCAACTGGCTGTGGATTTGTATTTCAGTAAGCACCCGCCTCTGATTAGATCTCCTAGCACTCGTTACTGAAAAGGTAATGCATTGGGAAGCATCTATGGAAACGGAGATTTTTTTTTAGTAGCATTTTGAAGGTAAAACCATCTTCTCAATCCTTTGCCAGTTCCAAAAACACTCAATTCTGGGTTTTTTATGTAAAGTAAGTGTCATTAAAGACCAGCCGTGGTGTTGGATTTGTTTTTATTTGTATACATTGTATTTGTGCTGAAGACATATATCCTTAGAAAGTACTTGTACCTTTTTATTAAAGGTTACAATTCTGGCTGAAGCGTATTTATTTGGACATCTCTGACCAGTGACATTTCAAGATCAAGACCTTTGAGGTTCAGCGTGTAGAACAAAATGTTACGATTCTTTTGTTTCTACCTTCAGATTCATTCATTGACATGGCTGAAACTGTGCCCAGTGAATCAACAGAGTGCTGTATCTTGCCCTCTTCAAAGCTGGTGGGCAGGGATGGRAGAGGACAGCAGGGTGGCATTTAGAGAAAAATCTCTTTTTCTCCACAGCATCAGTTGTCTTCCCCTATGTAAGCTTGGTGATGCATATAATGGGAGTGGGAGTACTGTGTTGTATTAATTGTGTTTTCTCAACAAAGAAAGAGTTCAATGATCTTCTATTTTTAACATGGACAGTGTTTAAAAATGAATTAATTTTGATTAATGCTTGTCCGTGTTAAATGGCTTCTTTTAACAATATGATTTCATTAGCAACGCAATTTAGTTCTAACATAGTGCATTTTATACAACAGGCAAGGCATGGGAGATTGACAACTGTCTTTTTCACCTGCCTCCTATAATGCTAACGCCTAGCACAGCCCTTCTGCCCTGTCCACAAAGGACAAAGCCTGCTCTTTGCAGGGCGAGTATCGCTCCTCATTTCATTACAGAGAGAGGCCAAGGACACCTTTACTCTAACCTTTCACCCAGCCCAGCCAGGGCTAGCAGTCTGTGTAAATGTAGTGCAATATAAAGCCTTCTTGGAGTGTACCAGGGAAGAGCTTAGTTCAAAGGTTTTCTTTATCTGAACAAAGAAGTGCCCAATCAAGGAGCTGACACGTTTTGTGGGGTGTCTTCGTGGAAAACCAGGCCCTGCCATTCATCTCAGACATTTTAACCATTCAATAAAGTGTCCGTCTGCATCACTGCTAGTACTGATAACGGGTCCTGGTTTCCTAAGGGAAAACATGGGTTCTTGTTCTTTACTTTCTGCCCTTGTGTCTATTTAATCATGCATTGGGAACAGTCTGCCTGTCACTGTGGGTTAASCAATAGCAGTGGGATTCTTGAGGACAATAAATGAACAAAGGCATCCAAAGAAGTTTTAGCGACTTTCAGAAGTATATGAAACCCAACAGCAGGT
Organism: Phoebastria nigripes; assembly: GCA_035582835.1. NCBI lineage: Eukaryota > Metazoa > Chordata > Aves > Procellariiformes > Diomedeidae > Phoebastria > Phoebastria nigripes. The sequence goes on from JAYKAV010002995.1 coordinate 561,583, forward strand.
CAGGGTCCCACTTTACGCTGGGCTGTCAGCATGTCCCATCTGAGCTGAGTCCCCTCGGTGCAACCCCTTTGTGGAAAAGGGACCAGACGTCRTTCGCAGGGTGGCTGCAGGCCTTCCCTCTTCCTCCCAAATTGGTGGTGCACGTGCCTTCAAGTGCAACAGCGTGGTTGTTCACGGAGCAGCCCGGGCTTACACTTCCCATCTTTGGGGGTGTCTGGGAGTGGAAGCCAACCGGCATCCAGGCTTTCTGCAAGTTCCCAAAACCAACTGCCCCTTTTTTAGAGGTGGAGGAAACGCCCAGATCCAGACAGTGTGCAAGTTCAGAATCTTCTCAAAGCTAAAGATAAAGCAGCTTGTGCATTTCAAAAGAAGCAAATGATAAAACTTTAACAGGACAAGATGCTGCATAGCTCAGAGCCCCTCCCTGAAGAAGCAGCTGAAAGAGAAAACAAGACAAATGATGTTAGCACACAATGTTTAAGCAAAAATGCTCAGTCCTGCTACTGCAGTTCTTTAATACATCCTAAAACAACAGTAGAGACATAGTCTTTTTGCTTGGGAGCTCACCTTTAAACGAAGAAAACAGCCCATTAAAGTGTATATATTATCGAGCATCATTAAGACACAGGTTAATGTTCACATACAGGAGCTGAATAACAATAGCCTAAGGGTAAATGCCTTTAAATTTGTAAGAACACCAAAAAGACAATATTATCTTTAATACATCTTAATTGGCAGTGACGGATTTATCCTAACTTTTCATTTCACTAATTGACTCTGTAACACCTAGCATCTACATTGTAACAAATTAATCTTATTCTTATGGGTTTTTTTTAAATAAAGGTGTGCTGTAGACAATTTATTTATCTACTATTTCCACTGACATTGATGTGGCTGCTATTTAGTCTCATGGCAGAACTCCTGGTGGTTTCCACAGGAGGAGTCCCGGGCTTTTAATTCTTATTTTCAGGACTTTTGCAAGGAAGTGTGGATTTAGAGGAACTTTTTAAAATTATTTCTTTTTTTTTAAAATAAGGTCCTATTTTTAAAACTCCTACAGCAAGTGTATCTGACTGATCTTAGCATTGTAGATTGGAGCCTAATCTGCCTTGCCCTTCCCTATGCAGTAATACCAATACGCTAAATTAATTTACTCTAGACTTTTATTAGTCCCACTGAAAACAACATCTAGTGAGATCAAGGTAGTAAAGGCTTTGTATATGTGATTTGCATATATATTTTCAGAAAAAGGATTTAAAAAAAAAAAAAAATTCTGCTAGCTTTGTTTGACCAAATTTGTGTACAAATACAACTAGAAGACTAACAATGCATAATGTGCTCTCTGTGTGTGGACTTCTGAAGAGCCTTCAACTCTTGATGCATGACATTTTCAAATAGGGCTACACCTTCAACAAGTAACAGCTATGTAATCAAATGTGTTTGTCTATTGATTTTTTTTTTTTTTAATGTATTAGTTGCACATTTCACTGAAAAAAGGCTCATCTTAATGCTCCATTTCAAGGGACAAATTACTCTTTTCAAGGTCTGGTTCAGAAAATGCCATATTGTTTGGATGACGACTGGATATGTCATCTATGTTGATTTGCTATTTTGGAGAATCATGACTCATTGTAAATTGGCCTGGGGCTTACTGGCTCCATTGTATTCATTTCTCCGTGCCCTGTTAACTTACTCCTGATGCACTCCAGACATCCTCTTCATGCAGTGGCCTGGTTTTTGTCTTTTTCTTAGTATTGTACAATCTCCCACTACTTACACATGGTCAAAAATTGCATCATCAATTTTAGTCTAGTTATAATATTACCCTAGAATTTTCCAGGCGGATTATCATATGTCATTGGTATAGCAGCTACTTTCAAAATAGAGCAAGATCCCTGGGGCTTCTCTTCCCAGGCAGTTTCCTAATAATGTGTTCTCTGAGGCATCTCTTCTCTCTCTTTCCCTATCTAGCAGTGGACAACTATTCTGAAGAGTGCTTCTTCCCAGACCCACAGGTCCAGTCCCTGCTAATTTGTTTAGCAATACAGTCAGTGCAGAGGTGCTTAGCAAGATGAATTTCACTGCTGCACGGACGCAGAAATGGGAGCCACAGATGCCTAGATCTATTGGAAAGTGAAGCATTAATTCAACAGGAAACCAACTTTTCTCACTTTGGCTGAACATCTAAAATGCCCTTATAAAAAAAAAAATAATCTAATTGAAGCAGATTCCTACTGGTTTTGTGCTAAAACTCACCAATTTCCCAGCTGCCTGCTACTCGGTACAAAGACAGGTAGCATCCTCTATTGTGCTTTTTTGACCCAGTTTCTTTATTCGCATATGTCAGTGTTTGCAGTAAACAGGAATTGGCAATAACCAAGTGCTGGATCCTGTTGTCTTGTGACTAAACTTTTCAATCTTTGTTATTACTACCCAGCAACCAGATGAAAATAAAGCAGAGGTATATAGCCTGAAATACTCAATAACAATACAAGTGAAGATCATAAAACAAAATGGATATGCAATGTTTATAGGAAGCTAGACTGAACAATTTGCATATGTTGCAATTTACCATCACATCTGCTTTGCACAGTCTGCAGTCACTTCTCTGTCCCATTCCCATCATACCCAATGCAGAGTAGCCTATGTGGAAAAAAAGAGAGATATCTGAAGAATTTTTCTTCCCAGCCCCCTCATACCTGCATTTCTGTGACACTGTTGTAAACCTAGCTGGGTTATATGTATCTTCGTAAAGCATATCAGGGTATCATTTTATCTGTTCTTAAGACGGATTTGTGCAAGTTTGCAAAAATGAAACAAATTCTAATTTTTTTCAAATATTTATAGTAACAGTTATAAAAGGAAATAATCTCAGAAGCCTTTAACTAATGCAGAGTAAACCCATACATCTCCCTGGGAGGCAAAGCTGCGATTAGCATGTTTGAGTGCCTTACTACAAGTGATACTTTGTGAAAATGCAGCACTTTTTGTGGGAATGAAAAGTGCAGTTGCGAAGCAGGTTGTTAATTAACAGAAGCATTAGTGTAGTGTTTGCTGTGATTTCATCCTAGCTTAACAGAGCAGAACCAAACTGAAGAGCCAAAAAACCAGGCAAGCAAGAGCTCTGTTGTTGGTGGGTTTTTTACATCCTGAGAATTTGACTTTATACATTATTCTAGTCCACATACATTAGGGTAGGGGGCAGAAAATTATGGAGTGTTGATTTTAATTCAAGCTTCCATATGTTATAAATAGGTACTTCTGTTTTTCTGAGATTATTTCTAGTTGTTGCAAAGCTCAGAAATGAACAAGGCAGTTTTATGTTGTTGAAACCTTATCAACGTTTTAGTCTGAGTTCAGACTGACACTTGACAGCTAGATTTTCTTTGCTGAGGAAATAAGAAGGAAAGAGAGTCTCCCTAGGCTAACGGCATCATGCTAAGGCAAAAGACTGTTCTCTCTTGTCCTGCACGAACCCCACTGCCTAAGCAAACCCGTGTGTGAATGCTCACCTAACACCGTGTCCAGGACACGCTTGGAAGTGTGCTTCAGGTTAAAGTGAACGGATGCCGTTTTGTCACTGAACCAATGAAGGTCGTTGTGGTCTGTCTGTTTTAACGGTTGTGAACAAATTAGGTGCATTCTGACATCTTCTTATACGGAGCATCACTAAATACATTTACTCATTGAAAATTAGTATTAGCAATGCAGAAAAGCTCATCTAACTCACTTTATTCGAAAAGTCCTTAAGATAGGCAGTCCATTCCAGCTTTTTAACTGATACCCTATTTTCTTTCGTGTAAAATGCAGTAATATTACAGTTTCCGCTTGTCAGATGAGGGTAACTGATGAATGAAGTTGCTTTCAGTGTAAGACTGTATGATAACTCAACATGACAAAATCAAGCAAATTATAGATCAGTGACAGATGAAAAGTGCTCTGTCCAAATTGTCATCGATATTGTGCAGTGGCAAAAAGACTATCTCCTTATGTGCTGCTTTATGAAATGATTTGCATTGCTTGCTGTTCCTGAGTTGCTAAGCCACCTGGTGCCTCACATCATACATGCTCATGCTCCAGCAGAGAACAAGACAGTACCTTCACACCCTGGCAGTCTTAAAGCAGACTCTTAGTACAGCTCTTTCTTTGGGAAGGGATCAGGGAAGTTCTCCTGCCTCTCCAGCCTCAAGTTCCCATCTTTGCCCTGCTTGCAGAGCCAAGAGTGATTCAGCTGTAACTGGAGAAGGGCAGCGATAGCTGATTTTCTCTGATGCTAGGGTTAGTGATGATGCAGTTTGTTGCTGTCAAAGAAGAGAGAATATTTTTTCCCAGGCTTTGAGTTTCTTACTGAAGACCCAACAGCAAGAAATGTTTGGGGTTTTTTTTGCCTCGGCTCCCAAAGTTGTTTCACATATCCATGGCTCTGCTTCATTTATTCTTAAATGAAATATACTTCGTAAGTTAATTTTCCTTTGCTAAAGGCCTATGTGCAAGTGAGCACTTAAACCTACATGACCACAAATGAGAACACCCCGTGCTGTTGAAATGCCCAGAGCTGTCCCAGGTCTGGTCTGAGGCCAGAGAGCTCCTCTGACCACCTGTCCACGCTYGCAACTGCACAGCACAGCGGCAGCAGCCTGTGATGGCTTCCAGGGTCTGGGTAGGTCTTCTCTGCCTCCTGGAGCTTTATCGGCCTTGGCACAAATCTGCCCCGAGGGGATTGTTTCTCTGAGGCAACCTTGCCTTATGGCTATGGAGAACTTCACGGCGTGTCCAAAATGGAAGGCAAAAGGCCACAGGGGGCAGCTTGAGCAGGTTTGGGATCTGGCTTGCACCGTGTGAACTGGCTATGAAGAGGCACGGCTGGACTGACTGTAAGCCATCACCCATTGCCCATCACTGGTACCATTAAGTATCTGAAACACTAAGAAACACTGTGCAAAAAACAGGCTTTCCAGCTCCAAAGACCATAAAGACAGGTCTTTTGTATTACAGTTGTGTATTAATTGTGCAGCACTAAACTTTAGCAAGAAAAGATTGTTTCATTACTAATACTGGTGAAAAATCAAGTGATGTCTTTGTGACCACTGTGAACAGGACTGCGTTTGTAAGCCAAAAAAATGCAAACTACAAATCTTTCTTGTTTCCTGTGATCAAGTTATATTCCCGCATCAACGTGCATAGCAACAACTTCAGGGAACAAAAGAGTCTTTGTTTAAAATAAATGATTATTCAGTTCTTTGTACTTTAGCATAGAGTGCCCCTTTATATTCAGAAGCTCAAAAGCGTCTACAAATTGTTGGAGTGCCTAAAATTCTCAGCATATTAAGATTGCACTTTTTAGAAATGGAAACAGACTGAGCATAGCAGGGAGAGGACCCTGGCTTGCAAGGAAGGAGAGGGCAGAACCAAAGGTAGTGCTGCTTTTTCTTGGTGTTGGTCGCTTGCATGCAGTACAGCTATGATTCTCATTTAAAAAACTCATGGTGTGTGAGGACTTGTGCATTACRTGACACTAATTGTAAAGCAGAACAAAAGTGATCGTGATATTGATTAGAACAATGAAGCTTAATGAAGTAATTGTTAAAGCATAGCCTCCATACTGAGGAGGCTCAAAGTGCAAGTTGTTTGCTAAAAAAAAAAAAAAACGGGCTGTTTTTATGAATGAACGTTGTCGTGACACTGGGGATTTTATATCTGTGCTGTAAATGCTGTTACACTGTAGGCTGGTAACAACATAGACTTAGGTGGTGTTTAGCTTTATTTCCATCTGAAGGAATTCCCATGTGTSCCCTAGTAGTGGTGCAGGGCTGCGATGCCCGTAGGTTTCACTTTGCTGGTGGTGGGAGATGAAGATTGTGATGTTCTGTAAGGCCAAAGGGGTTCAGGCTTTTTTCTTTACATATCTTTTTTGCTTGAAAGGATATTCCTCAAGACAGAGACTCTCTATATCTGTTTCCACTGTGCCACTAACCCCACTGTCAGTGCGTAACAAGAGTATGTAGCATTGCACTGAAAAACAACACGAAGAGAACTTTAAAGTGGCAGAAGCAAGCTCTTGGAAATTAGGAAAAGCCAGATGTGTGGTTTCTTCTGTGCCTTCAATTTGGCCTTATTATATATACATATTGTGTTACAGTCATGAATGACATCATTGCAGCAGTTTTTCCAGAGGAGCAACATTCCCTTCAGGCATGAGATGAGCAGTGTTCAGGGCATGAATCAGTTTGGTGTAATGAATGAGGATGTTGTCGAAGAAGTTAATCTAGGAATTGACAATTGTGTGATGAAGAGGGAGGATGACTTCAGGAAAAGAAATGACGGTCTTGTGTTTAAATCAGATGAACTTGAGGCTGGAGACTTCACTGCTGGCACTGCCCCGGGGTGACAGAAAGCATTGGGATTAGGAGCTGGCTCTGGGCAGTGTGGGAAGGGAGAAGTCCAGCCAGGCTTATCCTTTCCTCTTGGCTGCCTGCCATGGGCAAGCCAGGCTGATCTGCTCCCCTAGGTTCCCAACACAGGGTGCGCTGCTGCAATGGCAGCAGGGGGGTCCAGCTGTGGGACAGCCTGAGCTTTGGACATGTTGTCATCCCAAGTCTGGAAGGTGCAAGCTGATGGTGAGAAACGGTTATTCTCTGTGGTTTGTAATGTGGGGAGAGGAGGTGTATGTCCAGGTTTGAAGACTTAGCAAAATTCAAGTTGGTCCAAAGATGGTGTTGGCAGGAGGCCACCAGGATATCGGGCCTGCAGAAGACAGCAAAGGAAAGTTTGGATCCTAGAGCCAGGCACTAGTGTCAATGCAGGTTTTGTTTTAGTGGGCAGGATGTGGGTCATGAGCTTGAACCAGCAAGTTACTGAGGATGGCAGGACCTCTGAAGAGATGTTAGGAGCATGCAATCCTTAGCAGCTTAGATCTTTGTGATTTTGTGGTCACTGGCATGTGCTCTCCAGCTAACCAGAAGCAACAATCCTTTCCTGATCTAGGCTAAATGAGGAACTGCAGATATTTTGCAAAGCCTTATTTTCATTGGGCCAGACAGTGCAGATTATTAAAATATAATATAGGGAATTATATTTTGTAYGGAGGGAAAAAAAAGAAAAGAAAGGTAAGACCCAGTTTTGAAGCCTAGATCTGTCTGTTGGGGCTTGGTGGAAATACTTGTACTTGTGGGTAGAGTTAGGAAGAAGTGCCACTTCAGAGTTTGGCATTCTCAGCTCAGGTCTTGGTTTCAACTCGTCTCCAAAAAAACACATTAGCAAAATTGTCGGAACAAGATGGTTATACAAAGATATGCCAGGACACTGGCATAGAAATGGGATGGTAAAGTTGGCTTCTGGGTCTTTGATGGGAAAAGCAAGAAACCTGCTAGTACTAGTTGTTGTTCCTTGCCACACACTTCAGTTTAAGCATCCTTCTTTAATCATTCTAGCAGCTTCTCAACTAATCAGATTACTCTTGTGTGGTTCTTTCTGCAAGACAAAAATGAGTTTAAAACCACTTCAGGTGAGCAGGGAGAATTCAGTTAATAACACTGAGCCATTTACGCTGGAGTGCCGGCAGATCACTAAAATAAATTCAGCTTGCTTGGCATGCCTTTGACAGGACATCTGCTGTTGAATTTCACCTGATAACATCTGGGCCCAAGTACTTTTCTAAAATGGGGAAAAAAAGATAAATTTTCATGGAGAAGTAGCGTCTGCATTTCTGCTGCATTAAAATTCACCGTAAGCATTGTGCATGCTGTTTCTCTAAGGATGAGGAGGTGCTAATTTTAACAGTAGGGCTTACATATTATCTTCTCTCTGGGGATCTCAAAACATTTCAGAGATGTGAAAGAACATTTTCATTCAGTGATCAAAATGTGTTTGCAACAAAGCTTTCATTTTCTTAAAAAGTTATAATTAATATATAAGAAAGCACAATCAATACATTTTTTTGGGACTTTTCAGTCTGTATTGAGCATTTAGTTGTGACAGCTAACTGGAAAACAATGTATGCTGCTCTTTTCAAAAGGAAAAGATCACACCTGTGATTTGATGTGTAAATCGTTGAAGAAAATTTGTAGGTTAATTTAGCCTCCAGATTTGACACATCTTTCCAATTTGGTTAACTAGCAACACTGCAGCTCTAAGACTGATGAAGGCAGCAATAGTAAGAAATGACCCCTCCTCTTGTTTTGCTAGTACAAAGACAGTTACACTGCACATTGCTGAGAAATTCAGCTCCACAAACACGTTCCTTCCTGGAACTGAGATAGCATGATTGAGAAACAGCAAGGAATTACAAAGAGATACCAAGCTGTCTTGTGGTTCCTGAGAAACAGCAGAAGATTTTAACCCTGGCCAACTAGAAATGGGCAAAACTGCTAGGGAAAAAATGCAACATCTGATTCTTCAGCACCRTCCATTTTGTATAGCTAGGTATTGTTACACAAACATTTTCTCAGTCAGCAAAGCCAGTTTAATAAGTCATCATTCTTGCACTGTTGTTCACCCACTTCTATGTTGTGTCAGATTATTATTTGCAGGGTTGTGCTGTAAACCAGATCCATATTGTGGGTTTATTTTTTTGGTTTGGTTTTCAAGTCAAATCACTTCAGTACATTTTTGTTCAGTTTACAGTTGCACCAGCATGACTGAGGGGATAGAGGACTGCAGGAAAGAAGCAAATATAAAGAAAAAAAGGATGAAGACTTCTTAAACTGCATTTATCATCACATAAAATGTTTCTGAACTCTGCTTTCATTTTTACAGGGTGAGGGTGTGCAGTGCCACTGTTCTGATGTGGCAGCACCTTCTTGGGAGTTTCCTAATGAAACAAAGAGAAGGGAGAATTGTTAGAAATAGCGTTATCTGCCACTAACCAAATATTTTATGGAAACAAAGCAGTTTCAACATCTTCTAATGAAATGTCCCTCATTATCTGTCAGGTTACCTAGGGGGCTGCTAAGGATGTGAATATAATAGTTCGTATGCTGGAGATAAAGATGTGCAGCGTGCACGTGGACTTGCCTGCTGTGATACCAGGAGCTCGGGAGTCTGAGCTGAACTGACTCAGGATCACTTACAGTTCTTAAATGCATACGTACATAGATAGAAGGAGAATGTTTGATTAATTTGAAATTTTTTTTTATTCCATGTCCATGGAAATTTTATTTCTGCTTCATGCACACATTTGAAGAGCCATCAGTGTTTAGAAAGGCTAGTTACACATGCATGAAACCAAAGAGTCAGAAACTAATGACCTCTAAACAAACTGTTAAATTAGAAACTGTTTTTATGTGGATCTATCAGTACCTTTTGAAGGTACTTATAAATCAGGTTGTATTAAATTGAGTAATGTATTTTATTTTGTGATATTAATTTGAGCTAGATTGCCCTATGATGGAATAAACCAAGTTTGTTGCACACACAACTGTCCTTGAACACAAAATGCCGTATGTTGTCCAGTCAATTTGTTATTCACTGTGAACAGTTCAGGATAAACCTGTAGCCAGATAAATCAATCCCAGTACACCTGAAAATGGGAAACACACTTATAAAAAACTTTATTTTCTTTACAGACAATTTACCAGCAGGATAAAAACATTGTATTTATCAAACTGTTGACAAGCAGTGGTTGAACTAGCTCCAGTGTTCATAGTGATCACTTAACTGCCACAGTATTGCAAGATTTTGGATTCAATCTCCTTCAGTGCCAGCATATGATAAATTGTAAATCTATCACAAAAAGTGTACRGTCATAAAGCATCTTAAAGCAGGGACGTGTACCAAAATAAGTGGATTAGCTTTTTACATACCAGGAACAAAAGGGACACAAAATCCTCCAAATTAGATTTGTTTGAAAAGCAAACTCAAATGAAGCCAACACTTTTAATCTACTGAAGATGTAAATGGCTGCTCACCTTGCAGAGTTCAAGGTAATGTTACCAGCATAAGGATAAGGCCCAATCCTGTATACCTTCAATCACTTAAGCAGTCCCAGTGAAATTAAGGGCATGTGCTCAGGTGATGTAAACACTAGCATGGCTTTGTAAACCCGCAGTACCATACCACCAGTGCACCCCTTGTGTGGTTACAGCTTGGACGAGCAAGTGAACACATTATAGCTTGTACACAATCTCCAAGCACAGTAAACTACTTCTGGTAGGTACGTGGTTTTGACCATATATTGGCCTGGAGGGTTGTATCGGCAGAACTTTAACACCCCAAAATTACATCTTCTTGTCCCTTGATAGCCCATGCTGGCAGAAACTTGTAGTATAGATCTAGTTAGCCCTTACTAGAAAGCCTGTTGTGCAGACTGATGCTTTCAAAGTTAAGCCTACATATAGAACTAGATGTTGTTTCCATTTGCTTTGGTCCTGCGTAGCTGTTACAATTATTACCTACCTGCAATGAGCGGGGGCGGCTTTTGCCCCCTTGCTCTGAGCTAGGTAAGTCCACAGATAGTCCACAGGATGTTACCATCTTAAATGTCTGCAGAATTTGCAGCACCATTTTTGACAGTGATGGCAGGGCTGGAACTTTGTGAGTCTTGAGGTTGCAATCATAAGATGTATAGGTCTAAATAGTGAGGCTGTGCTCGGCCAGAATTCCTGCAGGAGCTGGGAGACAGCTACGGTGTAGGAAATGGCGTAGGTATTTGGACTCAGATGACTTCAACTGCACCTGAGACCTTGGACCCAGTTTCTGTATATTCTGACTGCACCCACCAGAGGCGTCTACCCAATAGGAAATACTGGGCACAGGGACTTTCACCCATCTGAACCTGGACTTCAGGGTAACTCTGCCATTTTCTGTAGTGTGTGCTGCCAGTGCAGGGCTTCACGCCTCTCTTTTGGCATTGCTAGAATTTTTACTCCAGTTATCCCTCCATATGTGTGTTTCATTGCTCATGCTGAGCTGCTCCTCTGTGGAGCGAGGGGACAGAGGACAGCAGACTGTCCCTCTTCCACACCAAGACAGAAGTCCTTGTTCTTGGTCACAGTCCAGAGCAGTGCATTTCCATCAGAGCAAGGGAGAACGGGGTGAGGACAGGGAGTTTTCTCTCAAAGCTCAGACTACAACTGCTTTGGGCAAGATCTGAAAAGGGGAAAGGGAGAGAGCCTGGCCAGTGGGTTCACACTTTGGTATTCTAGCAGCTACATGGTATCTACTAGCTGCCAGTTCATCCAGCAAAGATGTCTACTTGTGAAGAGCCATTGTTGTTCTAATACATGCTGCAAATGTATTTTGTGATTGAAGTTGGAAAGTGGAATTTGGAATGTTCTTCATGCAAAAAATAAGACTCTCTGTTTAAAATTAAAAAAAAAAAAAACAAAAACCAAAAAACAAAAAGCACAACAACAGAACATCTCAGTTTTCCATGAAAAAGCTGTTTTCATGAAAGTTTTTCAAGTGGCCTGTGAGTTACTTATGCATTTATGGGAGAGACCAACAATATGCCTTTTGTAATAGGCTGTGTACAAATTTGCTTCCTGCCAAACCTACATGTCTTGGAGTTGCAAGCCTATGTTTTGCTAAAATATATGAGTCATTTTATCCTCCCCTCCATGGATTCTTAATTTCTTTTTTTTTTTTTTTTTGAAGTATGTCATCTGAAAGGAATTTCACGGCCACGAGTAAGAAGCTCTGGTCTGATGACTTTAGTGGCAAAATTAGTAACTCTGTATCTCATTTTATGAAAGAGTGCAGGTGTTAGTATATTCAGTCTGCTARGTGGTGTTAATAGTCCATCAGTAAGGAGGAGGTAAGACCCACTGAGTTTTGCATTATGTAATTCCAAAAGCTGGATGGCAAAACAGTCATTTTTAAAATCCTAGGATGTCAGCAACTGTATTTTGTGTGTGTGTGCATACTGGGAGTGCGGGGGGAAGAGAACATGTAGCTGTAGCTATTCCTCTACATCAGCTTCTGTGATTCATGGAATAGAAAGGGAATGACTTGCATTATGTATTTGCATGACCTGAAAGGTGTTACTTAAGTATTTAGTCACCTTTGTATTTCATACTTACAACTCTTTTGTTGTTTTGCTATTATTTCTGCTAGTTTTCTCAAGCATTATTAGAGTACAGTAACATTTCAGTAACTGTGGTTATCTCGGTTATCTGTACTCCCAGGAGAGCTGGCTTCCACTGTTTTTAAATAGCAAAAATGTCTGGGAATGGATGATATTTGTCAAACGTTTGGGTAACAGAAATAGGACTCTTAGACCAGTTTCTCATTTATGAATTGTTAACAAAATAGCTTGCAGAAATTCAGAATATTTGGGTTTGAGTCTCTTGAACTAGCTGGCAGAGACCAGGCGCAGGGAAGGAAGCAGGCAGCGAGGCTCTGAGGGAGGAGAGGCACTGTTAGTTTGCCTAGGGCTTGGGGATATCATCATGGATATCCCTCTATTAACACATACACACCTCATATAAAACATGATGCCTTAGGCTTTATGTAGCATTTGAAACTTCATCTTTGAAGAAATACTCTGGGAGGCAATGATGTGTTGTTGGAGGTTTTGGGGGGTTTTATTCAGCTAGCCATAATAACAAATTACCGTGTAATTCTTCTTCAAGGTCCTAATACTTCAACAGAATTTATGTTTCTCAGACTTTAACACAAAAAACCCCACACAAAATGATTAAGTTCAGCATTTTCAGGCTGTCTACATCTTTTTTCATCAATTTTGTCATTAACCAAATCTGTCACGATGAGAAATTGTGAAGTAGAGCCATTTGGAGGCTATCGGTAAAGCCCAGGAAATCCTTCAGAGTGGTTCACCACCTTTCCTATTTAGAGCACAGGGAAGTCAAGGGAAACAGAGGGAAACATTTAACACGCCATGTATGTCTGATATTTTCTTTCCCTAAAATGCCCTCTTTTTCACCCTCTTATCTTACAGATGTCCACCAGCAGCCTTTTATAATCAACAGGTTGCTGTAGAAACAGTAAAGGAGTGGTTATCTGCAGAAGTCACCCACCAAGCGTTGTGCTGTTCTCCTTTCCATGGGCTTTAGATGCCTGACCTCCCTCCTTAAAGGTCCGGTTTGCGCCCAGAAGAGCCCCACCTGTGACCTTCCACTCCCCATTCACAYGTGCTCACAGATCAGAGAAGCTGGATCATTAATTTTACATATCCACAGAAGTTGTCCTGCCCTGCTTTTCTTTGATGCTGCATTTTAGGGGTCAGAAGTGCACRGACTTAACATTTTATTTGGGCCTCCTTCATGCCAGAAAGGCAGGACCGATGTACCCTTGCCTATCACTGTGGCAAAAGTTTTTCATCCTGCGAGGTGCTGAGAATTCATGCCTCAGCTCCACRGGGGACCCAGGGTAACCTGGAGCACCTCTGTAGCCTATGAACGATCCAAACTGACATTTGCATTGGCAAGAAGAATACATAATCTGACATTTGTGTATAGAACGACTGTGTGATAAAACAGTGGTTGCTGCTGTATTTTATGTGATCAGAATATTATCTCTGAGTGCTGAGGAAGCATTGGGGCTAACACAGGCAGTTTTATGCATGTAGGACTCCATCAGAATGAATATATATATATATGTATATGTGTATTGCATGGCTGATCTCTCAACTATCTTGATTTTATGTTACAGTACAGTTTGGGAAGACTCTAGATAGCTTGGCTGAATGCTGTTGCAAAGACAGAGTTTCATCTTTATGATAGCAATTGAAGATTTAGATCCTGAAGAAAAAGATCCTGTTCATGAACTCAGTATTAACAGGCTCAGAGCTGTTGCAGTCTGGGAAAATCTTGATTTGTTTTGTAAGTTAATGCAGACTAGTTCCTCTTGGCAATGTTTTGGGGTCATATCCCAGTTTATAGAAAATATATCAACCCTGTTACTAGTGCACATCGGTTTTATATGTAAGTACATGTGTGGACATGAAGGTGCACACTGCCGTGTGTTCCACATATTGAACAGCAGTTAATTAAGCAGAGCACAGTGAAGCCTCCCACACAGATTATTTTCCTTCTGTATCTTATCACTTCCCCTGTTGAGGTGGAGAATAGCTACAGACAGGAACTAGATCTGCCCATTACAAACAGGGTCCATTTTCATTTCAGCYGCTCTTGATTTCACTTCAAGGATGTATGTATAAGTTGTAGATGAAAATCAATTACATAGTTGAGAAATGGAGCATCAGAAAGCAATTTATAAGTAGATTTCCTTAAATGCTGCAAGAAAAATGGTTAATATGTATGGAGCATGTCAAGGTGAAAGGGAGGAGGAACAGCTAATACACCATAGCGTGGTCCTCCTTTGCTGACCTAAGAGCAACTCTGTTGAGCAGGTTAGCTCTTCAGATGCATCGTTGGGAGTAACTAGTTGACTCCAGGCAGCCTTGGACAGTCTCTGTGGGTAGCTGCTGGGGAATAACTGTCCAACACTTACAATCTTTTTTTTTAAGATAGAATGACTGCAGACATCATTTGTTTCATGGTAGCAAGATTTGGTGGCATGGTGGTTTGGCTGCAGCTGTGCCCACACTGGGCAGGTTCTGGGATCCTCCTTGTGCTTGGATTAAGGCGCCTAAATCATCCAGTTATATAGTCAGCTGCRCTTAAATAAGTGAGGACCTGCCAGCGCCTAGACACTTAGCAGGCTGCATCTCTGCTGTTTCTCTTCAGGTACATTGTTTTCACTTTTGGAGGAGCTACTCCATGTTACTAGGGTGGCCTTTAAAGTGTCCTCAAAAAAGGTTTCTGCACTCTGTCTAAGGTAGGGTGGTGGGTAAAAGGCAGGTTGTGCTTTTGCATAAACTGAATTTCTCTTACTGCTGGGATCCAGTGGAAATGTCTTGGACAGAGCACGAACTGTTCTTCCTGCTGCTTCGTGAGATGGGTCTCACGTGCTCGTGGGTGAGCCTGTGGTGTCGGGAGAAGGAGAGCTTTGGTTTGGGTCTTGTCACATGGTCAGCAGTCCTCACTGGGGAAGGGAATTCATTTTTAACCTTTTTTGGAGGAAAGTCTGAACCTGAAATACTACAGTAGAGTGGTCACCTCCTCTTACTTTTCATTCTCGTCTTTTCTTAAATGAAGGCAAAAAACCAGAGATGCAAATGACCCGCATTAGCACTTTGATAATCACAGTCCAGCCATTCTGCTGAAAAAGATGCTCTGTGGCCCAGTCTGACCCACAAGTTGCGCAGAAAAATAGATAAAACCATTTTCATGCAGCTGAAGCCATAACAGTGAATTTAACAATGAATTTCCTATAACAGACAGTTGAAAATAAATAGACACGGGGTGGCTCTGTTACCACCCTGGCGGAGCTTCTGTTAAGCAGTGGTCTTGTGGTGGCAGGAGACCGGTATTGCTGCTGCGAATTAATACTGAAATTCCCTGACTGAACCTTAAATAGCTAGCTTCCAAACTGGTTATTCAAATTTACTCAAAACATGAGTTTTACCTCTTAAAAAATTGCTTGTAAGAGGACAGACACATTATCCTCACACTGTGTGTCTCAAGTGTGTATGAATCAAACATGACCATACCTATACCCTGTCTCCAGAGCTCTGAACACCGTGCCAGGAGCACCCACCCTGATGCTTTTTCAACTTTTATGCCTACTTCATTGTTAATATCGATCATGTCTGATGCAACCCAGATTTTTAGCACCAGTTTGGCTGGTCTTTTCCCTCCTGTCAATTACTCCATCTCCACTGACTCTTTCCCTGTATCTCTCAATGCTAACTTCATCACCTCCTTGAAGAAAAAAAAAATATAGCCAAGTTAGCTGGCTGCTGTCTCCTCTGCTTTTTGCAGCATCAAGCACCTTCTGTCCATCCTCAAGTGATATCAAAAGTACCCTTCTCTGACTCAGTGCCATCTTTTTATCCTTTCTCCTCTGGCTTCTCCAGTCATCTCCAKTAGGAAAACGAGTCAACTCCACATGAACCTCTGCTCCCTCGGTATCAGGGTGCAGCTCCCACTCTTTCCTCATTCAGCCTTCCCTCTCTCTGTCCTGCTGGCAGGAAACTCCATCCGACACTGGCTTAGTTGCTTACTGAAGCATGTACCCAACCTCTGAACATCTGAGCAGGTGCTAGCACCAGCATCCAAACTGGCGCCATCACAGGCAAAAAGCTTACAACTGTGTTTCTCTCTTAAGAAACCTGAGTAAAGAGCCACTTCCCCCATGCTGCCCTGTCCTGACTTGACCCTGACCTTACAAACTGCTTTTATTCTCAGTGCTTAAGGGGTTATGTTGTCTTCTGTCTCTTCAGTTGCTACCAACAGTGTGAAAGCTTCATCCCAGTTTCATGTGACTAAGCTAAGGTAAACATCCCTACGTTCAAACACTTATCCTGTCTTTAAGGACACTTTTTATGAAACATCCTGGGGACAGAGGTGCTACTGAGCCACATCTGACCAGCAGTACAGCACAGACATCTACTAATTGTCCAGTAGTGGTCACTAGCTGGTACTAGGCAAATAGGCAAGCCTATTTTCACCTTGGCTGTTGAGCAAGAAATTCTTATAAATTCTTCAGGGAGAATTTCTAATTAAGCATGACAGCTTTTGTTCTTTGCTAATACTGGCAAGACGATAAAGCCTTGTCAAATTGTAATAMCCCTCTGCATGTCTTATGCTGCGTACAGTTTACTTTGAAGCTCTAGAAAAGCAATGAGTAACTTCTTTGCATGGCCATTGGCCCTGCGCAACTGCTGTGTTACAGCCCACACTTGTGAGGTGGAAAATGAGGGGAGGAAGTGAATTTGTCTAAATTAAAAAAAAAAAAAAAAAAAAAAAGAAACAAAGAAAAGAAAAGAGGAAAATAATTTTTAATAATCTCTGTTAATAAGATTTTCACAGGCATGCCCGGCCACTGAAACATATCTCTCCTCAGGGCAGATTCCCCGCCTGTTTTAGCCAAATAGAAACCTGAAAATAGGCGATATCTTCTATCAAATCTTCTCCTCTTCTTCAGACATCAAAGAGATATCAGGGGGTTGGTTAGGAAGGAGGGGAGAGAACCCTGTTCACCTGTGTTTCAGATAGTTCTTCAGCAAAATACACTAATGACTCTTTTCCTTTGCATTAGCTGTGTATTTTTGTTTTGCTCTGTGTTTCCTTCCAAAAGTTTGAGATGTTTGCTTTTGGGATTATGTCTTTTATGAAAATAACCAGGCTTCCAAATGCAGTCTGTCAAGCTTGCCAAGTTACTAGACACGCAGGGTGCCAGAGGAGTTTTGCTTCTCATATTGCCTGTAAGTAGATCAGCAATGTGGAAGCTTTGAGTTTTTCAAGGTCCTCAGCKCACCTGCTGTATTTTGCTCAGAAATGGTGAGGTGGTGAAATACAGAAGAGGAGGAATTTTTTTTCTTTCCTTTTTGTGGCCTTTCTACGGGGACAGCAGCATAGTGCATGGGCACCTCTTAAGAGCATGTCTTTGGGGGTGCAGGGAGTTACGTGCCCGGGATGGATGTAGTTCCAGAAGGAAGCTGGGACTGCTTCTGACTAGGGCAAGAGTCAGTCTGGCCATATGGGAAAGGAAAGCCCAAATGCTTCTGACGGCTAATTAAGGCTACACGGCTGTGGGAATCAGGCTATTACCAAGTTGTTTAGGTCCAGCTAGTGTGTGTTTGCATACCTATTACTTTCGGGGACAATGATTTTTCTTCATTATTATTCTGAGAACTGTATGGCCTCCTTTTGGATTTTCTTTAAGTAATTCCTAGCAAAATACTTGTGTCCAAACCAGCTGGATAATCTATTCAATGTGACTGTTCCTGATGTGCTTGTTACAGCAATAGAGCCCAGAAGACCAGCAAATAACACAGAAAAAATCTCCAAACGGAAAGGAGGAACAAGACAAGCAAGATTTTAAACTCTCAAAAGTGAGAGCATGTTGGGATTGTTTTGCTTGTTATTGTTATGCTCTGCCCACACTGGTGCTTTGGACTTCAGTGGCCCTGGTCCCTAAAGCCACGTTGTATGGCTTGTTCAGTCATTACTCTTCTTCTGTTGCTGGAGGTGCCTTCCTGCAGCACTTCCTTATTGAGGCAGTGGATGCTTCTTGACAAATATTTGTTCACCCCCTGCAAAAAATAAACAAAAAGAATAAAGAACAAAACAAAACCTGACCAACACCTGTGATCTGTTAGAGAGAACGTCTTTAAATGCTTATGATGGTTTGCAGGTTTGTGGGTTAACAAACCCACCCATAACACAAAAATAAACAGCAGTCGCCAATGGTGATTTCCATTGTGTTGAATACAAGCTGATACAGGCACAGGCATGTTATAGATGCCTTGCTCATCTGATACACAGGTGACCCAGTTCACATCTGATATTATGTGGGAAGTCATCCATCAGGGTGACTGCTAAACTCTGTGCTCGGCGGTCGGTGCTATGGCACTCTGCAACAGGTGTTGGCTGTAGCTGCGTTTGGAAGAATGTCAGGTCATGCTGGAGCCTGGGTTTAGCTCATTTATTATAGGGACTTTTCTCAACTGCTACACATCATTTCAGACTGCTTTGTGATTCTCAAGGGATGAGGTTGCAAATGTAGTTCATGAAAATTATATTAAACTGATCGAGCACAACATGAAGCTTTCGCTAGAATGTCTTATGTATTGCATCTGTGAACTCCACGCAAATATTGAAAGGAACTGACTTAGTGACTCATCTTTTCATGTATCATATCATCCATCAGGTAACAGCATTTTCAGAAGCACGGGAACAGGTCAGATTTTTTTGATGTCTTCTGCAGCATGCAGCATAGATTTGCTTTCTCTTTTTTCCCACCTCTCTTCCCTCCCTCCAACTCTGTCTCTGTCTCTCTCTCTTTTCCAATTTATCTGGATTAAACAAGTCTCTGATTATTCTTTATGCCACTGCAAATAAAGTCATTTTCAGAAACAGATGTCGAAAGAGCCCAGTGAAATAATCCTGGAGGCAGATGCAGTCTTCCATAAGCTGCCAAGCGCATGGTGCAATCAAAGTGATGAAACAAAATGGAACAGGCTGCAGAAAAAGTAATTAAATTATAGTTCCATTGTAGAAGCACATTTTAAAATTACTGAGATTCAGAGTCCGTAATGCTGGTATTATAGTTGAAAGAATACTTGCCATAGGTCATGAGCATTTTTTTTAACAGTTATTAATCATGCTTGACTGGAAAGACATGTGTAACCTACAACAAGCAGTGGCTGTAGTTGTGCCAAAGGAAGCTTTTGTTCCCTGAAGAGAATTGTATCAAAGGCCAGTGTGTCCTATTATTACGTGTGCAATAGCAAAGTGCAGAATCTGAAACAGGGCTTTTCAGATTTCAATACAGAGTACTGGAGGGGAAAAAAGAAAACAAGTATTGTATCCTTTTGAATACTATATGACCTCCTTTTTCTCTTACCAAGTTAACAGACTCATTGGCTAAATAATGGTAAAAAAGTCTCTAAAACATCCCTCCTCTCCCTAACTTAAATAAGATAATGCCAGGGCTCTTATAAAAAAGAGAGAGAGACAGAAAATATACAACGTCTTGGAAACTGGAGATTAAAAAGACCTCATTAGTTCATTTGACTCTGTTTCCTTTCCTTTACAAAATGAGTCTACAGAAGAGGAGACAGAAATTTTTCAAACAATTTTTTTTTTGGTGATTGTCAATATCTAAATGTTCTGTGGGAATGTGTTGACTTCCTTATTAAAAAATTAAATGAAAGACTTTGATAAGGACTGTCCATACTGCCTTTGCAAGATTGTAAAATTGTGCCATTTTGGTTTTCCATTTCAATGAGACATTTTTACTTTGAGATAAATTATACATAACAGAATACAAAACCAGCAAGTTGAAGTCTGTACAAAAATTTAGTTGTAGAAAAATAACTTCTTTGGATTGACAAAAAATACTAAAATATACACAAATACACTCACACACTAAATTGTTTCAAAAATTGATGTTTTGGTCCAATTTGGAATGAAAGCGAACTTTGCAAGGTGGAATTTCCTATGAAATATGCACTCTATGTCTAAATTCTGTTTAAGACCTGATCCGGCATTGCCCGTGCTGAGTGTCTTGGCTGACTTCAGTGTATTTCTTATACGGCTTCCAGGAACCTTTATGCAACCTTTCTACATGGAAATGCCAGAGGCACTGCTGCTTCTGGAGAATGCCACTCAGCCTGAGAGATACCCCAAACAGGTTTTGGGGGCAGAAATTTAGCTTTAATTGCTTCCCTTTTTATGCAGTTAAGTCACCCTTGCGTCAGCCAACCACACTTGCAGCATCCTAGTTTCTCTCCTTTTTCCTATTTTCCTCCAATATCAGCAGCCTTTTTTGAATAGTCTCATTTGTTACCGCTAAGTTCCACCTCTGTCTTTGTGTAATTTTCTCTGTTAGCTGTTTTTTCCACTCTCCTCTCAGTGAAGTGCAGCTTTTTCTTTTTTTTTCTGTGGTTATGGAGTGTCCAGATCCAAATATGAAACAGGATATGGTTATGTGAACGTGCTTCCTCTTCTCCTGCTCCAAAGTGTAAGTTTTCAACCTCTAATTTGCAGCCTTCTGTCATCCCCAGGTCTTTGGTATCATTAGTGCCTTCAGGATTTGACTCACTGTCAAGAATTGGCTTCCCCTAGTTGTATCATTACACATTTCTTCGCTGTGTTTCTTTTCAGGTTGCCATCTTCCTGCTCATATTTGAACCCTTCTCCTTTATAATGCCCGCAGTCCTTCCAATTGAGTGTCATCTAAGGGTGTCTTTACTGTGCTGCTAATGCCCTCTTCCAGTTATTGGTATAAATAGTACCAAAACTTTAGCAATGCTTTTCTTCCTTTTTTTTTTTTTTTTTTTTTTTTTTTAACAATTACCTTCTCTTGATCTTTACTTTTTTTCCTTCAAATGAGCAAATGGACCACTTTGTGGTCCCAAGCCAAAGGTGGGAAGGTAAGGGCAGTATCAAATCCTTCACATTAACACAGGTCCTGTCTTGTTTTTGTAAAGAACACAGGACCAAATTCCACATCCAGTTACGTGTGTGAAACTCCTTTAAAGGCAGCGGGGTTGCGTATGAGCAACAAAGCTACTGGAGCGTCTGGAAAAAAAAAATCGAATGTGTATCCTATGTCTGCTTAAAGCACCTTTTGTAGGGAGTTCCTCCAAACGTGGGGGCTTTTTTAGTGATCGTGTTAGTTCACTTCCAGAGCCCCCTCCTCTCGCTTTTCTCTCTTGTGATGCTCACTGTGAGCAGAGGAGAGCGCATGGCGTGGCTGGCTGTGAGCTGCTGAGTGACCAGCGTGCATCTGCTGACCCACCTGCCGCCAGCCCGGCTGGGAATTGTTCACTGCTGGGTTCAGACCAAAGTTTTTCCTGCGGTGGAACCACGACCTTGTGCCTCTGGTTAGGCTGTGGCTCCATGAAACTTGTGTGAACTTGAAACATCGGACATCCCTTTATCTCTTCAAAATGTTGAAACTGGTCGGGGAGCTTATATATACATATATATATAGATAGGTATGTATGTATGCATGTATTTGTAAGGAAAGGGACTGAAGGATAGGCAAAAGGACAGATACCTCACGAAGCGCTGCTTCAGTTCAGTAGCTTTGTGAAGCAAATGAGTTGTTTATGCAAAAATAGGCTCTTTTCTTTGTAAAGGTTGCACAAAAGTAGCAAATGGATAGCTTTACCACTGTTTTTTCCCAGTGCTAAAGCAAGATATAGTGATTCACTTTACAGCTAGCACTTTGAAGTCATTAATAAATAAACTATTTGATTTTTCTTCGCTTTTGAATACTTCATCAATTAGACTTACTTCTGAGTTTTAAAGATTCTCCTGGTTTAAATCAGTGACAAAAATATTGATTTAAGTGGCTTAAATATTGGCATGTGTTTGGCTCTCTACTCTGAGTATTGACTGCCCATAAAAGACTCATTTATTGTGGGCTGGTTGTTGGTTTTTTGGGTTGGTTTTTGGTTTTTTTTTTGGTGNTTTTTTTTTTTTTTTTTTTTGTTAAATCTAGTTTCAGATGAAGCTCTGGGAACTTACTGGGTTTTTTTACCCACTGCATAGTCCTGGGTTTCACAGTGAGATTCTTATAATGCTATATGTTTTGACTAACCACCAGTGATTGAGAACTTAAATATTCATCTTGTGAGCATGACTTTTGAAGGCAACAATTCCAGCGACCTGGCAGGACATTGCAACGCTGCTTTTTGTTTTTCCTTTTATCCCTGTGAATGATGGAAGTCTTCACAGGACTCAACCATATTTGCAGCAGTTACAGTTGTGGTCCTGTTGGGCCAGTTTCTCTCTTCTTCTTTCTCAGACAATTCCCAATCCATCCTTGCCTCAAGCAAGTGTGGCATCCCAGAAGGGGGCCTGTGACTCACGTTTTGGAGACTGGTACCAATCCTCTTCTGACAGAAGGATGGGGGCTCATCTCTTCCCTCCCTTAGATGCTGTATGAATTTCCTTTTTTTTTAATGAGTATTTATTTTATTCATCTAGGGAGCTTGAATGGATTTTCAAATCACAGCCTTGTAAATAACATCATTAAGGTCATTACAAAAGTGATATTTTTGCTTGTTTGTGCCAGAGATTCAATTATATCAATATATAGTATTTTTCTGTTTAATAAGGTGAAATGTGTTATTATCGTTAGCCTCTTTTCCCTAACCAACAACCGTGTTTTATACCGGATTGAGTGAAACAACTGACTCATGTTTATCAAACCAGATATGACTACAAAACATTTACTTTGTAAGTAGGTTGGACAAATATATATTCTAAGGCAGATGTCATTTCAACATTGATGGAATGCTAAAAATACAAATTTATTTAAATGTATGGTTATTCTGTGCCCAACGGGAACATAAGTGATGGGTTAACGTTTCCCCGTAAAGAAGCTCCCATATTTCTTGAACTCTACTGGTTTGGGGCATTTTTTTCTTTGATCAATAAGAAGATATCTGTACTCTTGTATGTACTGACAAAGAAAATTATAATTCTTCTTTATGGGTGTGAGACTATTTTTACTAAAGATAAAAAATTCATTTAAAAAATCATGCTATTCTCAATATTTGCTTATTAGATTATGCCCTAGCAATCTTTTAACATTTGTCCACGTATATCATGTAAAAAACGTACCTTGCTTACTTTCCAACATTTAACCATATTCTATGCAAATATGCATAGCATATTAAAATGTGTCTTTTTATATATGTATACAAATCTTGCTCACTTAAAATTTCTTGGAAATAGATCATGTGAATGATTTCTCTATTCTCTCAGAGATTTTAAAAAATGGAAAAAAGGGCATCTGTTTAGGCTCAACTCTCTTTTGTTTGGTGCAAGTACATTTATTTTTAAATCAACAAGCAAAGATTGTTTGCCCCAGAAGATTTTTAGTTGTTTTATTTGCTTTCAATTAAATTGAGGTAAATTTACAATTGAAGCATTATTTCAAAATAACAGTACTTCATTGATGAAATGTCAAAGTCATGCATTAGACTTTTGGGGGCAGAGATAATTTATCAAATATAACACACATTCACAATGTTTAGGTCATCAGAATCTAGGTTTTTTTCAGGAACAGGTGTAGACTGAAAATCTTTTATTATTTGGTAGGCCATTCTTGTAAGCATCTCTGTGCTGGAGAGACCACTCTCCTACTGTTGATGGTCTGTTCAATTTTTTCCCTGCCTTCACTGTGACTTATATGTACATTTCTTTGTTAGATTTATTATCTCAGACTGTATGGAATGATAAATGCAAGTTAGTTGGAGTGTCTGTTTCTTAGTTGAACATAAGCAACTAAAGCAAAATTTTTATTTAAAACTTGAGCAACATAAAAACTAACAAAGTTTTGAGAAACACAATGCTTAACTTGAGGGTTTTGGAGCCACGGGATCAAGTGGCAGGTAAAGCTGATTTTGTGCTTAAAGCTGTGATTAGAAATCATTCTTTGGTAAATAGCTGGTCTACCATATGCGTATATTGTCTTCCCTGATCTTGAAAACTGCCAGGTCCATGATAAAGCTTACCATTAATTGCGTTGCGTGGCATTAGGAAAGGCAAGAAAGCACCTTCTGGTCCATCCTGAACTCGTTGTTGAATCCTCCTGGAGAATACTTGTACAGAATAGTTTATGGTGGGCTGCCACAACTTTCTTATTTCTGGAGGGGTTTATGTTTCATTAGGCTAGCGTGGCAGCTTCCATCTACAAGAGCTTTTAGCTGCCTGGCTTTTTCACATACACAGAAGAGCTAGTTGGCTAGTGGATCTGTACAAAGTATTGACATACACACTTTGGTGCTTTTAGCCTGGAGATTACTTCCCTCAGGATCCCAGATCTGCTTGGCATTTGCTGAAGACCGTTATACAGCTTTTTGAGATTTCCTGAGACTTGATTTCCAGGCATTTGATAGCATTTATTACCTGTTTGACATGTGATGTTTTCTGAAGAGATAACTTTCTATGTTTTGGCAAAGTGTGTAGCTGTCTATTCACAAACAGCATAATATTTTGATACTAATTTATATTAGATAAGTAATTCATCACTGAATGTTGATATTAGGAAATAGTTTTGTGAACAATGAGACAATAGTCTTTACTGTGCTTCTGTGAGTTTTCTTCCTGTAATAAATTCACGATGCCATATTGTTTACTCAAAAGACTTTACAGAAAATGTTATAAGTTGAAGAGTCAATAAACATGTTGCTGTTCATTTCCTCTAATAAATCAAAAAGGGAACAAACAGTGCCATTGGCTGAAGCATATGCTTTTTGACCAGCATGAGGAAAAGTGGTCCATTTAAAGAAAGGGGCTCATATACGTCAAGTTCAGMAGCTAAACATCCATCAGTTGAGAATAGAAAAAATAAGTCTCTAATCTTTTGCTGTTTTCTTGAAAGATTATTTGACATCTAGTGATCTTCAGCAAATGAGACGTAACTATGTTAGTTGTATAGGGTAAGGGCATTTCTCGTTTTAGGGAGAACACAAAGACAGCTTCTTCTATAGATGGGATAGGTTCTTCCTCTGACAAAATAGCGTTAAACATATCCCTCAAGATAAAATTAGTACCACTTTACATACTTCATAAAATTACATTTGAAAGGCAGCACTCCTGGAGTCTTGACAGTTTTTATACTTGCTATTGCCTTTAAAAGTTTTTCTGCTATTTTTTCAATCTTTTATTTCCTTATCAGTTTCATGTCTTTGGCAAACCTGCTACTTCCAGATATCTGTAGTAACTACAGAGCTTAGCATATCAGAGACACAGAGATTTTTACAATAATTACTAAAAGGAGCACATGGCTTGCTAAGATGTGTAACTGTTTTTTGTTGGTAGCCGTTAACTGGTGGAATAATGTGTTGCTCTTTAATCCCATTTTACTTTTGAGCTAATATTTTACCACTTTTTTTGTAAAACAGATATTTTGTATATCTGTTTGTATACTGAATTGCTGCTCTTTCAGTGGCCCATATTCAGCTTACTTTCCTGTTAGTTAATTGTTATTTAGATCTCTTTGAGCATATGATTTATGAATTTCCTGAAACCTTGATCTCTCTAGTGTTTGTTTAAATTTCGTTCTTGAGCTATTCCTTTATATTATTTTACCTTTTTAGTGAAAACCCATTTTACCAACTGACACCCCACCCCCTTTGTTCTGCTAACGCAAAGAATTAATTTTGTCATTTCTGGATTTTTGGATCCATCCCAACTATCAACTTACTTAAAATGGGCCATGATATGACGATTTAATGGAGCCAGGTTCTGCAGATCTTGTTCATTTCATTAAAGAATTAGAGATTAACATTAAATCTATTTTGGGATATAAATGATAAGGATGTGAATAAAATGTATAATCTCATTCCTTTGTGTACAGTCCCCTCTAGTAATTTGGGAGATAGAACTGGTAAAGTAGAAACGTTAATACTGCACCTGCTTCCTTAGCTATTGTTCATTAATCAGATTCTCCTGGTGAGGCTTCTGTAAAAAACTGGAGTGCTTCAAAGCGTGATTTCTCCTTTTCCAAATAGTTATTATTGGGAGAGAAATCCTTTGAAGAGCTGTCATTGTTATTACTGTTATGTTATTGTGGGCATCCTGTGAGCCTTTTGTTCTTAGCAACCTCACAATCATATGGTTTAGTAGCAGTAGATGTCTTCATCCTTCAGTTGACACATAAACTGAAGAAGTGTATGTTTAGCAAATGTCCAGCAGCCTTCTTTTGCTTCAGCTGAGACCATAAATAGCTGCTGATCATTATCACTTTTGACCATTTCTGAAAAGAAACAAAATAATACAACTGGAGCTGGTTTTGCTTTTGATTTCACTTTGGGTTGGGGGGGGGGGGGCAGTTAACTTGTGCCAGTGTTTTTCTGTATAATTACACTGCTTAGTCCTTTGACATCCAGAGATGTTACTTTCAAGTGAAAAGCCATAGATAATAACTGCTTAGCTTATCAAAGAAACTGAAAGCAAAGTAGTTATTTCTTTATTTGATAGCATGAAGCTTTCTGTGACAGACAGCTTATTTTTAATTTTAAACCTTACATATATGGGTGAATGTGTTGATTTCTATTGATGATGTTATCAGTTCTTGTCCTGTAGTAATTTTCTTATGTTCCTTCCAGTCTCCTTCTTCTTTCCTCCAGTTTAAATGAAAGACTAAAATCATGTAAGTAGCATAAATCTGTCCCCAAAGAATTCTGCTCTGCTGAAAGCACAGGTCCTTTCTTCTCATCATGATCCCTGGCAGTGTGCTTCTTCCAATTCCCGCGAGGTCTCCCTCCAACTGGGAGGCTTCTGATCAAGAGGACTTAGCTACAGCCTTTCCATGGCTTCCCGTGTTCCAGTTTTCTCCAGTGTTCTTTATTGACTCTTACTATCTTTTTCTTCTGTTTTTTTGGTAATAACACTTTTTTTTTTTTTAACAGTTCTTGCTAAATAAACCAAACTCTAAACTATTTCTTCATACCATTAGTGTGTTACTGTCCAACTTCCAATTCTTCATAATTCATGATAATTCTCTTTGTCTTCAGGTTACCCTGCTCATGTCTTAGTCTCCTTGTTCAGCCCCTGTCTTTTCCTGCCCTCATCCCTATGGCTTGATCATCTGCTTAGCTACCCCTCTTTTAGGATGTTTCCGTATATTATGACAGATCTACTGTGAGAGACTGGATGTTCTTTTGTTTGCCTTATTGAAGTTTTCTTTTGCCAAACCTACAGATACATGGGAATGAGATGACTGAGTTTAAGTGTCCTCATTTAAATTAGACATGGCTTCTGCTGAATGTCACTGTAATTTCCCCCATTCTTTTGTCTTTGTTATAAAATTTTTTTTCTTCCAGTGGAACAACTGGAATTTGTTCTTTTTAATTTTATCTGTAGATTCTTCCTTGCTTTCTTCGTAATTACATCTTTCTGTTGATGGTGACGAAGCACCATAATTAGGTTCAAGAGTCCCTTTTGAGGCTCAGGCACAGGGAATGCTGTGCTGGGTGCTCTGACCAGTTTTGTCTTTCCTGACACGTTCAGATTTAACAGCCATACGATCAAGTTTTCACATACCCGAGCAGGCTTCATCCTTGAATGTTTTCAGGCGTTTCTTACTTCCACATTGATTCTTCTCACATTATTCTCTGTATCAGCCATCTGAAGCTTCATCTCTCTCTTTCTCCCTGCCTTTCTCTTTCTCTCCTCTCTGCATCTCTTTCCTTTCCAGCACACTTCTGTGGCTGTGCAGCTCTGTCCCATTTCACCCTGTACATGCTCTCTCCTTCTCTCCCTCCTCCCTCTCATTCCTCTGGATCTTCCAGATGAGTAGCTTTTGTGGCAGATTCACGGATGTCAAAGAATTTATTGTGGCTTTAAACTCAGAGATCAATTGCCTGATGTCTACCTTGGTACTATGTTGATTTTATTCATCTTTGGCATCCCTGCCTGCTGTGGAGTCAAAGGCTTTCTTATCCTGCATGTCTGAAGTGGTCACCTTAGAGATTTAAAACATATATATATTTCTTTTTCAGCACTGTGCAGCCATATTTTCTGCAATGATCTGCTTATTTTCTTGGGAGGGGATTAGTAGGCTGGAGGGCTAGGAAGAAAAGGGGTCATGAGAGTGACTTTTCGTGTCTCAGGTTTCAGGCAGCCATCTCACGCTACCCCCTTGGCCACGTGGATTCCTAACCTCCATGTGTGTGCGTGTGTGGGTTGTGTCACTGCCCTTTGGCTGTATAGTTCATCTTCTAGCTTTTATTAATTCAGTGAAATCCTTGAGGAACTGTGTTGTTCTTTGTAGTAGTCTGATGAACACATGGCTTAGCTGCTTGTTGTTTTAGTTGCTTAATCTACCAACAATTATAGAAAAGCCATGTTAGAAAATTGATGGTTCTTATGTAGTGAATAGTGAGCATATAGGACATGCCATTTTATGCCAACTTGGGATACCTAATATTGAAAATGTATAGAAACACGTACTTACAGATAAAAGAATTTGCATAAGACTACATGGCCATTTTATTGGAGTTTTCAAAAGGAGTGGGGTTTTTCAACGCATTTGGATGCCTTTTTCTACCTAAAGAGAAATTTTCACTTTTTACATGATAAACAGCAGTGGAAATGTCCTCAAAAGTTCACGCTCAGCCCCACAGGAGGCAAAGATCTGCTGTTTGCTGGGAACTATCTGATGTAATTTACTTTCCTTTGTTCCCTGGGCATGATTTTTTTTTGCTTGTTACCTGGAGCTGCAGAGCCCTGGATGTTGGATTTTGTGCATTCTTGTCCAGAGTCCCAAGGTCAGGAGGAGGAGGATGTCCAGCCGTCCTCCTGTCGCTACCAGCTCTCTGCTGAAGGCGGGGTAAAATGCATAAACCCTCACTCTTAACATCCAGCCATGCCATTGACTGTAGCTGCCTGCATGATACTCTCTGCTCACCTGTGGATTCCCCTGACTTTCCTCTGGCATTAGGAAAAGTGTGACACATTGATTTTTTTCATAGTCTGAGACTCAACTCTCCCAGCCCCCAGAGTAGCCATGGGACCTTGTCACAAAGAGCTTGAGAAAGGAAAACCTTATGTATTTAGCCTCCTGTTTGCTCACACAGAGAGGCACGCGTAACCCAGGAATATAGTAAACTGTTCAAAATGCTGATTTTGCAAAGGAGAGGGAAATTATTTTACTGATTAAATATTCATTATGGGCTCGTATATTACAGCAGTAGGTTTATAAATAAATGGATGTATTGCTGGCTGGTAGGAGGCTTTGTAGAGGAAACTGTTCTCTCCCTTGTGCCATGATCTGACATTTCCATGCACACAGATATCTAGACCAGCACGTGTTTGCGATGATGTCTGAGGAAAAATTTCCTTTAATTAGTTAAAAATAATAATGTACAACAATGCATTTTATTTTAGTCTGTCTTTAAAACTGAAATACTCAGGAAATTAACAGTCCTGTAGGTTTCCTTTATAAAGCTGTAAATATTTTACCCGAATACTTGGATTCTCAGGACAACTGGGGCAGTTGTAAATGACCTGGCATAGTAAAAACTCTTCTCTCTTCATGGTATATGTATAGGTTTCACGTATTCTTCCTTATCATGTGAGGTTGCCTTTTTGAATTCATTCCCTTTGTATCTCACACAGCTGCCTAACTCCTTGCAGGCACACACGCTCTCAGCCCTCCCCCAGACATCTGTTCTGCTTCTCTGTACCAGGTGCCAGTGTCTGAGCTTGTTGGGAGGAGGGGCAAAGACAAAATCCTTCCAAAAACTTAGATGGCAGTGATATTTTTAACAATATTTATGGTGGAATTTAATTTTTAACCTCTGTTTTTAAAAAGAACCCAAAAGGCATTAGCTAAAAATACAGATTTTTTTCAGGTTTTATCTGGAAAAGGTCAGGCTTGGGTGGGGGTTGGTTTGTTGTCTGGGAAAAGGCTTTCCTCCAAAATTTTTCCCAAAGTGAGCATACTGCTGTAGCATCACAGCAGTAAAAGGCCATGGCAACTGTAAACCTGTATCTAGTCTGGGATTATTTTTCCCACAAGGGAATATATTTCATTAGAAACATAGCTGTACCTTTATCACTAAATTTTGGTCACAGGTGGTCTTAAATACCTTGCTTCTACTTGAAACACATCCATTATGTGAAATCTTCCAAGCATGCACTAAGCTACCATGGGTTTCTAGAGGTCTCAGATAGCCAGTATTGCTCCCATGAAGTCCAGAATGCTGAGATGCATTCTACTGTTTACGTACCAAAGTGCTCCTGTTTGGCGTTTTGGGTTGGGTTTTTTTTGACAGAGCTGAGCAGAAAATGCTTGGGCTGTCAGAGCCAGAGCATTTCCCTCAGCAAGCAGCAAGCAGCAGGTGAGCACCATGGGACCATTCCCTTCCTTAGTCTGGGAACAACCACAGTCCCCTCCTCTGCTCCTCCCTCTGCGCTTGTCAGAAGGGACTGTCGTGGTCACCCACTCACAGATTTTACTGTGAGTCCTGGTGTAACCTTAAAGAAGCAGAATACAGCCCGATCCCTTTCTCTGTCATTTCCTACCAGCTGCCTTAAGACCTTTTCCTCTCCGCCTCTTGCACGCATGGTGCATCAGAGGCACGGCCAGGCTGCTTCTGTTTTCTGCCTTCTCACCCAGGCACCTTGCTTCTCTTCTGCTTTTCTCCACCTGGATACGTGATATGTAATGTAAGTGATAAGCCTAGAAATGTGGAATAAATGGGATTTATTTCAGTGGCTGTGGTCTAGGTGGTAGAGCATATGGTATGAAATACACTGAGTCCATGCTGGGTTAGGGAAAATCAGCCCTGGCAATGGCGCAGGTGGGTGGGAGCTGCTCTGTGGTAGCAACTAATGAACTTGCTTTTAGAAAGGAAGAGCTTAAGTTGCTCTTTCTCCCTCTTTCTTTCCACCTCTTCTCGAGCATGTCTGCCTCTTACTCTTGCAGTCACCGAAGGCACAGAAGCTCTCTGTGGTCCTAAGTACTCCTGCAGAGACTTGAGAGAAAACTCTGCATCTTCCAGTGTATTTCCCAGCAGCAAAAACATCAGGAGTGGCTTGGCCACTTACAGGCTCAGGCTGAAGCGAGGAGCATCAGCCATCAGAGGAGTGACTTTCTGGGATGGTCTTCAGATAATATACAGAGGGCAAAATGTGTAACAAGGAGAAATGACGGTCAGCAGATTTAAGCCAGATAAAGTGGAGCACTTTTTCCCACACTAATAGTTAATCTGTGAGACCAGAACTTTTGGAGACCAGATGTATGGATTCAAGAAGGGATTAGACAAATTCATGGAGGAGTGGTCCACCAATGACTGTTGAAAATGCTGGTCTGGATGCAGTCTCCCAGAAGACCCTGAATCACTGATTGCTGGCAGCTCAGCAAGTCTATTGGGGATGATTCCATACATGTTTCTTGTGCTCTTTCTTTAAGCATTGCTGTTGACTTCTCTCACACGTAACATGCTCGACTAAGATGGGCTTTACTTTGGTCCAGTATGTCAGTGCTTAGTGGCTCTTAAGATGGAGCTTAATCAGTTGGTGAAACAGTCTGCGTGACACTACCTCTGGCATTTTTAGGGGAACGATCTCATAGGTCTCTCCAGTAGTTTGGTCCCATGCCTGAGCAGTCTCTGTAAGGGAACAATAGCCTGCCATCCTGGCGAGATGCTGCTGTACGCTCTGAGCCACAAAATGGTTGTCCCTAGGGGTGCTCATTAGCCAGTGCCCAAGCTAGCCAAATTTTTGGGAAGCTCCAAGATGCAAAGCTAATAGGTTTGTCATTAATAAGAGATGGTTACTGAGAGGTGTGATGTCTGTTTAAGGGTTTTATGCTCTGTAAGATAGGCCTGCAAAGGACAAAACCGAGTAAGGAGTCTCTAAGCCTTTTCTACTGTGGAATTTGCCTTCCTTTAGTAATATTCCTTCCTGCCCCCATTTTTGTTTGTACTGATAAATGTCTGTGCATTAATAAACTCATAATGCATCTTGCTTATCCCTTCAAAGCCAGCCCTTGCAGCTTTCATTAGCATTTTAGGATATTTATGGCTTTGTAAATGACTGAAAATCTGCAATTTGTCATTAGAAATTAAGAAGAATCTTCCTTCTACTTAGGGCTGAAGCTCAGCTTTGGCCTTTGAGGGACTGAGCCACCTCTGGGCCTGGTAGACAAAAACAAAGTCAGACGGTGCCCAGATTTACAGCAGCAAGTGGCTCTTAGTTACTCAGATGTCTTTGATAATGTGTCATCCGCTGTTGCTGGCAGGGATCAGTGTTTAGGCTCAGAATTAATTTCTCTCTAGCTGGAGAGAAAACAAAAATATCTCTTCTGCAAGAGCAAAAAAAAAAAACGAGAAAGCGGTAGTAACAGGGAGAAAAATTAAAACAGCACCACGCACGTGTAAAAATGCATATATATATTGCATATACACACATTGCATATAACAGAGAGAAAGTGCTGTTCAGAAGCAAACATTGTATTTCACTCCGTTGTGCTCTGTACTTTCAGCTTCGAAATACAGGAAGTTAAAAGAATTTTTAAGGCTTCAAAAGGGAGTTTATCTTGTAATTGGTGAAGGGCTAAAGAGTTGGTTGGGGAGGGATAATAATCAAAGGAGCCTTTTCAGCACTAAACTGTAGTGCAGAAAATCAAAGGGAGGAATGTTAATTGGTTTGTACAACATGATATTCTCAGTTCAGAGTAGCTTCAGCCACTCAATGGTACTTTTTCTTTTTCTCTCTCTCTGTCTTTGTAGGTTGATTAAGTGAATAGAAAAAAAAAAAAAAGAAAAACGAAGCTGCTTTCAAGTATTGAAGATACAAGGCCAGGATGAACACGAAGGACACAAAAGTGACTGAAGGAGGTCTCAATGTCACACTTACCATACGCCTTCTCATGCATGGCAAGGTGAAGCATTTACTGTTGCCACAGCAGTTGCCTGTGTATTGAGCAAGTGTGTGCAGTTACCATCAGAGCCTGACAGGGGCATTGACAGAGGGTCTGCTCCTCCTCCTCCGACTTGAGTCAAAAGCACCATTGCAGTGACCGAAAAATCACCCCCTGCCTTTCAAGGCACCATACTTAAGTTTGCACTGCAGCCCGAGTTCATTGGAACAAACCCTGCCTGTAACGAACCCATTTTGAGCAGATCCAGCGGCAAAAAAAGACTTCTTTCATTGATAGCCAAATTAGGCAGACCCTTGCGTAAGGCTGACCTGCATATGGCTTGCCTTTCTCATCATTTGCTGGATTTTGCAGGGTTTTTTTAAGATACCAGAACATTGACTTGTGTGAAATAATTGCCACGGAATTACTGTCTCTTTCTGTTGAATGCAAATGGGATAGTTCTTCGTTATTCTGATGTAGCATCTTATTAGAGCAAACCCCCTCATATACCAAGCATTCGTCCAGGTCCCCTGCGGGTTTGTTTTGGAAGGTTGACTGGCATTTAGTTTCTGTCCAGCGCAGCACTTAAACACGCAGATAAGTGTGAAATCTGTGCCATAGACAAAGAGCCAATTCAGTATTGTCAGACTTAACAGTCTGATAGCTGTTTATTTCACATTGCCAGATCACAAAATGGGCTTTTAATTAAAAAACACATTTCATAGGTTTGTTTGTATTATTTGCATCAGGCAACACCAGGCATTTTTAAGCTTAATGAATGGATGTTATATAAAGGAGATGGTTTTGGCTCTTTCTTAACAAGGGACAGTGAATATATATATATCATTTTGGAGATCAAATTTGTATATATAAATCTAAAAAGTATTTTTACTCCTAGAATTTAATTTAATAACTAAAAATACATTTACATTTTTAAACAGTGCATGCGTTCAACCTATGGCATGAACACACATATGATATACCCACAAATAAGAGACTAAGGTGTCTCCCTCTGTATTTTAGTTATGGAGCTGCTAAGAAGTATGAGGGGGTACAGTTTAAGTTTGCAAATTAAAAAATTCAGAAGTTAGGTTATGTCAGACCAAATTATGTATTTTCTCAGAAATGATCCAACAATTTTGTTTGATTTTTTCCCCCTGAAATATTCTGCTTCAGGCAGGCATCTGGTGTGTAAAATCTGCATCTTAAATAGGGATCTGTCAAACGAATTTAATAACAGTCTCTCTTACCAAACCCACCTAAAATCTGTGTGCATGTCTGCACTCAAAATTAGGTCTTAGGGGTTGATTCTACCAGATTCTGGTCCCAATCCAGAAAAGCATTTGAACACATCCTTGTCCTGGTGGGTATAAGTAGCGCTACTGGTTTCAGTCAAATTCCCATGTGCTTAGGTGTGCTTTGCTCTGCTTCTTTCAGGGTCATGAGATTAAAGCAAAAATCAAACATTTGTCATTTTCTGGACATTGTAGTTAAACTGTGGGCTAGGGTTTTTTTTGAAACAAAAGATATTGTAATCAGAAATGAAATTAGGAAAAGCTAATTTTCTGTGTTAAACATCAGTGGTTGTGTGTGCAGCCACTTTTAACAGTAACGGATGTTATGTGTCCACTCTTCAATGCATATGTAGCCCCAAGGGTCTAAATTAAACCCATAAAAGCTGCAAAGTTCAAATTTTAAGTGGGAGTATACCATGCATCCTCAGCTAACAAGGCACGATGGGTATACTGTTAACTCTACTGTGCTCTAATCATGTATCTTATTGTGCCTAAGTATTGCAAAGAGTACATTAAATCAGAATTTATTTTGGTGATAAAAGTCAGACTCTTATGGTTTCTTTGATGTCATTTCTGTGATTTAGAAATGCTAATATAGAGGAATGAAGGATGTCTGAGTCAATATGAACTCAGTGTGAGAAGGTCACTCTGAAAGCTGTATGTGCCTCTGAAAAAGAAGAAGAAACATGTTTCTAGGCTCCTCCTTAAGATTTGTTGTGGTAATGACATCGGTGGAAATTGCTGATCTCTAATTAGTATTTCTAGACAAAACAATTAACTGAAGCAGAGCTTGGGCTGTAAATAACTGGTCATAACTTGAAAGAGAAGAGGGGAATTGAAAGGTTGTTTTTAAAAATAACAGTAGCAAACTGGATTCAGTTAGATAATTTTAAAGTAAGATAATTTTGAAGTTATTTATTTATTAGTGTGTTTCATGGAAATATGAGGGTCTAGCCCCACTAACCTCAACTCTGTCTCTAAACCTGTATTACCAGTGTACCTCTGCATAGGGAAGATCTATGTGCTTTGTGATATTTGCATTCATTTTGATTGAAAGTCCATAACTTGTGCTACTGTGATATGCTTAGTTCTCTCGGCTGTAAATCCTGCAGACTTAGGAAATTTTCAGCGTGTAGTTTTCATGTGATTTGTATGGGGGCTTTAAGTCAAGGATGGACATCTTAATTATGCAATTAAGCTAAATTCTGTACCTGCAGACAGAAAAATCAGGTTTTGTATGAATGGACAGACCTGTGCAAGAAGGTAGGGAACAAAAGAACATCTTTAACAACAACAAACAAAGCAAGTAGCAATAATCAAAGACAACATTAGTGTCTGGTGAAAGGAAAACAGATGGAAACAGTCCTGAGCTCCACAAGAACCCAGGGCCAGTGCCCCTCTGCAGGTAGGACACCTCTCATCAGCTTCTTTGCTTTATCTTGCTTTGGGGAAAGAAGCGGCTGTAGGTCCAGCTGAGCTCCTGCAGGGCTCTGTGCAGCCTCCTACTGAAGAGGCTGGGATGGCCACTTGGAGGACCAGCTCAGCTGCTCCTCAGCAGTGTAGCAAGGTTTGGGAGCAGCTCGCTGGAAATGAGGCAAGGCACAGCCTTGATTTTCTCAGGGCAGAAAATGTGATGTTAAGGAAGGGCACCGATTTTTTTATCTGTGGAAGCAGCAAAAAGGCTTGTGCGGGCCCAGCAAAAAGCTAACCACTGCGAGGTATAAAAGGTTAACCTCAGGGTAAATGTTTCCAGGGCCTGATATGAAAGGTGTCCACCTGAGCTAGGACTTCAGAGGGTGTGTGATGGTATAAGATGAAAGGCCTAATTTTCATCTTGCGCTGTGTAACATCAGTAAAAAAGTTATGATAGTGTGACAGCCCTGAAGAGAAACCAGGAGCAACACAAAACATTTCTCATACTTTCTTGCAATGAATTAGAGGGCAGGTGTTAGGGAGTACACTACAAAGGCAGTGCTCAGATGTTCTTCACGTCCACAAAGAAGTAACTGTTTCTATTTGCAGGGAATTTCAAAAGCAGAATTAGGAAAAACTTCTTATGCAGATGTGTGAGGAGGGGAGGAGGCTGCCCGGGCATGCCGCAGCATCCATCACTGGAGGTTTTTAAGGACAAGTTAGACATAAATGAATACATCCTGTAAAGCTGCTGTGGCCCTGCAGCCTCTGCTGCCCAGGACCTTCTTGACTGAGTTACCTGAATGCTGCTCTGGAGAGGGCAGGAACTGAAGAGCCTTTTGAAGCATGTGCAGAAGTTGGATATATAGAGTATATTAAATAATGCAGAGATGTATTTTCATCTTTTATTAATGAGAAAGATGAACCACATTAAGGCATAAAGCTATTTCATGCATTTCAGTAGAGAAKAACAGGGAATACAGGCTGGGGCTGTTTGCATTGCCCTACTTCTGTATTTTCCATCTAATCCCTGCTGTTTCTTGAAGTGAAGTAAGTAAAATCACTGTGTAGGGCAGAGATGTGAATGGGTACGGATATTTTTATTACCTTTGCCTGCTTTAAAAGTAGAATTTCTAGGCAGGATTAGAATATTGCAGTGATTGCAAGATTTCTGCTTCCAGCAAAGGCAAAAATGGCAGCATTTACCCAGATCAGTTCAACATTTTTGAAGGGCTTACAGAACACAAATTGAGTGTGTGTGCACATGTGGGTAAACAGTCCCCAGCTATCAGAGCTCTCTGTAAGGAGAGGCAGAGCTCAGGTGCCAAGAAACATGTCTTTCACTTTTTCTTAGTTTTTTTAGTTTTTGTCAAAATCAAACTTCTTTTGGCTATCTGCATGTAATAGTGTCTTAGATGAAGCTCGATGTTTCTCTGTTACCATTCCTTGCTCACCTTTTGCTGAATTTTTTATTCCCATGACTTGTGGCTGGTTTTTTTTCTTGCTTACTGCCACAGGCAATGAGGTTGGAAGATTGTGGAAAATTGTAGCCTTGCCCACAGGTCTCTGCCAACAGACCTTAGTACTTGACATCTGCAGTGCTCTTGTTCTAGTTTTGGTCAGTTCATGCTCAGAAAGAAATAACTCTTCAAAAAGCATCTACTTTGACTATACTGGATAATGATTACATGATGTTGGACTGGTTTGGATTTGTACATGGCCAGTGTTAACAGGCTGATTAAGACCCTAGAGACTCACCATTAAAGGTTAATTTTAGATGTGGATGGTAAAGAGACTGTGCTGGTAGAAAGATGTTAAATTTCAGGAAAGCAGCTTAATGGCGATTTAAAAGTTGGGTCCATGAGGCGGAACAGGAGAAAATGTTCAAATGTGCCAGCATGGAAAGGGCAGCAGGGTGACGAATCCGCTTTGGTCTCCATCTCGTAGTGGTGGTGCAGGAGTGTCTGCTTCCTCGCTCCAGTACAAAACTGCAGAAGAAAAAATGCATTGTATCCAAAGGCACTGTGTGAAGGTGTGTGTCAGTGAAACCATATTGGGTGCAGTGAAGTCTGCAAGAAACCGAAGTAGAATATATTAATATATTGAGTCTGAGGAATCTTTTAGAGAAAGGGGAAGGAGTTCAGAAATAGAAAACAAAATGGATTAATAAAGTCAGATGGTTAGGAAGAACAAGGAAATAATTTACAGGTAGGATGAAGGAGGGAAGAGAAAACTGGCAGGGAAGTAGGACTCTTGCCAAATACTGAGAGGTGTAAATTGGAGAGTTGAGGCAATTAACTGGAGAAGGTAATTTAGAAGATACATGTTCAGTGAGAGAAGGAAATCTGGAAAGCATAAAAGGCTGAAAGGCATCAGATGTGACAGTGTCTAGAGAGTGGCACATTTGGGATATGCTGAGTTGGAGAGGAAACCTATTGCAGGAAAAGCGTGTGCAATTTTGGATGTATAGCATTGGTGCATCATGGGGCAAAGAGACGGTAATTACCTTACTGTTCTTCTGGAAAAATCACACCTGCAGTTCTGTGCTCAGCAGCAGGCGCCACCTGTGTGAATGATGTTGAAGACTGAGCAGAAAAATAACAAGGTTTTAGGAGGCTGAGGACACTGTCTAGCTTTCTTCATTCTCATAAATACCTGGAGAGAATAAATACGAGTGTAATGGAGTGTCGTTATTTTCAATGATACAAGTGCTTGTGGCTGGAAATAATGGGATAAAATATATTTTTGAAAATAAATACTAATAAGGGAATCCCAAGAGAAATGCCTGGTATTTGGATTTTTATGAGGTTCTGGAAGTCTCCTAAGCAGATTTTAAACACGTCTGGCCAAGAGCAGCACATATACTATGTAGAATGTATAATCTGCATTGATGGAGGAAAGATATGATGACTGAGTGGAGCTTTTCCTTCCCTGGTACCATTTGCTCAATGATATGTTTCTCATAGTTTCAGCAGTAGTGAACCAGAAAAATGTACCTGCAGTCAAATGTTCAGGTTTGGACGAAACCCTATGAGTGCCTTGATTTTTAGGCACTAAACTACCAGTACTTACAGCTTAATTCTAGATGCCCTGAGGAACTCTACTCCCAATGGTTTCAGCAGGATCAGTGGGTGCCTTGTGGCACTGGAAGGGCTGGTTACAGCAGACTTGCATCCAGCTCCAGTGGTGACTTTCAGACATGTTGGTGATTGTTTTATGATGCTATATATAGAATTTTTACCAGAAAAATAAAAAAAAATTTAGAGTCATTAAGGTGATTGCTCATACCTAACAGTTTAAATACAGACAGAATAAAATTGTGGAGAAAATTGTCGTTTTCATCAGTACAGATAATACAGTTTTAGCATCAGGGATTTCTTTTAGCAGCCACTTTTTTGTGCCTGCTTAATTGTCCCCTGAAAGATTGTAAAGCAAGCACAGAAATAATTTTTCCCCGATCTTGAAGGTAATGCCCTTCTCCTTCCCCATTTTTTTCTTTTATTTTTTACTTATTAAAATATAGMATACAACAAAGTAGCTTTAAGAATCACCTTTTCAGTAATTTAATCCAAGCCGTAAAATACCAAGCAAGCCAATGTTTGTTCTGTTCTTTCTAGTTTCCATGAATGCTGTCAGGGTATTATGAGGATTGACTGTCCTGCCTATTGCTATTATAGTTCTTGTTTTGTTTGTTTGCATTACTGTGGTACCTAAGAGCTCTAGTCATGGAATAAAACTCTGTGCAAATACACAACACAAGATGGATCTCCTCTTAGTGTGTTTGTAGCAACAGCTGAGAGTTTCTCACTAGCCTAAAAAATCAGTGGAAAGGACAGAAGTCTTTTCCCCCAGYCCCTGGGCACCGTATGTCCCCAAAACCAGTCCATGGCCAAATTTTCCCACTTCTGACAAACAGAATCTCCTCATTGGTCCACAGCTGTAATGAACTGAGATTGCAGAAGGCACACACCCTACTCAGTGCTGCTGCTTCAGCACCACAGGCAGAGGGACAAGTGAAGGGACAGAACTGGGTTTTGGTTTGTTTTTTGGGGGGAAGGMTGTGAGGTTTCGTGTGAAATTGAATGTAAATTGTTTACCCATCTGCTATCAAAAAGCAAATGAGAAATGCCCATTGGCACAGCTGCCCAAGAAATGGTAGGTGGACCTGTGGAAGGTTCATAACACTGGCACCTCCATCAGAAAGACCATAATTTGAAGGTTTCCTCATCACTACCACATTTGTTAGCATGAGATCTGTCTCAGTAAGGGCTTGGACTGCAGTGTCTTACTAAATTAGGGCTGTTAGCATCAGACAGTGACTACTGAAGCATCACGTAGGAACATGAGATCTCCCATGTCAGTGAGGCTAATCCCACATAATCCCAGAACACAAATCAGACTCTCAGTTTATCCGAGGCAGACGTTTGTTCCCTGAGGTAGACATGTTACATCACGTTTCCCAAAACTGACTAAGACTTTTTTCCCAGCCTTTGAAAAATGCTGATGCCCCGCATGCGCCATAAAAACACATTGTTCAGAACATCTTCATGGAACACGTTCCTGGGGTCTTCCATGCAAGCATCTTCACGAACTTATACAAGTATTGGTAACTCTATTCTCAGAACAAAGTGAAGAGAGAGAGTTGGGTTATATTATGCCTCTTTTGGATGGGAGAAAGACAACTGGTGCTGGTCTAGAAAACTTTATCAGCGCAGATGTTGTTTGCTGTTGCCAGGATCCCTCTTTGTCTCATGACGGATGTGCTTCCCCACCATGGAAGGCTGTATTTCTTTCCTTTCAATGCTTTTCTAGCTGGTGTYTTTGTTTGTAGAGTCTACCTAGTGATTCTACTTTATCCTTGCTCRTAGAAAGCAGGTAGACATATGCAATCAAAGCATTGCCTGAATGAATTGCAGGCTTTAGGATGTGGCCTGTGCTTTGTCAGATGCTTTGGAGTGAAAGAATATATTCTTATATTATTTCCTAAACATGTTTTCCTTCTAGACTTGGCTTTATCTCAGGGATCCTGTGAGGTTAGTGTTCCATTTGCCCTGTAGTGCTGATAATAGAAGCTGCATGCCCCATGGTAATAGAGCAAGACCTGCACTTTTATGTGGTCTTGGAACAGCTAGCTGTTTTGTTTTGATTTCTTGGGCCACAGTAATTATTAAACTAGCCTCACACTTAGAAAAATGATGGAATTTCACATATTATGTTTACAGATCGAAGGTTAATCTTTATACCGAAGTTTGTTACCATTTGTTAAGCCTCTGGTTTTCTTAACATGACTAGTTTCTCTCTCTTGTTATTCAGAAGGCACACCAGATAATTGATTAGGAAATAGCTTTCTCCTACAGCCTCTTTTATATCTTTGTTTAGTCATTCGCACCATCAAGGCAAAAGCCTTGGCTCACAGACTTCTCTGCTGCCACCTTTTGTTCTGCTGGTGCTGCCTTGCCCTCAGGTGACCATAGATGATGCAAAAACTGCAGAAATAGCTTTCTGCTCTGTGATGGGCCCACCACTGCCCAAATGTTCATTAAGAGTAAAACTCATCCCATTCATGTGAATGAGATGTGCAAATAATATTATATGCCACATTTCAGCATGAAAGCAAGCATCCCCTGTTTTTACCATTGCCTTTCCTCAAGTTATCTGCAATGAATTGGGTGGTTGACTAGAGATATACTTTATTGATACTGAGCAGTCTTCCAGTGCTTGTTGATGAGGTTCACCTCTTGTCATTTTATCTATTTTATTAGAAATAGCATACTAAAGAGAATCATAGACRTAAATCAACTCAGACCCCCAGACTAAAGAATTACTTTCAGCTATCTGAAATCAGCATGTACATTTCAAATTTTCCTGGGGTTTTCCAAAGTGACACTGTTGGAGCCCAAGTGTGAGTCTGTCCTGCTTGAGATACTGCCACCTGGAGATATGCCCTTTGGAAGGCATTACCTGGGCTGGGTACTCTGCACAATCTGAAACTCAGGCCCCTTTGATGAATCTCAAGATGGGCACCCCAAATTGCTGTCATTTCTCAAAGGGAAGTTCATATCTATCCCTTTGGTGCCTGTATGTATATATTGACTTCACACACAAATATATAAATATGTGTGTGTGTGTGTACATGCAGATGTATCGGTGGATGTAGGCACACACGTACTTGCAGCTTTTAGGAGGCATCCTATTCATCCAGCATGGTTGCTGTGGCATATCKGCTTCTGACAGGTGGGTGTTTATATGTTGAGGCCAAGGAGCTTGGGTAGTACTTTTAGCTCTGGCATCAGTCTGCCGCGTTGCCTTGGACCTGTCTTTCTCCCTCTGAGCGTTAGTTCCCCCATTTATAACTTCTTTTTTTTTTGTGCACTGCTTTTCGATCAGCTGTTGAAATGTGATTATATGAAACCCGGTAATTGTTATCATATAACTTATTTTCCCACTGTGTTTATGCRTAGATGGTTAGTCAATAAATCAATCTGAAATTGATCATAAATACTGACCTTCAGTTTATATTCCTGAGCACTGGAAAACAGCAAATAGTTCAAGAGTTATTAGTATATCCTAGTAGGCAATTATTTGCTAGGACAAACTGCTGTCTGACCTGYACTGAGGCTGAATTTGACATCAACTGTAGGACTCCTTTTACCAAACTTTAGGTATGTTAGTGTCAGTCTAGACGACTTCTACTGCAGATGGAGAAAGACAAAACCCTTGGGAGTACACTTCTTCCCTCCTCTTTTAGGAACAAAACTTCCTCCATTATCTCTCTCTCTGGACTGCAGAGGAGGTTGTGTGCCTGGCTTGCACTAGACTCCTAACTTTTAATGAACTGATGTAGGTGACAGACATCCCATCCTTTCAGTCTTATGCAGTTAACTACAGCACAGTTTGGTGTCTGGCAGATTTAGAAACATTTTCTGAAGAAGACAAAATCCTCAAAGTAACCTTGGCTTGAAATATTGATAGAACTTGAGTGTCATAAAAATGATGTTAGGGATCTCATTAAGCACTAAGTGTAATTTAGGGTGATAKAAGAATCTATATGAAACAAATATTGGATTGTATAAAGAAACATTAAAGGTTTGATGAAGTAGCATTGGTAGTTTGGGGAATGAGGTGTAAAGAGTCTTCTGATTTAATCTGTGGCTGAAGTAGGTTTCTCATCATAATTGAAGACATGATCTGTTGTCACCAGTACTTATGGGAGCTTTCCCAGAAACAGCTAAGGTCCCAAAAAAGTATGAAGTGACCTATTTAGAACTATACTAGATTTTTTTTTTTTTTTTTTGTAATTTGTATAGATCAAAAATTCTGGAAAAATTAGGAATATCCATGTGAAGTTAATGTTTCTCTCTCCCCCTGCGCCCTTACCTCACATTTCCAAGCAGAATCCCAGCTCCCAGTGCAGGGGGAGAGGTGGCTTTTGCTTGGATGCTTTGAAACTACCTCCTTATAGAATAAGCTTTAAATTCACCCTTTGAGGAGGGGAAGGTTTGAAGTACTCCATAGCATTACAGTGACATTTGCTAACGTGTTCCAAGGAACTGGTCACCAGTCTCATTGAAGTATTTTTTCTCAGTGGGATTCACACTGTTCATTCACTTAGTTCTTTGACAGCTTGTACTCTTTGGTAATAACAAGGTGATGATCAGTCAGGTAKGATTCCTGTCCCCACTGAAATCAATAGCAAAACTCCCACAGACTTCAGTGGAACAAGCAGCTTGAGAATCCTATATTTTATGCTCTACTCTGCTTGTTTAAATACTCCCAATTTCCTTTTTTGAAATGGACCATCTTTTTTACTAGGGCTACAAAAAGTATATKGCTTTTCTGTTTCCAAAGCTAAAGTATCTTTTCCTGTTTCCAAGGAAGATATCTTTGTAGTTATTTGCCATGACCCATCCATACATTTCTGAAAGAACAGCATCTGTCATTAAGACCCAGGATGATCAAATGGATTGGGACAGATTTCACACTAAGTGTATACTGGCAGAGCCTTGCAGGTTCAAGACCAGGCCTACAGCTTCTAATGAAACTTCAGATATACAAAAACTGAAATTATACCACARACTGAAATACAATTGCTTGCCCATAGCAACTGAAACACAACACGCTCACCCATAGCAAAAGGTCCTTCTATCTCCTAAGAATCCGTTTTATGAAAGAAATTATTTCTGAAAGCTGGGACTAAGAAGAATGGAAAAAGTTTTCGAGGTAAAACTGCTGAATGTGTTGAGTGGGCAGATAGGAACTACCAGACATGAGGGGTTCCCAAGGCTTATCATCATTGAGAGTCTTACTCCCTGTGTTGTTTAATCACATTCAACAGTTACAGGCAGGTTGGCAGAGTTACAATGATAATATAAAAAAAAAGTAAGATCTTAAAATTTTGTGGAATGGGTATCCCAAATTTGTGTCACTGCTAACAAAAAAGCTGCACCTCATTAGAGAGCCTACACAGCATGCTGGTACGGCTGTCTCAGCCACGGGAGAAGGCATGGCCTAAACCCACCTATTAAGAGACACAGCATAATTTGGTCACAAGACCAACAGTGCAGTGAGTCCACTTCATTCATTCCTTTTCATAGAATCATAGAATCATAGAATCATTAAGGTTGGAAAAGACCTCTAAGATCATCAAGTCCAACC